>JANVCC010000057.1:4478372-4669562 GCA_025345505.1 Todiramphus chloris collaris | reverse complement strand
CCCTCGATCTGCTGGACACGCTCCTCTTGATACACCCTAGGATACCATTGGCCTTCTTGGCCACAAGGCCACATTGCTGCTCCATGGAGAACTTGTTGTCCACCAGGACTCCCAAGTCTTTCTCCACAAGACTGCTCTCCAGCAGATCACCTCCCAGTCTGTACTGGTGTAATTTATTATTCTTACCTAGATGCAGGACTCTACATTTATCCTTGTTAAATCTCATTTGGTTCTACCCTGCCCAGTTCTCCAACCTGCCCAAGTCTCGCTGGAGGGCTGCACAGCTTTCAGGTGTATCTGCCGATCCTCCCAGTTTTGTGTCATCAGCAAACTTGCTGAGCAGACCCTCTGTCCTGTCATCAATGTCATTGATAAGGATGTTGAACAGGACCGGACCCAGCAGTGATCCCTGGGGGACTCCACTGGTTACAGCTCTCCAGCTGGATTTGGCACCGTTGACCACCACTCTCTGGACTCTATTGTCCAACCAGTTACTAATCCATCTTACTACCTGCTCTTCTATCCCATACTTCCCAAGCTTCTCCACAAGGATGTTATGGGAGACTGTGTCTAAAGACATACTAAGGTCAGGATAGACTATATCCACTGGTCTCCCTGCATCTAGCCATCCAGTTACAATATCATAGAAGGCTATTATGTCATCTGTGTTTCAGGAGGCATGACACAGACATTAATAATAGATAGATAGTGGCTATGTCTTCTACATGACCACATTTACAACTAGTGATCACATTTCTGAATTCAAGGTAACACGAGCACCGGAAAAAACATCACAAAACTATATAAAAGCGTTGATCAAGTTGACATAGATTTCAAACACGCGTACTGTGAAGACCCTCAGGAAATAACAAAGGTAGACTATTAGGAAACTCAAGACTATTCCCCATTACTTTTGTCTTCTACAGTTTCCTTCACTCCTCATAACTATGGTACAGAAAGACAACGTGGATATGAGAAGACTCAGCATGTTCCTGTTCAGACAGGACTTGACAGACTGAAAACCCTCATCTCAGTACCCACTACTGACTGCAGACAGGAATACAGCAGAGAACTGACCAGGAGTCTAAAGTGATGCTGAAGGACTAAATGGAGACAGAATGGACCTGCTTCTTTGTCTGGGAGTGACAACCAAAAATTTTTAGGTACCTTAAATATATGAACCACATGAAACTGGAATTCTTTCTGTCTATTACTACCCAGCCTGTAACATCTGTTTTAAAAAAAGAATAAAAATAAAATGTCAAACTACCCCCAAACTTCCCAGCAGTCCACTGAAAGCAAGATGACTGCACAGATATCTGCAAAACCAGTTTGCTGCTATCTCTAGCTCCTGCTGGTAAATTGCCAGGAAGAAGAGTTCCAGGTGGTTACTGCAGGTTTGCAGTGGGGACACGGACTGTATTCCGCCTCCACCACTACTGCTTTTGCCAGTTAACACCAACTAAAGGATTATTAACTTTTAGTTGGTGTTAAATGGCAAATTAATATTAAAAAATTAGTTTATTTATGTCTTTAATGAATACTTGATACATACATGGAGGTAAGCATTTAAAAATAAGCAACCTTGATTCCAGGGCAGATTATTAAGTACCTACATTTCCGCTGACAGAAATGGGAAGCTATCTATTAGCCTAGTTCTGAAAATAATATCATTACTTCATCATTCATCTATGGCTTCCCACTCTCACTTACCCTTAATATCTAGTAGCTGCAATAAATTGTATTCTCCTAACTGGCACAGACGTACTCAGAAACATTTGCCAACCCACAGAACAGTGTTCTTCAGTAACTGGATTCAAAGAGATACGGAAAAAGCAATATGGGCTTCTCTTCTTTTCACGTGCACCCACTGTAACAGCTACTTCCAGGAAGAGCAGCTAAAAAGCTGCTAAGATCTATTTGTACCATAAAATTAACGATTTCAGATAGGATTCTTTGTCTTCCATTTATGTAACTGTTACAGCTCAGTGTCTGCAAAGAGAAATCAGGACTGTTACCAACTTCTCCCAGCACCATGTAGAATAGCCTCTGATCTCTGTCTCTAATATGACAATGAATGATAAAAAGGAAAGAAAAAGTTCCACTAAGTCCTAGTTTACAATTATGAAGGCATCTTTTCCTCAACACATAGCTTAAATAACTCATTCTTGACTCTAGTTATTAACTGTTTTCTTTCCTTCTATTTCATCAAGATCTCCAACAGCAATTTTCAGAGAAAATTAAATGTCTGGTGACACTTACACGGCTCTTCTGACCCGAGCACTCATTTACTCAATTATAAACCAATTCTGTTAAGGTAGAACAGGCTATCGCTCAGCTGAGCTGCTTATGGCTGGTCTCAGGAGCAACCAAACCAGGCATCGTTTCCTACATGGTGCCAAGGCATTACTAACACGTGGGAAACTTTGCTGCTCTTTAGGTCTGTACGTAACTTCCCTCTAAAGGCCTCCAGGGCGTTATACAAAATATTACAACCTGCAGGTTTATAGAGTTTTGATCAACATAATGATAAAATGATAAAAGGGAACCAAGAGCACCTTACCATTATCGTTCCTCCTGTCTGGGTTCGTAGAGGTTTCAAAACTTTTCTCTGAACAACAAAATTGGGAAGAAAGGCAACTGGTGGGATTTCTGTGATCGTAGCCACAACAAATGACCACTACAAAGGGGTGGAGAAGAAAGTACCAATTAATGTGGCTCATCTTCATGATGATATTTAGATCTCCCATTAGTTGCTATTTACCAAAAAGGAGCTCACAGGTCCTCAGCAAGATTTTTAATATTTCTAGATGGAGGTGATCACAACATTCCTTATTAAAAAACTCCAAATAGGTTCATCTTCACGTTGTTAACAATAAGAATTATCACTTTCAATCACCATCACTAGGCTTTATTATCAAATAGTAATGAATCAGCAATTTTTCAGCAAGTTAGTATTACAAGATTACTATATTCAGATTTGTAATAGCCCTGGGACAAGAAGGAAGAATTGTAAAATGTCCTTCAGCAGTATTAATAGCAAACAACACTTGATATATTGTTCAAACCTAAAATATCTTTTCCTAAGTCAAAAGGATAGACCAAAGAGAAAGGAAAAACAGACAAACACACAACTCAACCAAGAAGTTCAAATACTTAAATGAACACACAGTGGAAATTTTAGCATGGAGAACTGATTAAAATTCATTTAGCATATTAAACACTTCTGGAAAAACATTTCAAGGAAACATTTTGTTAAAAAGTCCTATCATTAAGAACATGATTTGAAGGTTAGAACACAAAATATTTGCAATATGTAAATGCTTTTTTTTTGCAGACACATATAAATTACTTCAAAGAATTTCTACTAACACTGCTGCCAGTGATAACACTTCTAATTATATTTCAGAGTGTAAGCCACAAGGAAGAATATACCTCATCATCCAATACTGAAACATTCAGGTACCAAGAAATACAACTCTGACACCCTGTACAAAAATTCTGAATAGATCCTATTTTCTACAACATTCCAGAATTTAACGAGATTCAGTACATTCGTTGCTTGGTTGCCATTAGCTGTCTAGTTACAAATGACAGGATGTGCAAGTGGTCAATTTTAACCCAAGACAATTACAGGCCAATTTCAGGGTCCTCTGATAGTCAAAAAAATTTGAGCTACTTTGGTTTCCCAGTTATGAACTTTTCAGCCATAAAGTACTATTGGGTGGGGTGAAGGAGTGGAATCACCCGTAAAGCTCTTAAGCAGTACCTATATTTTGTCAACAGTTCATTTTAAGCTCTTACTATTTTTCTATTTCCAAGACATGATTCTGTTACCATACTACCAGCTCTCTATCATTAACAAAATGCTGTAATTATTTTGTAATACAGTAAGCTTGAAGTCCTTTTGCAAGAGATTTTTAGCTTTTAAACAAGCATAATACAGAAAACTAGATTCAATTCTGTTGTTCTAAAATGGAATTGAAAAGGTCACATTTGGATAAAATAAATTTTGATCTCAGATACGAACAACGATCACAAAATTGCAGAAAGTTTTAACACAGTTAAAATTCAGCTCACCAGGAAGAAATGGGAGCAATACACAGAATCACAGAAGCACAGAATGTTAGGGGTTGGAAGGGACCTCAAAAGATCATCTAGTCCAACCCCCCTGCAGGACCACCTAGAACAGGCACACATACACATCCAGGAGGGTTTTGAATGTCTCCAGAGAAGACGACTCCACAACCTCTCTGGGTAGCCTGTTCCAGTGCTCTATCACGCTCACTGTGAAAAAGTTTTTCCTTATGTTTACCTGAAACCTCCAGCTTATACCCATTACTCTTGTCCTAACACTGGATGTCAATAAGAAGAGCCTGGCTCCATCCTCCTGACACTTGCCCTTTATGTATTTATAGACATTAATAAGGTCACCCCTCAGTCTCCTTTTCTCCAGGCTATGAAGACCCAGCTCTCTCAGCCTCTCCTCATAAGGGAGATGCTCCACACCCTTAATCGTCTTAGTGGCTCTGCGCTGGACTCTCTCCAGTAGCTCCCTGTCTTTCTTGAGCTGGGGTGCCCAGAACTGGATACAGTAGTCCGGGTGGGGCCTCACCAATGCAGAGAAGAGAGGGAGGAGGACCTCCCTCAACCTGCTGGCCACAATATATACTCAAATGAACATGTTATGCTGCTGCAGGTTTCTAAGTGAATGCAAGAAATCCATATGTGGTATGAGTGAAGAGCAAGTAAAGGTTTCCATTCACAGCTGAGGACACTCAGTGCCCATCGCAAAAACATTCACTGCTTCAGAATTAATCCTTTCCTGTGTTTATGTCATTCCTAACATGCAAGGAAAAAAGCCCACGAGGGAAGTCTTGGCGTTCACAAATGCAGCTATAGGCTAATCACAGAATGTTAAGGGTTAAAAGGGACCTTGAGAGATCATCTAGTCCAACCCCCCTGCCAGAGCAGGACCACCTAGAGCAGGCCACATAGGAATGTGTCCAGGTGGGTTGGAAATGCCTCTCAAAAACCACCACTACAATAATGGAGAAATATGTTGCCTCAGCTTGTGGACAGTCTTGTGCTTTTTTTCTTCCATGTGCTAATTTTGTTTTCTGACATTTCCTGCAATAAATTCTCAGCACAGCTCTGTATGTACTCAAAACAGAAATCAGAAGGAATTAGTTTTATATAACTGCACATGTTACTTCGTGTTGCAAAAATGAAAAAAGTTTCCGACTAGATAAAATACGTAGATATACAGGTAATTGCTCTCACTCAACCCAGCATCAAGTCACTGGTTCTCTAGAAATGATTTGCAAACATCTAATTATGTAAGTTAACAGAAACTAAAACTTGGTCTGGATTCAGGGAAGAGTAATAATCGTATATAAATGTTATTCAATAACATGCCTTCACTTGCTCTCTTTATTTATAAACTCTAACTCTTTATTTCTATTGCAAAAATAACAAGATTTCTTAAGTTGCCTTCCTGTGTTTTAGATAACTGATTGAATGTATGAATTTCAGTTTCAATTTTTAAAAGATTTCACTCCCTGTTTTCTTAAAAGTAGTAAAGAAGTCAGGTGAGCCCTTAGCCAGGTATATTTTCCTTTAATACATGCCTACGACCAAATTAGCCACATTTA
Source organism: Todiramphus chloris collaris (assembly GCA_025345505.1). Lineage (NCBI taxonomy): Eukaryota > Metazoa > Chordata > Aves > Coraciiformes > Alcedinidae > Todiramphus > Todiramphus chloris. The sequence goes on along the minus strand of JANVCC010000057.1, from coordinate 4,663,908 downwards.
ATGATACTGCCTAGTAGTTAAGTCTAACATTATACTAAGATGTTAACATAGAAATAAAACCCAAAAACAACCCCAATCAAACAAAAACAACTCCCAGCTTCTGAAGTTCTTATTTTATGTTGCTTAAGCCCAAACTCTATAATAACATACAGATTTAATAAGGTTATTCTTGCAGGACTTGACTTATGGAGTATTATTACTATTAACTTTAATTCCTTAACTATAAAAATCTCTTCTTAGTAAGGTTAAATGACTTCACAAACTATTTCAAACTTATTAGCGTTCAAGGACTAAAAGTTAAACTGAAACTAATATTAGGAAGATAAAGCTGAAGTAGTTGCTTTTATGCTGATACATCCTGGATTAATACAAACAGCATATTAATGATCAAAACCAACCTCTGATGTACTCTGATGCCTTTTATGTTAAGCATTCATTGCATTCCAGCACTTTAAACAGCCAACAACACATCAAATTAAAAAAAAAAGACAAAACAAAACCTGCAATTTTGTTCTTTAATATCTAAATTTAAACTGTGTTTAAATCTTTGATAAGTTCCTGGAGCTAGTCCCAGCTTCAAGGGAAAATTCACGGACTCACAAATCCAACACCAAGCAACTAACGTGATTTTATACTTAGAACTTTGCCTGGGACAAAGTTATTTGTGTCCATCTTCAATAGACAAAGAAACTATGGGTTTAGCTTGAACTAACATAAAATAAAACTATTAAAAACAAAAAAACCAATTCCTGAGAGTCCTTCCACCATCCCCAAGAACGCTGCCCATAGCACACACGGACAGAGGAAGGTACCTCTGGTCTATTGGCAGATGCACTCACAGGATCGGGCAAGCGTCAGAGACAAGCCCCTGAGCACCAGACAACATTCCCTATAATCACAGAAATGCACTTTTCCCTACACATAAAAATCCACATTTCTAATAAAGTGATCGACTTTTTATTTTTAAACCTACACAATCCGCAAAAATATAAACCAGATTAAAATTTACAACTTCAGTCGACCGATCACCTGTTTCAGACCACTTTCAGACAAGCCCATCTTGCACTCCACTGATGCACAAACATTATCCTCGTCACTGGCATTTCTGTATTCACTCACAAGTGTTATCATAAAACCGGTATATACATCTTTTACTTGAACCATTTTTATATGACCTCAAAGTAGCTTTAACCTCCTTGCCTATCTCATTCCAAAATTTCAGAATGCTGACGTGCAGGAAATTCATTATTTTACGTAACAGTAGAAAAAGGCAGTAAGTGGAAAAGTACTGCAAGCAAACTATCTGAAGTCCAGTCACCACTGTAGAGAGCTAAATGCTTCAAAGGAATAACTGAGGGGAAATCACCTCTATTCAAAAGGCTAAATTTTGTTCTAAGGACTAGCCATGCTACCTAAGGCAGGGAAACAGGGAAGACCTTCCTTCCAACACAGAACTCATTTCCAGTACTGTTTGAACTACTTTGTGCGTAACACAGAATCTCAGAGTGACTGAGGTTGGAAGGGATCTCTGTGGATCACCTTGTCCAACCACCCCAGCTCCAGCAGGGTCACCCAGAGCAGGATGCCCAGGATTGCGTCATCCAGGCGGGTTTGGAGTCTCTCCAGAGGAGACTCCACAGCCTCACCGGCACTTCGGGCCAGGCTCTGGCACCCTCACAGCAAAGACGTTTTTCCTCCTGTTCAGATGGAACCTCCCAGGTCCCAGTTTGTGCCCACTGCCCCTTGTCCTGTTGCTGGGCACCACTGAGAAACAGTCTGGCCCCATCCTCTTGCCCCCCTTCCTTTAGATATTTTACGAATATCGGTAAGATCTCCTCTCATTCATTTCATATAATTGTTTCTTCAACTAACTTCAGCCACTTCTTCAGGTGCTAAGATAATAACCACCATCTTTTCTCACAAGTGTGTGGAATTTCCTACCAAATTCATGCTCAAATCTTAAATGAAGAATAGTCATGTGATCCATTTTTCTAAGAGACCTCTGCATTCCCAGAAAGACAAGCACTTCTGTAGTCTTCAGAACTGATCTAACATAAAAATAGGCCATTTAGATCTGCATTTGTCTGGATTTAAAAGACAAGGAAAAAAAAAACAAAACAAAAAACACAGCAGACATTGAATAAGGCAATACAGAGAATACCCAGGGCCTTTTTGGTTCTAGCTACCTTATTTTTTGTTTGCAGCTAAGCACTCTTACTTTCACTGCTTGGCAGGAATTTTCTGGCATGATCAATACAACATTCCCAGTTTCTAAAGTTGCAGGAAATACTCTCTCAAGAAAAAGGGAATGAGAGATACACAGTTGCTTGCATCTGAATGCACACGACAGTACCGGTTTGGAACACCAAGACCCAAGTTATACAGACAATTCCCTGCAAAGCCATCCTGTAGGTACTAAAAATATTATGATGATATTCCAAACTGAGCTATGCACATTACACCCGCTTCAAAGAAGTGATTCAGTAAAAAGAGGTGGGTGGTTCTATGGAATTAAAAGCTAAACATCAAGAATCACTGCAATAAGATCAAATCTAATGATGTATGAAATTGCATGTAACTTTATAGCACAGAGTGAAGAAGCTTAAGAGGACTCTGAAAAGGAGTAAGAGTGAAAAAAGTTCACACAAATAACAGAACCCTCACAGAGGAAAATAAAACTTTCCAGAAATAGCAATACAAGGACTCTTTCACAGTGGAAGGACAAAGATGACTCAAAGTACCTTCTTTTGAATTATGAAATGGAAGAGTATTTCATGTACAAATCCCTTCTCTGCCCTCCAAGTAAAGAGTTGCAAAATAAAAAGTGTCATCTGCCCACATCTACTATCCAATTCCACCCAAAGCTGACTGAATATATTCAGAAACAGAGATCTCACTTGTTTATGTTTTAAATTTACATTAAAGTTTAACAAATGGATGTTTCATTTGGAAATACTCAGTGAGTGCTCTTTTATCGCCTGTGAATCTGTAATCCTGTAAGAGCTGGTGTTGGAAACCTCCACACACAGAGAGCATGCAAAGTTGTGCCCCTGCCTTGGTCTTTCAACTCTCAACCCACTGGTACAAGCAGCACCGAAGTATGAAGCCAGCACTTCCCCAGACTAACAGAACCCCTACACAGATGCTCTTTTGAGATTACATAAATGCCAAACCCATAAAACAAACCCCATCCAATTAAGTGCTCCATTTTAGGGCTCTCCAATGTATTCTCAACTTCACAACCATATTTTTCTTGAGTAAAACAAAACTTACACTTTTGAAGACTAAAACCCTGGTACTAAGGAGAACATTATTTACATTTCAAACAGTAAAATTTTCCTTATGTTCATTTAACTTTCCCAAAATATCATTTTATGTCACCTATACAACATGGTAGATCATCTTTCCTCTCCACCCCTCTATAGTGTGAATAGCCTGCTGTTTCCTTTTTCCTTCCAGTATTCTCAACATATACCAATCTACCATCTGTAAAAGCTGATTGTAGAACAACTCTAGTAGGCTGTTGCCTTTGACACTAATTCTAGACAAGTTTGCTTACAAAAACAAAACCACATTAATAAGTACAGCACCTTTAATTTATTAAGGTAGCGCCTTGTGTGAACAACCAAGAGATCTTCATCAGTAGCTTCCCGTGCCTGTACAATCAAGTCATCTGCAATTAGTTTTTCTTCTGAAACAGGAGAGAAATAACAATTGGCATTGTATACCATTGCTTGACTTCCCATATTCCACCCTGCCAAAGAAGCTACTTTGACCTTGATGTTAACTTGTAATGTAAACCTCTGCAACAACTTTTGTTTTCTCAGTGTTTGCAAATTTTCCAAATACATGCAAGTTATTAAGGTATCATGTATATGATAAATATTGTTTACAGACATTTTTCAGAGTAACTTCTTGTTTTAACTTAAAGACAGGTAGTGACAGAGGACAAAAACACACAAGAACCACAAGACTCCTTGCAGTCTTGGCTTGATACACAGGGGAAATCTTGGTGCTCATGCCATCAAATATTCACCACTTTTTAGCATGCTTTAGGAAATCTCATAGTTGATACTAGTATTTAATTCCCTAAATCAGAGGAGAATAAAAAAAATTAAAGCTCAAAACAAAATAATTGCGTGGATGTTCATGGAAGCAAATGATGACGCTTAATTAGGATATTTCTGTCACATGTCAATATTCTTCCCTTTAGAGACCAATAGACAGTTCATTGAAAAACCTATTTTTTTAAGACCAAGTTAGAAAATATTACTCCAAGATTTCAGCATGTAATCAAAGATAATAGGTTTGAACACATACATCTGGATATACTTGCCAGAAAGTTCAAGTTAGGTTCAACTAAAAGTCCCAAGAGGTGAAGAAAAACAAAGTTACTTTGCATCTGATCACGACAAATAAAAGGCATCACGCCCATCTTCCCAGACAAATTTTGGTATTTCATTGCTGCACGACTGCAGCCTTCTAAGGCTGTACCTTTTCTCCAATTTTATATTTGGAGAAGGAAGAAAACAACTCACAAGTGTGAGAGATTTTGTTCTAAAGTGTTATACAAGAGCAGCACCTGCAACAATATTTGTTTTGGCAAGCTTGCGTTTCTCCTGAGTGAGGCTTGAGAAACATTTCATTCATTCCTTGGCATCAGCCAGCCAGCCAAACTGTGAACAGCTTCATTCTGAGGAAGGAGAAGGTAAGTGTAGAAAGATTTTTCACTGGTGATTTTCTAGAAGATGGCAGGGTGTAGTGCAGGTCAGTATTGTCAGGAGCTGTTACAGAGCCAGACAGCCTTACAAAGCAAGGAGAGTAGAGTGACTGGGAAAACTAATTTTCTGTGAAAGACTGAGAGTAAAGAGAGGATGCTTCACACAGAAAGGAGTGAGAGGAAACCACTTTACACAGAGAAAGAGCAGAAAGGTTTCAAGGTTAATCAAAGGCTTTGATTAATTAAGAAAATGGTCATGGAATCCATGACTTAATTATTTAAGGTTGTTAGAGGGAAGATCCAAAACTCAGCCACTAAATGGAGTGTTGGAATTCACTTAACCTCAGTTACATGAATACAAGACAGCCTGAAGTCAGAAGGACAATAGTTAACTGCAAAAGATCATCAGTTGAAGAAGTCACTAGGACCACATAGATGGAAGAGGCCTGGCTCTGGGACAACCTTTGTCTTGGCAAGTGAAAAAGCCTTTTATTCTTCCTCCTCTCCTCCCCCCAAACTTGATGAGCAAGCTTAAACTTCAGATGAAGGAGATGCCAAGATTTGATAGGCCCGGATGCTAACCTTGGTTCTTACATTTTCATCTCCATAACAAGCACCCCCACAAACCGTTCAGCCTGTCACCAGAGGTGTCTCAAAGCTCCTCCCAAACATAATCAGAAGAGTATCATGAGGTTCATAAAAAGTGGATTTATACAAGATGCACTTACCTTTCAGCCTGAAAAGAGCCATCTGCCAGCAGACTGACTGCAGTGTGAATTAAGTAACCAAGCTACACCCCACAGCAAGCCGGTCATTAACACCTGTAGTTTCACAAACCACAAGGAATGCCCTGCTTCTTGCTACACCAGGGCTAAAGCAGTGGAAACACAAAGCTATAGGAAGTTATACACAGAACTCTGGAACTGCAGTTCAGGCCCTGCAGACCAAAGCGTTTATAAGCTTGCAGTTAACCTAGGGAGAATTTTCCATTCATTCTTAGGAAACTGAAGTTCGCATTCTCTTCTAGAGCCAGGCCTGGCCCTTCAAAGGAAAAAGAAAGTGGAACTGCAAACAGCATCAGTTCTCAAGAAGAAATTTAAAGGAAATATTGTTCACATACCTTAACATAGAACTGAGAGGGTTTGAATCATTGAAAAACTGTTGAGTATCAGAACACAAAGACACTGAGCTACACCCACAAAGCTCTAGCACTCTGCCCCTGACTTGAGCTAGGCTGAAAGTCAAGACTCTGGTGCTCATTTCAGAGGTGGAAACAGTTCTCAGATATCCCATGCGGACGTTGCTTGTAAAGGCCAAGCAATGAAATTCTGCTCACTTCATGCTTTCATTCAAATCACAAAGGCCAGAGATGGTATAACACAGTGCTATGCTCATGTTTCTCCTCCCTCCTTTTTACTCACAATCTTGCAAAGCTCTGGGCCAGACTGAAACGAACAACACTAGTTACTCTGACTAGGATTAGTCACACCTCAGGGGAGAGCAAATCGTTTAATGAGACTGAATTTTCAAAATCACATTTCCTGAGCTTCACTCTGCACAGACAACATGACTGAGCTGAAACCAAAACTGTGGGTTTACTTAATGGAGGGGGCTAGAAAACATGTTTTCAAAGGACTGTGATACAAACCTTCGTATTAAAGAGCCCCAGTGTGGGATGTTTGCTCTAACATTACAGTTTAATCTTTTAAATACTTCATAGACAAGATCTTCAACAATGTGCAACACATGACCCCCCCCAACCCACCTCAGAAATCCTATAATCAATTTAACGTGCTAAGATTTGTCTGCAAATATATATGAATATGAAAGCACTCCAAATATGATTAAAGAGCATAGCTTGAATCTACACAAGGAGTAATGAAGATGTAGAGTCACCAGTATATTGGTAATTATTAATCTAAGTCTGCACTAACTACATGATTTCTATTAGCTTTTGTGCAAATGCTGGTCTAAGAGGTACCTTCTGTTATTTTACCTTTCAAGAAATTGATTACTTTCCCCCATTTCCCTGCATCAAATGGATGCAGTTTCTCAAGTCCCATGAAGGTGATGTTGTAGTCTGGAGAATATACAATAGGCCAACATGCTGACGGAGGATCCTCATACAACTCAGTTCTGTGAGGCCTTGAAAAGCACAAAACAAACTAGTCACCATTTTTAGTAACTACATACAAAGCCGTTATTTTATTTTTTTCTTCACTAAAAATCCCCAAGCAAAGTCCTTATTTATACCAACCTTACATTAGGATTAATTCCTGAGGATGCTATTTCTAAGGGTTACTGAAGGACACACTTGTTTGCTCAGCTGCTCTTCCGCAGTAGGGTCAGGGAGAGAAACATCCCTGACTTCCAAAAAGTACAGTTAGTTGAACTAATCAGTAGTGGGGGAAAAAAGAATAACTGAAGTCCAGAGAATATACATTAATGAATTCTGCATGTGAAGTTCATTGCAGATATTAATTAATGGAAACATATGCTTTTCTCACCTTGTCTTTCCAAGTTCATCAGACAACACCTCTACCTTAGAGGGTGCATCTGTTCTTCCAGACAACACAACCTTCAACAAATATGTTACTAGACTCACATTTCAAAGTCTGTATCAGATTGAAAAAAACCCAAAACATACTGCTCCTGCACATGATGCTTCTAACACAAGGTGGGAAAGATTTCTAGGATCCTTTCTGAGAAGCAACAGATTATTTTGTGACCAGCTCAGAAAAGTAGAGGAGCTTGGTTTTCTATCTGCATAGCAAACAGCCACAGGACTTACTCTCTACTCTCAAGCTCATGCTTGTAACCTTTAACCAACATTTTCCTTTACTACCTCTCCAAATTCTTATATTCTCCCACTCCAAAGAGAGTCTGCATGGCCAGCTCAGAGCCCTTCTTCACGACCTGTTCACAGACTGGGCAAGCAGTACCGTGCCCTGCATTTACAAACCCACACCTGAGTAACTCAGTGGCCACTTGCATGCACACACGGGTCAACAGGCAAGAGAACCCGTGAGGTGATGCTGTGCTCACGCTCAGCCTGACCCACCAGCTGTGACCTCCCTTCTCTGCCCCAAACTCCATGTTACTGAGTTATGCTGAGACCTCTTTCATGCTCCCCGAAATTTAGCTGACATTTGTAATAGGCTTCACAATTTACTGAGCAAGACAGAAGAGCCTTTTGTCAGGTGAACAATAGAAACAGAAAAGCCCTTCTTTCCTCATTAAATATGCTCAAAAATACCCTTGTAAAACCCAGATAAAAATAAATTTAAAAAAAGCACAAAGACAATGGAGGTTTTTCAGTAGCGCCTGCAGCCCCCATCCCCACACACCGCCCGCAGACAGAGGCAGCGCTCCCTGCAGCCTTTCCTCGTCCAACCCCGCAGTAAAAGGCGGCTCCTGCCAAGTGCGACGTACCCGCCCCCGGGCCCTCCCCTCGCCCGTCAGCGGGCCCTCTGTCCTGCGGGGCTGCGGGATAGGAACGTTCCCCCGGGGTCTCTCCCCCTGGGCAGTCCCTCACAGCTGCCCGCACCCTGCTCACAGCGGGACACCTCACACACGAGCAGGGAGCCCGCCGGCAGCCGAGGAGCAGGTGCCGGAACCGCCCACACGCCGGGCCGGCGGCAGGGGGGGTTGGCAGGGGCCGGCCGGAGCCGGGGGCCGAAGCGGCGCTGCCGCAGCCCGAAGCCACCTCCCCTCGCAGCTCCCCGGGCGCACCCTGCGGCCCCGGCCCCGAGCAGGTGCCGGCCGAGGGCCCCAGCGCCGGCAGGCCCCTGCCAGGCCCCTGCCAGGCCCGGGTGCTAACCCGGCCCGGGTGCTAACCCAGCCCTCCCACCTGGCCCTCCCGGCGCCCCGAGAGCCGCCTCCGCGCGCCCCAACAGGGGCGCCCCGGTGCCGGCACCGTACTCACATCCCCCCGCGCGCCGCGCTGGCCAGGCCGCGCACGGTACGGGGCGGCCCGGCACCGACAGCCCCCGCGGCCCCGCCCCGTTGCGGGGCGGAGAGACAGAGGAGCCGGGCGGGGCGGGGCGCGGCGCTGGCGGCCGCCCCGGGGACCCGGCGCGGATCCCCAGCGCAGCGGAGTAGCTGCAGCCGGCCCCAGGGCAGGGCAGAGCTGGGCTCGGGGGCGCCGGGGCCTTGTGCCGGCCGGGACGCCGTGCTCCCGAGCGATGGAGGCGAGAGGCCACCGGTAGAGAGCCGGTGGAGGCGCGGCTGTCACGCGTGGAAGGGTCGGGGCTGGGGCTGTCACGGCTCTGGGTGAAATGTTTTTAACATCATCTCACATGTGGGAATCTACTTAATCTTCGTGGTCCTAGGGTGATGATATCAGATCACAACCAGAAGGCATTTGATAAAGGGAACTGAGAGGTCACAGGAGAAGCTGTTGGCCTAGTCTTGTGGGAGTTAGAAAAACTCAACCCCAGAGTTTTACATCAGTTGCTGCCATGATTTTGTTTTAAGGGCCTCAAAGCAATTCCACACAAACTGTATCTTTGGATGGAAACATGATTCTCATTCTAAAACAAAAGGGATACCAGTAGGTAAAGAGAGAGCATGCTGGTCAGCAGCAGACTGGGGAAAATAAAGGTGAAACAGTGGTATTATCTAACAGGGCAGCAGAACTCACACTGATTTTGTCAGGTCAAGATTCATCCCAGGAACATCATCCCTATATTCAGGCACAGAAGAAAAATAATCTGGTTTCAAGTCAAAAGCCAGTTTCTAGATGTACTTTACTAATCCTGCTTAAATATATACAAAAATCATTTTTTATGCAGTTGAACAGCAAAATCAATAATACCATCATGAAAAATGGTCCATCAATAGCAGCAATATCTATCAAACCAAGGATAAATGTACAGAAGCAGTCTTTTCTCATGAGGAGTAATGTCTCTTTATGAGAGTTCCAGATAAATGTCTTTCTTCTTAAAATATGCTGGCTTTGGCTTGGCATTCAGTTTTGATGGATGCCTGGACTTCACCTTGGTATTTATATAGCAGCAGGAGACTGTTATCCTGAGAAAACATTCTATCCCTTTGACATTATCTTTTAATTAACATTTCTTTTTCTTCTGGCCCTTTGTGCTCTTGCCTCGGTATTAGTTCAGTATATCTACCTTTTATTCCTTGTGACTGAATACTTAATGCTTGGGCCTTAATTAGAGTTTGAGTGTTGTTTGGTTAACTAGATACAAATATAATGTGTTGTTGTTTTCATTTCAATTAAATTTTAAAGTGAAATTAAAAATAAACTTGCAGACTAGTTTCCCTATTTTCTTCGATGTTGTAAATCGTTTTTTGTATGTGCTTCCCCATTAATCATTCACACCTAAACTCCTCCAAATGGAAAGTTTGCTTAGTCATTCCTTTTTTCACCACCAAAAATCAAATGGAAGTATCTACTACTCTCTTCTGGCTAACCATGATGTGTGTTGCTTTTGTTTTCCTCCCTAGAGTAAGCTGGATTCTTACCTGCAGGCTGATTCCCACCAGGCCCCTCCATAACACCTTTTCCTGCCTGCATCACCAGCAGAGATGTGCTCTCTTGGAGGCACCCTATGGACGTGCTGCACACGGAAAGACTAACACCTTTTCACGCTTGGTGAGCTACAGCTTCTTCTGTCTCCAGCAGAAAAACAAATATGATCCAGACATGTACCTGTTTCCATGTCAGACACACTATTTGAGATATTAAAGAAAATACTTCTTGTAGAATCATAGAATCATTTTGGTTGGAAGAACAAAAATTTCACAAAGTGAAATTTCTAAATATCAGTCTGCCCTAAAATTGTATTTTAAATACATGTAAGTGACATATTTTGATTTAAACGAACAAACAAAAAATCAAACAAATAATGAACTTTTAAATGAAAGTACATTCACAAAATATACTGGAATAGCTGAATCCATACTTTTGGATGAAAGGTATTTCCTTTACAAGTTCTGCAGTCTTCTAATCTGTTTACAAATTTGAAAAGCAGAGCAACCAGCATTATGAGAAGATCACCTAAGTCTCATAACAAGCAGAAAATAGTTATGGACCATACAGAACCCATCCTTCTCTAAACTTATGGGAATCCTCCAAAATTTCACCCCAAACACATCATAGAAGTGAGAAAATTGATTAATTATATCCCAGCTTATGCAATGTACTGAAGTTATTTCTCAACTGATAGCTCTGTTTTTCCAGGACAAAGGAAATGTTTTCTCCTTAAATCTTTTGCTTCTGTTGAGACCAAGTGCAACTGAAATGGTTTTGACATTAGTATGGCTAATGCTGGCATCCTCTGGTAAGGGAGTTTATTAATTGCTGCATACTTGAAAGCTCAGGCAAATCATTGTTCTAATAAATAACCAGAAACCTATTAACTCCCAAGGCTTGGCCTGTTGAACGTGCTTTTTGTCATTCAAGAGATCATTCATCTTATGTCAAAAATCACAGATTGCACCTCCAGGAAGAACAGGCTGCCCGACAAAGGGAAATGCTGTATTCCAATGGGAGTAGGGGGGGCTTCGGTTTAAAATTGATTCAGATAACGGCCCTGTTCTTCCAGGGAACTCTTTTCAGGCTGCTTATGTGATTAGTCTCTAAAGTGCAAGGATCCACTTGTGCAGATCCAGTTGAAACTGGGTCTCAGGATCTGCATCACTAGCAAACCCAACAAACAGAAAAAATGAGTGACTAATGTCCCGTATGAAAGAGACTGGCTGGTCGGGCCTGCCAGTGCTTGTGCCAGCTTATTAAATAGGTTCAAGTCATTTGTTGCACATTCATTCTTTAGTAGAATGAAGAAATTTGGCAAAAGCCCTTCATCAGTTTCTCAACCTTCCATAGAATAGAAAATGTCTTTGTTCTGATGTTCCACAATGGGGGAATCAAAAATTACTTACACATGATGAATGGTGAAACATGATAAGGGGTTTTCTATATCAAGAAACAGGGAAGTTAGAGACAAAAGTCAGTGGCAGCAAATTGATGATACTATGAACATTTGGACTACAGATCCAGTCATCCATAATCTGTATCAGTGATGTAACCTTTGGGTCGCCTTCCTCCAAGGTGAAGCAGTGTGATGTGAAATGAAAAGTATTATTCTAATCTCCTAGAAACTTTCCAGTTACTGCCTGGAGCTGGAATAATGCAAGATTTGGAATAATCCCAGTAGGTCTGATCAGGCCTGGCACGTGCGGTTCTCCTCCTCTTCTATATGCAGGCAGTTTGTCTACCTCCAGAGTCTCACCACCATCTCTTGTCATGACAGCCTGTACACAAAAAAATAAAAAAGCAGTGTGCAAATCAGTTCATTTTGTTTTTGTTGTGAGATGCAAAATGTCCTTCCTTAAAGGACAGGACACCCTCAGGACTGGAATAAGAGCCACATCACAAATAGTTTGCATTCAAACTAGAGTTGAGGCTTTTGAATGCAACATGAAGAAATGTGCTACAGATAAAATCAGGGATGAGACACTTTCAAAGGAACATACAGAAAAGGGATTTTTTAATCTACATTGGGACTGACTTTTCCTGTAAAAGATTTTAATAGTAAGTCATTACATGAATTTCTACAGAAATTTTGTGGTTTTCAATAAGAAAATAATATTTTGAGAGCCTGTGCTACTTTAATCTCTCTGATCCTGAGGGCTTTGATCTGCCATGTGGTGACATGACTGAGATCAGACATCTACTTCCTTGGTGTGTAGAAAATGTGAAATTATTGGTTCCTGTAATCCAGCAGAGCAGAAAATGGTCTGTGATTTTCCACCTCAAAACTGATACAGATTTTGTCCCTTGCTGTTGCTCAGAGCAGCTGGAAATTCAAGGCCTGAGTGTTCCTTAAAGAGATCCTTATTCTCCTCACAGTATTATCTTCATTCTTAGTAGCCTAAGTCCTTCTCCCTCACTGAACTACATCTAACTGAAATCCCCAGTTTTTAAAATAATAGAGCCCAATACCACTAACCACCACTTCGTGCATTGAGTGTTGTATGATTTGCGAAAGGAGAGTCATAGGCTACCACAACACAGTTCAGCTTGTTCAAATTCCAGCAAGGGTTTGTCCAAAACAGACTTTAAAAACCCTTGCAGATTCACTTGAGGGACTCAGCTTAATGTGTTGAGTTGGCGATCACTGAAGGAAGCCGTAAGACCTGTTTTACTCTTGTTGGTGGTAAACATCTGCAAGCCAACATCAAAATGGGGAAAATTGTGGTTGGTACAATGTCGTGCTTTGTGAAGCAAGGAAAGTTTTCAAGCAAGGGATTCTTTTGCAGGTCCCTTCAGCAGTGCAGTGAGATACTTAACTGGGTGAATGTGAGCACAGGAGAGAAAAACAATGAAGTCAACTAATAACAAATTCTGTATTGCCTCAGATTTGTCTCCAAATTAATTTGCATCCACTTTCCCAGAACATATTTATAAATGTACATATGGTATATTGTTTTGTAATTGCATTGACAATTATGGTGACAAAATCTATCAAAATAAACAGGGTTGTCATACACTGTTATGCACAGTTTTCATAATATTTAGTCCCAAGAACAGACACACAAAAATTTTTTTCATCTAATAATCAGCATGATCAACTGAGCACCTTTAGCCAATATTTGCTTTGCTCTGATTTTTAAGTGCCTGGATAATATGAGTGATATTTAGTGTGTTGAGAGCATTCAAGAAAGCAGCAAAGTGAACCACAAACGTCTGTCCTGCATTGTCCAAGTACATTCAGTAGAAATATATGCAGACATCCGGTGCTCAGAGAGTGGTAGAAGTGTAATAAACATTGGCAAAATGTTTAAATGTCCTTTATACCGCCAGGGAAAGATTAAATCTCAGATTTTGGGACATTGTTTCTGATGGCCTTGTGGGCCTTTCGCATTAACAAGGTAACAACAACTACAATTTTCAGTGTAACAATTGTAATAGTTTACTAGTAATTAGTATTGGTACTTAATCAAATTGAGGGTGGAGGGCTGAGGAAGGAAATACAGTTTTACAGAATATCTTTAAATATTTCAATAAGTAGAAATAGAATTCCCACTGGAATAAAGTCTAGGATGGGACTAAAATGTCCAGTCCAACAGTCTCATGAGAAAATGAGAATCATTGATATGTCACAGAATCCCAGCATGGTATGGGTTGGAAGGGACCTCTGGAGATCATCTTGTCCAAACCCCCTGCTCCAGCAGGGTCACTCAGAGCAGGGTGCCCAGGATTGCATTGTCCTGGTGGGATTGGAATCTCTCCAGATATGGAGACTTCACAACCTTCCTGAGCAGCCTGTGCCAGGCTCTGGAACCCTCACAGCAAAGAATTTTCTCCTCCTGTTCATATGGAGCTTCCTGAGTTCCAGTTTGTGCCTCTTGCCCCTTGTCCTGTCACTGGGCACCGCTGAAGAGTCTGGCCCTGTCCTCTTGCGCCCCACTCTCTAGATATTGATGAGCATTGAGAAGATGCCCACTCAGACTTCTCTTCTCAGGCTAAAAAGCCCAGGTCTCTCAGCCTTTCCTCAGCACAGAGATGCTCCAGTCCCCTCAGCATCTTTGTAGCCTCTGCAGGACTCTCTTCAGTAGTTCCCTGTCTCTCTTGAACTGGGGAGCCCAGAACTGGCCACAGTACTCCAGAGGTGGCCTCACCAGGGCAGAGTAGATGGGGAGAGTAACCTCCCTTGACCTGCTAGCCACACTCTTCTTTATGGACCCCAGGATGCCATTGGGCTTCTTGGCCATGAGGGTCTATTGCTGGCACATGGTGAACATACCCACCAGGACTCCTGGGTCCTTCTCCGTGTACTTGCAGTCCAGCAGGTCAACCTCTTACCTGAGATCTTACTGAGATCTAAACTTACTGATGCAGGGGGTTATGTCCTTTCCATACACATTATACATTTCTTGGCATTACAGCATTCTGTAGAAAAGGTACTGTCCAATAAGTAAGGATATTCAAGATTATGCTGGAAAACTAATATACTTGTAAGTTCAAGTTGAAAGAATCTTCTCTGAAAAGATGAGTTAATATATAAATCTGGTTGAAATATGTATGTCTTGGTTTGAAAGACAGGTGTCTGCCAAGGAAGGCAGGAGCCCCCCTTGGAATGGAAATGCAACCCCCTCCCCTCTGAATGCTTGTAATTTTGAAATTAAGGGGCTTTCAGGCAAAGATATGAGGAATAGGAATAACCATTCTTTACTAAATATATATATAAAACAAGGCAAACAAACAACAATAACTATGGTAGTACCAACAAACAGCGCCAGGCACCCAGTGCCAGCCTCTCGGGGGCTCCCGGGGAGCAGGGAGGGCGCGATGGTCTCCCCGCCGCTCCGGAGCCAGCTCAGGCCTCACGTGGCAATGGCTGATGATAAAAGCCCACTTCACAAACCCCCCGGGCAGCCGATCCCGGTGCCCAGCAGGATCCCCGGGAGACAGCAGGGGCAGAAGGAGAGCGGGAGACTCAGTGGGGATGAGTTCTCACCACCATGGGAGCAGCTTCTCCTCCCCTCGAATGCAGGGAGCAAAACCAGAGCCCCAGGGGCTGCACCCCTCCCCTGTGGCCAGGCCCTTTCATCTCTCTTAAGTACAGCAATTTACCTCCTTGATGAACAAATATGGAAAAATTCTTCAAGGGAGGAAGGAAAACAGAAGAATTCCCCAAAACCCCAACAACGTAGGAGAATTATATTTGAGCATTGATTTGTTACAGATTAATGCTGAGCACATAAAGCATAATCAGGAGCATGAGTTTTCTTCTCCCAGCAGCAGAATTAGCATTTGCAATGACCAGGAACTTCTACTGCCCCAGAAGTCAGGGGTTCAGTAAGGGAAGGGAGGTGGGGCCTGTGGGAAAAGTCCTCATGACACAAAACATTCTTGAAACATTTCCAAATCCATTATCCCTTTTCAATATTTTAATATTCCTGTACTCGTTTCAAATTCATAAATTGTAATGCAGCAACGCCTCAAGAGATAACCCCGAAGGAATTTCAATATCAATGTTCACTTGAGCACAGTCAAGAAAAGCACAGAGACTACAACAGTATGAACCATTACTAAACAACCTGTCTTTATTCCAGGCTTTGGAGGTTTGATAAGCTCAGAACTATTCAGAAACTCTCCTTCAGAGTCAAAGGCCTTCAGATGAAATTCCTCACCGGCACCATGAGACGCTTACATGTTTAGATAGGGATGTGTTGTGACAACTAGACTGGACATTTTGTTTGTTCTCAGATATCATGACACAATGGGGAGATGAACTGTCAGATAACTGGCACTCAAACTGTATTAGGCATCATGAATTAATATCAGTGGTTTGAATTGCTTGTTCTTGTGAACAGGCAGCTAGTACAATCCGGGTCCTTATGTCTGGCATTACTGAGCAGATGTCTCAGCTGTTGGATGACAATGCCGTAAGGATCACAAGAAGACAGACATGGTAAGTCCCAGTTGAATAAAGCCATGCAGCTCCTGAGATAATCTCCCTGCACCACTGCATTCAGCCGGATGGTGGGTATTGAAGGGAAGAACTAAACTATTACATGAAGCAATTCAAAAGAGAAGTGGCATATGGGGGGGGGGCTCATCTTCAGCCACCTCTTGACCAACATCCCCAGGTCCTTTTTCACCAGGCACTGATCCCTGCCCTCGTCCTGCTGAATACCTACAGGTGAAGGACCATAAAATATATACATGCATATATTTATATGTAAACAGATAGAAGTAATATGGGAACAAAGATACCCTGAGTGCACCATGATACAAGAATATTTGCTCTTTAGAAAGTATCAAACCCAGGGATTCTTCATGATGTCCACACAGAAGAGAACTACAGAAAAAGATGACCCCTTCTGTTTTCCTCACCATCTTCTGTATGAGTCACAAAATCAGAGTAAAACAAAAACATGGTTTTCAACAATCTCAGCAAAACTCCTTTTAATGTGTAAGGAGCGACACTTTTCTTATTTTTATTCCACAGGAAGTTATTTTGCCAAACACATGCTGATCACACAACGCGATAGTAATAACCCTCCCTCATTTCTCAGGCTAATAAAGCTGCTCATCAGTTGAAGTATTTCAATGACCAGCAATTAGCACCGTTCTCATTTAGTTACTGTGATTACAGCAATTCTTGTATTAGTGCTGCATTAATTGCAGCTTGTATCATCTTGATTCAGGGTGTGTGGTGATTTAAAGAAGCAGCAGGAGGTAGAGACTTTTCTTACTCCACTCAGTGCCAGAAAAGCTGAAAAAAACCACCAAAACAACAGGTAAAGCCTGCTGACCTGCTGTGTGTCCCAGGCTTCTGTTTCTTCTTCCCACTCAATCCTCCTCTGTAATCAGTGAAACTCAGGAGAGTATTTGCTGCTTTCTTACAATTTTTTTTTTTTCCCCCTTCTTTTGAAATAAAGGATTTTCTTCAAGGTATGTTCTGCTGGGTCAGTCTGGTCTTTTCTAGTGCTTCAGCTAAAATTATTTACCTTTGTAAAATCCGTACATCCTTGAATTATATGGCTGCTGTGAGGGAGACAGAATCTCCTATTTGGGACTTGGCAGAGTCCCCAGGAATCTGCAACTTCACACCTATGTAAAAACCTGTTATGGCTGAGTATGGTGAACCCAAATAGGCAATGAAATTTTTTCTTTCTGGGCTCTCCCCATTTGAGAGCAAACCTTGCCCCTGAAACTGAGTTCTTAATAATTATGACCAAAGCTTTTCACCAAATGCTCACTAATAATGTGCTGTATAGGGGGTGCCTGAGGTTGGCACTCTGTGGTTAGTATTATAGGATTGTTTGTACATAAAATTAATGGCAGTAAAATCTAAACATATCGATGCTGGAAATCTTTGAGTATGCCCCTAAACCAGGGCATTTCAAATGGGTACATGTGAATTGTGCATCTGTGGCTCACTTGTCCACCAGTGTATTTGGCATTGTTAATACTACTGCTCCTATAACTATGACCCATACAAATTTTCTGGCTTGGTTTGCTACTGGTGGCTCTTGGATGGGTGGATGTAACAGAAAAAGAAATTAATTGTTCTTCTGCAGAGCATGGTTTGAAGCACAGGCAGTAGGTAAGGTTTCAGGGCACATACTTGAATACTGAGGAGACAACAAAATAGCTAAGTACCATCCTTTCCGTGTCCTTGAGTAGAGCCAGGGTTCTTCTGAAAGGTCCCTGTCCACATATCAGCACTGTCTGAGTAAGTAATTAAGGATTACGAAATCTTACATGTGAAAAAAGAGGTGTATTATATTTGCCCAAGTAATCTTATTCTGGCATTTGCTAAATTTTCAGTGGTTTGGTTTTTTTAATAATTTTTAGTATTGTTTTATCTGAACTTGTCTGCATGTTTTGTACCAGCCTGTCTTCTGGCAAGGTATTACTGGTTTATTTCAATATTTGCATGACGCAACTGTGGCATTTGGTGAAAAAGAAAACACACTAAATAATGTTGCTTTTTCCCTGAATGGATTTCCCTCCTTATAAAAGCTAATATTCCCCTCTCCCCAGTGCAAAACTAACCCAAATTGGATGACACCTTCCACAGAAACCCATCTGAAAAGTTGCAGTACACTTCATTCATTTAAATTGTCACGACAACTAAGCCTTCAGGGAGGCACCTTCATATTTTCCAATGTGTTTAAGCTGAAGGCCAGAGGCATGACATCAGTCACCACAGATTATGTTTATTCCACCGTTGATGCCAGTGTCCTACTGAGAAGACCACAAAACCTCACAGTGTATTTTGGACTCAAGGTGAGCTGACAGGTATGTCAATTTACAGGTAATTAGACATAAACTCCCTAGTAAATACCTAGATCCAGAAACTGTGAGGGACTCTGGATGGGTTTGAAATAAGCTACACGTAATATTTAGACAGATGGATGCTGTCTCCTGGCAGTGCAATGTGCTTCATCTTCCCTTCTTCCTGGAGTGCCTGTGCAGAGCTCCTTGCCTAGCAGTGACGTAGTTAAGGAGAGACACTGTTTATCCCTTTCTAATGTTGGCAACAGACATGTTAATTTGACTTCACTAGAGAATGTTCCTCCTTCCTGGGTGTCTGCCTTGGAACACTGAGCAGTTTACCCACTTTGTTAATTATTAGATAATCAGATTTGTCTGCTTTTCCTGTAAACCAGAACAGAAGGGATAGCTGGGGGAAAGGGAAGGAGGAAAAGGGGTGAAGGCCAGTTCCATGGAAACAAAGAACTTTGAGCACTTCTGATTTTCAGTATCAGATATACAAGCTGTTGGTTCGTTAATCAAAAAGTAAAGACTTGCACTTCACAAAAAGCTAAATTTCAGCAGTTTGCAAAGTATGTCTGTCAATTTCAACTGCATTTCTAAGCCAAGTATGTACTACCCATTTGTAATACCATAGCTAAAATGTAATTACCATTATTTGTTCATTATCGATGCAGGCTAGTGTGCTGGGGATTTGCTCTGTTATCAGGCAAAAGGGCAAGACAGATGAAGAGTAAATCATGAACTGCAGCAAAATGCAAACAGTTAATGTATGTAAGGACATAATGGGATATCATCAATAGCCAGGGATGAATTTGGGTCACCAGCCTGAACTATAAGTCCTGGCTGGCAGGGCAGATAAGCACTCTTTGTGGAATGATGTGTTGTCTCCTATTGTCTCTAAGGTGTTAAAGGGGAGACTTTAAAAATTTTTAAGTAGAGAAAACATTAAAACCCATCTACCTATTTTCTGCTGGTCAATTCATTACAGCTCCTTCTGAAGGAAAAGTAGGTTTATCTGGCTCAAATGGTATCTTGCTTGGCCTCCTAAGGCATCAAAGTTTTTCATTCACATTGGCCTTTACCCAGGCCCAGTGGAAAGGAATGTGGAGGCTATAGCAGAGGGCAAGACAATAGTTCCAAAATGCCAAGATTTTCCTGTTGCAAAATGCAAGCAAATGTGTGCTCCGGGCCATATATCCACTTCAGATACTCTCATCCCACAAATCTGTGTCAATTTATAGCAAAAGATGCAATTTCAGTATAACAATTCAGAGTCTGTGCAGCACACAGGGATAAGGAGATGCATAAATCTGCACCTGTCATTATAATGATGCATTTTTGAAAGAATTTGAGAAGTCAATAAAGCATTTAGATACTTTACGGGTAGTTTTTGCACTGAAGGAGTATCTTGTGCTCCCATGAATCATTTTTAATTAAATTATGTCCTTTACAAGAAGATCTAAGATTAAGAAAAGAGCATAGTTAAGTGACTGAGATATTGCTTAATGTCTGATTTCTGAAACAAATGTTGTTTTGTGCAAACAGAGTACTTGTACATAGCACATAGTCCTGCAATATAACTCATCTGTTTAATTCACTGCAAAATGAAAATCAGGGATAAACTGGAAGAAAATAAATCTTTATGAAGCTTTGAGCT
This sequence comes from Todiramphus chloris collaris, assembly GCA_025345505.1. Lineage (NCBI taxonomy): Eukaryota > Metazoa > Chordata > Aves > Coraciiformes > Alcedinidae > Todiramphus > Todiramphus chloris. The sequence continues at coordinate 4,643,769 of JANVCC010000057.1, read as the reverse complement.
TAATTTTTTTAGTGGAGTACCATTACAGTCCCCAAAACTATGCAGATGCAAGACCAGATCTGAAAGAAAGCTCCATGAAGGTCAAACAGAGTATGTTCAGAGCTCACAAAAACAAAGGACATCTTATGACAAAGCTGACAAAGAGACAGTGTAGCATATTTTGGTTTGTTGTTTGTTTGTTTTAATTTTGGTTTAAAATTTAAATATTAGGGCTATTCATTATTTATACAGGAAAAAAAAACCCCTCATTTATCTCCTTTTCACCGGGTGCTTTTCATTGTGAAAGGGTCATTTGATTGTAATTAAGCCAAATGTGAGTAATTCACTACCTTTTTCCTTCATCCTGTCCACTTAATTAATTAGAACCAAAAAACTCCAACTTTCAAATAATAACAAATCTTTATTCAAATAATTGGTAATAATCAAAGACTCCAAGCTGTTACAGCATTCAGTTCTGAAAAAAAGATTCTGTTTGTGAAATGAAAACTAATAAGTGAAAAATTAATTTTTCATCAAGTTAAATATTTCCAAAAACATGGGCCTTCGTACAATGTACTATAGGGAATCTCTGTGTAATTTGATTTGATAAACACAGAGCCAAGATTGGCATCCTTGTAATTAATTTGCGCTATTGCATAAAAAATATGAGGAGAATAATTCAAAAGGAGAAACAACATGCTGCAGAGTTGCTTTAAATCTTTTTTTCCTCATTCTGAATTATGTCTGATACCTAGTTACATAAATCAGCACAGTGCTTTGGGGGGCCTTTGTAATCTAAAATGCTTACAGAATTTTACAAATTTTAAGTAGAACTCCGTGATTGTAAAATAAGTCTATATTGGACTATATGGAGCCTGCTATAAAATTTTTCTAAATTTATTCATACGTTTCACACAACTTGTTGCAAACCTCTTACATGAGAAAAGTAAGAAAAAACTGTTGGTCCGCTGTTACTAAAATGAGTGAAAATTTAAAAATTGTGTGAAAACCTGTTGACAAACACCTTTGTGTGGTTTTGGTTCTGGGTTATACCACCACAGCTTTGGCAACTCCACTGGAGAAAAAGTTAAAAATTGAAATATCAAGCTGGAGCAGAGTCCATCTAACAAAAATATTTAGTCTTTTGGGATTACTGTTGCTTACACTGTAAGTAACCTTGGCTCTAACCTCAGCATGTGTAGTGCTAATGAACTTCTAAGCTGATCTTCCTGTCTCTTTATCCTCCAATTAGTATGCTTGTTATGCAGAGAACTGATCTGAGACAGTGAGAACTTACTCAAAAGCAACTAAACCAAATAAGAAAAGGAAATGGAGGAAAAAGGAGAATACAAATGTGTCTCCAGGATCCCACAAAGAAACATTTATAAAGAACATCAAAAAAATGGTGTCATCAAGATGCCAGATAGTTAGGAGAAATAAAATGGAAGATTCATGTTGATGTGGTCAGGGTGATTATAAATGGAAAAAAAGTAGACAGGTGGCATCTTGCAGAGGGCAGATCTTCTCTTGATAAATTGGCTGAAGTACATTCAAAAGAACATCACCAAATGGCACTGACCTTGATAATGAAAAGTAAAGGGAAGCAAGATGTCTTCATGGATTCCTACACAATCCAATGTGTGTTACAACAATGGACTTCCAGCTTCTTGCATCAGCAACAACATAGACTGAAGGTGGAGACAGAAATTACTAGAAATGTGTCCCTCTCCTCTCATACCTCATGTGAGATGGAATGACCCCAGCTTATTGTAAGTTTAAAGTAAAACTCAGACAAGTGGTTTTCCACTGTATTGTGGCTCTTCTCTATACTGTTTTGTTTTCTGCTTGGGGTTTGGGGTTTTTTGGGGTTTTTTTTTGTATTACAGCTTTTTTAGATTTTGACTGCTGCTGGGCATTGAGAAGAGTTTTTAACTGTGCTGGGTGCTGCTCTTTTTCCCTTGGTGATAAGTTAGAACAGCGCCACGGGTACAAGCAGTTCAGATTTTTCATTTTAACATGCTCTACCCTGCATTTGTCAATGTCTGAATTTCATCAACCGTTACGCTGCCAATTTGTCTAGTTCTGTTTCCATGAAGTTCATCACAGCCTTCTCTTACAAAGACTTACACTAAATAATTTTGTCATCTGCAAATCCTGCTGACCTTATATTTTTTTTGTTCTACCCCTCTTTTCTGCTTTTCTAGATAATTAATGAATGTATTAAATACAAGCTACAGTACAGATCCTTGGGACATACCAATATTAACTTCCTACTGAACTGAAATCTGTCAGCCTAATGAATTAAATTCTCTATGTAAGAACAACAGTGTGGGGCAGTGAAAATCAGGATGACTCATGATTGATCCCTAATCTGAAGAAAATAAAGAACAACAACCACCCCAAACCCTGCCAAGTACAAGCACCTGCAATATTCACTGCTTTTTGTGGGACTTATGAAAAACCAGGCTACTTAAGGAAAAAACAAAACCCGTTTAAAAAAGGGGAAATACAAACTCTGTAGCCCTGTCTCACTTGCTGTGTACAGACTCATTGAGCTATCAAATGGTACCTTAAACATTTTTTCCCTTATGAAAATGTTAAAGGTGCCTGGGCTAGAATATCCTTGGAAAGTCAAAACTTGTTTAGGTATCTGATCCAGAGACGACAAGGTATAGAACTTAGAGTTAATCAAGCCTAAAGTAAAAAAACCTACAAAATGACCTAAACTGATGACTACCGGAGCTATAATTATGTTGGCAGGACATGCTTCCTTGTCATTTAGTTTTCTCTAGGTATCGGAAAAAATTCTCACATTTCTGACACTTTGATACAGTATCTGTAGAAGACGTTTCTGTAAACAAAACATATATTTGGAACAAACACCACCAAGCCACGCAAAAAAGGGCAGTTTCTTAAGTGTTCTGGCATTTTTCTAAAAATAATGTAATAAAACTTAGATGTGTTACATCAGCAGAACAACTTGAGTTATTTCTGAAACTATTATACTTCAGCATGAAGTGTGTAATTTATACAGCAGCTTTACAATACTCCAATTAGTGTCTTCCAAGTATAAATCCTGTTGTTTGAACTTTGTGCCAAAGAAGAGTTAGAAGAATAATGCAAAAATACCAATAAATATTCACACGCTCTTGAAATGAACTTCATTCATTCATGTTGAGATCAAAATTTATTAGTACAAATGCTCACAAAAAAGTATAGAAGTGTAATAATGCATTTAAATTATCAAAGTTTTAGTAACCTGCATTACTGAGCTAATAGGCCTTTTGACAGGAAGACACAAAGTTCATTGAGAAATGTGCTTTGTCTCACTAAACTTTTCAGTGCAGGTTGTAGTCAAAGCAGAGCCTTCTACCTAGATTTTACAAAATGCCTGATGGCAGATACAGGTTCCTAATGTGTGATGTTGAGAAAATTTTTACTGAAATTTTTATTAAAAAAAATATATAGGAACCTTTTGCCTTTTAAGTGCTATCAGATACTATCTTCATCAGAGGTACATACATTCAATCATCTGGATCATCAGCTTCAGAAATGAAGACCCAATCTTAATGATAAATTAGGGACCTAAAGCTACATGAAGGTCATTGTAACCAGACTGGACTATCCTTTCAGTGGTCATGCCAGAGCAGGCCAGCATTCAGTGTGTCCTAATTCTTCTTTCCATATCCACCACAGCAATTAAGATGTTTGTTGTTCAGTGGAACACTGAGCTGGATGGCACAGTCAAGATTTACTGTACTCAGATCTGTACAGGAGATTTCAGTGTGTGTAAGGTCTTCAGGTGCCCAGCAAGAGCTAATGCTGCTGTCCTGGCTGAAGAAAGTCTTAGGCAGCCTCCAAATTTCACCCAAATCACAATTCGAGACAAGATAGAGGCTACCGGGGAACCCCAAAAGTATAGTAGACTGGGAAGATGCCTGGTATGTTAGTCAGGAATATTGAATGTTATGAATGGAATTTCTAGCATAATCTCAAGGTTTCTTTCATGTGTTTTAGTTGCACGTCTACAAAATGGGGATAATGGGCAGCTGCAAAAACGTATTCAATTAACTATCTGTGAAACACACTGTACTGAGGTAAAGTGGCAGTGTAAGATGCAGGGCAGAAAAGGCAAAAGAGGCTTGCATGTAACTAGGATGAGTCAGATTCAACACAGAAACAAAAATGAAAAGAAAGGAAAAAGATGGTTTATCAATGGAGTTGATGATCTTAAAGGTCCTTTCCAACCTAAAGAAATGATTCTATGATTCTTTTTAGAGGTGGCCACAAGCAGCAACATTCAGACTTCGATTTCAAAGGCCAAAGAATCCAGCTTGCTGTGGTGCACTTTGCTAGCCAGGGCACAATTGCACTCATACTGTGTCTGTGTTGCTGGGACTATGCCTTGGTTTGCCAAGATTCTGAAAGTACTTATAAAACAAGAGCCCTTGAAAATCTCTGTCCAGCGCCTCACTATCTGCAGTGAATTTGTCTCAGTAACACCGTATTTAACTTTTCTTGTTGCAGATCTGTAGTTACAAATGTATATTGAAGATAACTTTTTTGCTTTATGATTGATCTCTCTTTTGAATGTTGAATATCCCATTCCCCAAGGTAACTTGATTGGTAGGTGGCCTTCCTAGAAAAATGACCCCAAAAGGAATTAAGGAGACAAAATAGGACTGGGTTCACTTTGGTGCACTGTGTATGTGGTATGTTGTAGTTGTTGTGTATTGCAGCACAGCCTGCTTTTCTACTAACGTTCTCTTGCAGTCAGCAAGATCTCTTTTGGAAGGTCTCATTAAACACAGAACAGAATTTGTGTTGGGTTTCACAGAATCACTGGAAGTTGGATGTGACCTCTAGAGATCATCATCCCCTAACCTATATTGATGCATGGAGTTGTTTCTACCCAGGTGCAGGACCCTACATTTGCCCTTGTTGAACCTCATTAAGTTCTGCTCTGCCCAACACTCCAGCCTGTCCAGGTCACACTGGATGGCAGCACAGCCCTCTGGTGTGTCAGTCACACCTCCCAGTTTTGTATCATCAGTGAACTTGCTGAGGGTACACTGCCCCCATGCCTAGGTCACTGTTGAATGTGGTAAATAAGACCAGACCCAGTACTGACCCCTGGGGAACACCACTGGCTACAGGCCTCCAGCTCAACCCTTCACCATTGATCACAACTCTCTGATCTCTGTCACTCAAACAGCTCTCAATTCACCTCAATTTTACAGTTTCTTCAACATCAGCAAGAGGTGCTGAATTTGTTCTACTTATTACAACATTCTGTTAGAAGAAATAAAGAAAAGATATTTATATAAATAAAGCCCCCCCATAATGCAAGTGTATATGGAGATGTGCAGAGCAAGTCTGACAGTCTCACTGTGCAGGTACAGAAGTCCTCTAGATCACTGTCAGTGCTAAGTAAGGTCAGAAGACTCCTGCAGGAGAAGAATAGGAAAAATAGAAAAGATGATGGAATTTTTTAAGTTGTCCCATGTTGGTGTTTAAAGCATGGAACATAACAAACCAATTCAAAACAGTGTTAATGTTTGAAAAGACTCTGAATTATTGTACTTCATTGCCCATGTAAAATTTCAGAGGTGTACATACCATAATTTGCAACCAAGTAACCTTGAAGAGATCACAATTCGCTTCCTTTAGTACTCAGTTTAAGTAAGTCATTAAACATATTCACATGCCTATTTATAAACTGTATTAATTCTTTCCAAGGTTTAAGATGACTGTTGTTTTCCTAAGTTTCCCTGTGGTATTTAAAGCAGAAACAAAGGTTGGGCTTTTTTGTTTTGTTACTTGTCTTGTGAATTCTCATCAGTCATGCACTCATTCATTTGTTCAGTAAATAGCTCATTAATGTGATTTCTATCTGTGTATAAAGGCACATGGAAAAAGCACTGTTATGTAACAGTTTGCAAAGACAGCTAAAAATAACCTGCTTTAATAACCATAAATTTACATTAGAAAGGTAGATAAACTCTGAAGTGAAAAACGTTTATTTTTATCTGATGTTACCGTTTCATAATCTCAGACTCATGCTGAATAATTTAGTAAGGTCTTGGGGTTTTATACCATCTGGGAAAGTCTTGCATTTAAAATGGATTTATATGATAGGAACAGATCTTTTAAAAGAGCTACATTTCTCTTTTGGGACTCAATCTTACTTACCGGGTACACATTTGAAAACTCCCAGTGACATCCCTGGCAGATGAGACTATGCACAGATTGGCAGGTTTGGCCCTTATTTTACTGATTTCCTAAACACAACTGCTCCTTCCTGAATAATCAGAAAGAAATCAACCTTGATGGAATTTTAAATTTTCCTTCCTTATTACCATTAACTGGCTGCCTTAATTTTGGAAATTTGCTGAATTTATGCCTGCCTTTAGCCAAACATCTTCTCTCAGAAGGAAAATACTGGCAGGCATAACCAAAGTGTTCAGTTTTACAGTTGCTGCCAATCCATCATTATCCCCGTAGAGAACGGTTGTAAGGCTTAGAGGATGTTCTCATAAAATCTTCAAGAGGCATGTGAAGATAGAGAAAGTCTAATACAGTAAATTGAAGATGATAACTCTACTAGTAGAGAAAGTCATAAAGAAATAATTGGAAAGGGAATGGTGTTTTATGTACCCTGTAAGACTACGACACCTATTTTGAAGCAATGAAGTGTAATGCCCCCTGTACATTCTGATCTCTGTAGGTAGGGTAGAAACAGCTGAGCAGAAACCTAACGCGGAGGCGAGATCAGTGCCTACCTAGCTAATGAGGTTTCCAGTTGGGCTTAACAGCCATGTACATTTGGATATATGTAAGATCCACCATTTCATGTTTAAATAATAAATGGTTATAACCCCATGCTCAAATACAGTGATCTGTGAACTACTAATTCCTTTGCTAGCAGTAAGGGACACCTTAGTCACAATTTTGTTCCTCTGCTGTTTTAAGTACCTTTTTATATATTGGACTGCTTTAAATACTTCCTTGACTGATGGTACTTTGCTGGCGATATTTTGCAAGGCTCTGCAGCTACAAGGATGGAACCAGGGAACAAACTAATCAGGAAAAAGCACAGCAATGAAAGCCATCAAGCTGTTGGCCAGGAAATACAGGTAAAGCACTGGCCTTTGAGATCAACTCTGGGTGAGAGAGACACAAAAGAGCCAGCTTAAGTGGTAGAAGATGCAGCCTGATAAGGACGAAGGAAACCAGTCATCTTTCCCAGTGACTTTTGAAGGATATTATTTTATTCTTCAGCTTAAACACAGACAGCAGCAGACAAAAACAGGGCCATCACTACTATTCTCAGTTCACTTTCTTTCTCCAAATCTATTAACCTGTCCTTTTCATCTCCTATCCAGCCTGGTGGAGGCAACTCGCTGTCTCTTCTGAACCAGAGCTTCATCCCTAGAGGAACAGTCTTTTCATTAGACATGTTTCTATTGTCAGTCACTCTTCAGCCTTTAAATAAAATATTATTTTATTTGAGAGACTCATGAGTGTGATAGAGCAGAATATTTTTCATCGTTCTGCTGTGTGAGCCACAATTTTTCCAGTTTAATGAAACTGTTCTTACAATTAAGCTTTACACAATGCATTTAGCTGCTAATATTACATACACACGGCCCTATACTGTTAACACATGAGTATATGTTTGCAAGTATTATGGATGGAACTGGTTTGAGTTAGTTTGACCTTATTTTGCTGAAATTTCACCTGAATTGAGGTTATCCAGAGTTCGGTGTTTTGCGGTGTTTGTTCGGGGGTTTTTTTTGTAGAAGAGTGTTTTTAAAAAACTCTAAATTATTTAGACATTTTAAAATACGAAATGCCTGAAATAAAAGTCAGGTGTTCCTTGGCCAGATGCTTCCTTAGTAAACTTTTTGTTTTCCCCCAGAATGAAAGGACACGAGATACTTTGAGAACCGTAGCTTTTCTTCATTCAAAATGTGTCAGAGACTCAGGCCTCTGTCCAGGAAAGCATGTGTGCAAAACCCTAATAATAAATATGTGCTGAGTACTCATATCAAGTTGGCTGAGCCTTCCTGAACATGATGGACCCTGCAAATCCTCCTACTGCCAAAAGACAGAACACACGCGCATTGAATCCTCCTGAGATCTGAGGGCTGGAGAAGCATTGAGGCACTTCCAAGGGAAGACAGGCAAACAAGCACCATCATCACTGTGCCATTCAAACACTTCCATTTTTGAACAAGGATTTAAGATTATTTCACTGCAAATGGAAGATCACCTCATGATATACTGGTATAGATTTTTTTTCTAGCTTTATAAAGAATATCTTTCCACCAGAAGTTGATTCATTGAAAAGATTTAAGCCAACTACATGTTTCCTTTCTTCCTTGGGAGTGTTTTCAGATCTTCAGACCAAGTGAGTTTATGAAATCTTTCAGTAAATCTCCCCCTTTTATTTTCATAGTTCAGTAGAAACATTATCAGCACCTGGTGTTTTGTTATTTACTGCATGTATTTTGATTGCCTCTTAAATCTCTTTAACACAGATTTCTTCCACAAATGGCTCAGCTGCTTGGAGAATAACCATTTATTGTTTGCCTTTACCCCTCTCCCAATTAAGCAGCTCACTGAAGTACTCCTTCTATCGTTCCATAATTGCATTCATTGTAACTGAGAAATTTCCATTTCGGTTCTTTATCAGACTTACTCAGATGTACATTGATATGCATGTAAAATCACCTCGTACTTCTAATACATCTATCCTGTTTGAAATCCCTGCTATGCCAGCTCATCACCTCACCGACTGGAAGCATTTTTTATGTTCTCTGCACTGTCATTTCAGTGTGAAAAAGGGTGTACGGACTCCATACGGGTCTCATTACTGTGGTATGGAAAACCAAAGAGAGAACCACAGCAACTATGCAAAGTCAACCCACGATGATAGTAACTTCTGACAGAGTACAGCCTCCTGCTTCCTCTGCTCTGTCCAGAACAGTCTCTAACACAAACACAGTGCTGCAAGGCACGACTCTCAATTTAAGTAAGCAAAAAATTCCCTTCATCATTGTGCTGTGTAATGGAAACTGCAGAGTCGCCCATCAATGTCTCCTGCCTTATTCTACTCTTAGAGTTGTTTAGTGTGCTTTTGAATATTCTCTGAAAGATATGTCAGACATTAATTGCTGTACTTAACTGTCATGTTTCATCAGTAAGTTTTAAAGCCCTAAGTGCACTTTGTTGTTCCTTATGAAAATCACTCAAGTCTAAGAAGTATTTGAGAAAAATAATAATTTTCCAGTACCGCATTGAATACTCATCACCATACATTGCTGACGAAAGGAAGTAAAGACACATTGAGATTGCAAAACCCACTTTTAAAACTAGGAAGTACTGGGATACAGACATTTTCTCACCTAATTCACAGCATAGGATGTAAGGTACTCACTATCTACTTCTTATCTGCTCAGTTGTAATTACACTAACTATAAAACCATTGTACTGATTTAGTCAAGGTCTATTTTATCACATCCCCCTTAATATCCGAGTTTTTACTGAACTTGTCTTCGTAACATGCCTATGAAGCAAGGTTACAGATTGATTGACAGAAAGAGTGAAGAAAAAAACAACAACTCTGTCTTTTGGGGCACAATTTAAGGTGTAGTGCCTTGAGTTGACAGAGCTTTTAATACCATATATCTTTCTGGGCTCAGCTCCCAGTGACTTAAATTGCAGCTGTAAAGTTCAGCTCTTCTCTAAATCTGATCACAAATTTCAAGATAAGCATTCAGAAAATGAGTAACATACAAACGGAGTCTGCAGTGAGATGAGAACTATCCAGCAGCACATAGTCTTCTGGGGTAGAAAGTGGAATGGCCTTGCTGAGGTGCTGAGAGTTAAAACACTAGCTAAATAAATATGGAAAAAAAAATATTCCTAGGTAAAGACAAAGTCCTGTATAAATTTAGTTGATTCACTTATAATTCACTTATAATACATGAGAACTGGTTAACTTCTGTGCTACCTAAATTAGAACTGGGTAAAATCTTAGGCGGTGTCCCTGGACAGCATCTGATCTTCAACATACATTGAAATGATGATACATATGAATGCATACTGACAACAACGGCAAATCAAGAGTGGAATACTCACCTGACTTTTGACTTACAAATATAATGCTCTTTCACGAGTACTTTCAGGTGTGTTCAAAGTTTCTAAAAAACCAAATTATTAAATACACAGAAATGCCATCCTATGGAATCATGTTTATCCCTATGTAAATTACCAGTTCATTTAAATTTTCATCAAAAAACATCTGTAACAAAGTGAACTGAGTAGCACATTGCCATCCACTACAAAGTCCAATGACCACCTGGAGGTAAAATATACATTTGTAATACGTTTACAAAATACAGGGTAAAACCTCCCCTTGAATTGAGACTTGTGATTCCTGAATTCCCTTCCAGGCTCTGAACTCCCTTAAATGATTACAGATCTGTCAGTGATGGCTAAAACCTCCCTCCTTTTTCTTCTTCCTACAGTGTCCTACTTCTCATGCTGTTCCACCACGCTTTTGAGCAATATGCAGAAAGATGTTGAGCGCACGTTAGGCAGGCTGGTGAAACACTTCTATGCACCTTAGAGGAGCTCCAAGGGTCTCAGACCAAGAGGAGCTCCAAGGGGCTCTGCCCAGGCTTGCTCATGGCACTCACCTGGTTTGCAGAGTTCACAGAGCGCCAAGCTCCTTGGCTTGACTCCTTCACCTTTTTCTCTGTTTTGGTCTGCCTACCACTTTTTAATTTTTTTCCCTAGGACAAAAAGAGTACAGGAAAATAAGTCTTACTACTCGAAGGGGATAAGAACATAGAAAATTGGTGTTTGTATAATAAACGAACTGTTGCTTAGCATAGCTATTAGCATCCTGTACACACCATAACCTACACTCTGAAATAGTATGTGCAATGTAACGCACAGCCGGTGACGGATTATTTCAGGGATTTTCTAATCCACAGGATTTATGATTTAATCCATTTAAGGTTGGCTTTTGTTTTGAAGTCCTATTTAAATAACCAACCAACCAACACACCAGCTCACCTCGCTGTGCCTTTAGCAGGGCTGGCGAAAGGTGCTTATGCCTTCAGCTGGCGCCGCTCGAACTCACCTCAGGGAAGGCGACGCGGCCGCAGGGGGCGCAGGGGGCCACCAGGGGGGCCGGGCCTGCCCCGAACGGGATAGAGCCGCCCCGGCCCGGCCCGGCCCGGCCCCTCTCCTCTCCGCGCCCCCTCCGCCCCCCGGGGCCGCCTGCCCCGCCGCTGACGTCCCTCCGCCCGCAGCGCGCGGCCGCCCTTTCCCGCCCCCAGCGGCGGCTGGTCGTGGCGGAGCATGGCTCCCCCAGCGCCTCAGGCGCTGCCTCTTCTCCTCCTCCTTCTCCTCTCTCGCCACCTCGCCGCCTCCTCCAAGCTCAACATCCCCAAGGTGCTGCTCCCCTTCACCCGCGGCACCCGCGTCAACTTCACGCTGGAGGCCAGCGAGGGTTGCTACCGATGGTGAGTTGCAGGTGCCGGCCGCCTTTTGTCCGCCGTTTCTCCCCTGCCGCCGACTCCCCGAGGCACCTGCGGCGGTTTCCTCAGCCCTCGGAGGGAGAACGCGACCCGGCGGGGCCGGATCGTTCCCAGCCGAGCCGTTCTCCGGAGGGAGCCAGCAGCTCTAGGCCTCCCCTTGTCGGTTTCACGTTACTTCGTGTGTTTTTCGGAGTGACCCAGTACTGTGGGGGCAAAAATGGAGATAATCCCGTAGGGGAAAGCCTGGGTTTTACAAACTATCGCTGTTTTTACTCTGCAATGGGGGTTAAACCCACTGGAGAGGGGCTCTGGTTGGAGGCCCAGCGCTGAAAAGGCCCTGAAGGGAAGGTCCCTGCTGTTGGAGAGTTTCCCGCCATGGCCGGCGCCTCGCTTTTGCCTCACACCCCACATATTCCCACCCTGCCACCCCCTGTACCCCATGGTTGCCCTCCTTGTCTGCCTACATGCTCGCATGCAAGCTCACCCTGCCTCCATGCTCACCCCATGTGCTCTCCCTGCCACCCTCAGTGCCGCCCCAGCCCCCTTAGTGCCACCCTGCACATGGTTGCCCTGCAGCCCCATGCGTGTGAGGGCAGCACCCAGGGCTCATGCTGATACTGCTGGTGCAAAAATACCCCTTCTCTCGCTGTGTCAGAAATAAAGGACTGACAGCTTTGAGCGTGGGGTATGCACCTAAGGAAGAAGGGACCAAGCTGGAGCACTTCACTGAGGTTAGAACCTCCTGGTGCTGCTGTGCTGTGAATTTTTACTTTGTCGAACCCAGGTGACGTGTTAGGGTGTAGGCAACACCCTCAACGCATCTCCTGGGTTTGACAATGTAAATTTTAAAAATTGTATCTTTCCAGGCTTTCTTCTGGAGGCCTTGGTGCTGAGCACAGGGGAGGCAAGTCTGGGCTGTATTGAGCATCAGGAGCTAGAGGCAAATACTTGGGTGTTTGCAAATTCAGAAATTGTGTCACAGTCTTCATGTTAAACAAGCATTACCAAATCCTCATCCTTTAACGTACCAGAACTGGTATGTAAGTTGGATCAGTAATGGGCAGGAGGTAACCACCTGAAGCAAATGTGGCAGTTGAGCTATGTTTAGGATGGTATTTCCATATGCGCCAGTGGAGGCATATAGCAGTTTTCAGTTGTTATTTTGTGGCTGACAGTTACTGAAATACATCTTGTAGGGCTATATTTTCATTTTGTATTGATTTAGCTGGTGGTCCTACACTTTTCATCTCTGGGCTGGTTACAAGGCTTTGATCTGTGACAACTTACGCATTTGAGAGTGTTTGTGCACAAGAGCAGTAATCAGAACTTCTCTAAAAGTTGACCGAAAGGAAGTTACTAAATGAGCTGCATGTGATTGTATAATTCAATTTTTATATGGACTGTTTTAGTGAATGCTATTTTTTTTTTTTTCCTCTTTCCTTACTCTAATCTTTAAAGGCAACCGAGTTTTTAAAGGGTTTGGTATGTGTGGTAAAGTATGTTCTATGAAGGTAGAAAGCAAACTCATCAAGGCACTAGTAAGATCTAGGAGGTATAGACTGCCTTCCCTGTTTTGCCAGTGCACTGCTAGGTGATGCTGGGCTGGCTACAGCCGTTCCTGCATGTGCCAGGTGCTATTCAACTGCCACAAGTATGAAGGCCTTTGTAAATCTCACAGAGATCTACAGATTAAAATATGTAAGATTGTACTCTAGGGAAATACTGGATCTGGCTCACATACTGTATCTCTAATGAGGGTGATTTGCAGGCATTTTAGAGCATCTTATATTGGTGCCAGTTGCCAGCAATGGGTTGCATCCCTTGTGCAGACGACATGCTTTCTTACCCTCTCCCTTCAGAGATTAATTTTGGTTGAGAATTACAGAACCTGTACCAACTTCACAGAGTGTGTCATCATTTTCTGTACCAGGGTTGTAAATGTGTGTTTATTCACTTCTGCTTTGCAGGGTCTGGCAGGATGTGGGTGGTAAAACTCAACGTGTGCTTACAAAACGATGAGAAGGAAGCAGTAGCTCTGTGTGTGGGACTGAGCAGAAGCAGTAATGCTCCTCGTGGTGCTCAGGGCACGTTTGCTAGATTACATCTGTGGTTCTCTTTACATTCTTGCCCCCACAGGCCTTGAATTGTAGGGGACTAGAAAGAAGTGTGCTTTGGAGGGGCAGACAACTCCACAGCTACTTGCTGACGTGTTTCCTGTACTTTCCTGTTAGAGCCCTCCGTAATAGCTTTCTGGAAAGAGGCAGTTAAACTGAAGAAGTTAGGAAGTACCAAACATAACGACTTGAGAAGCCATGACCATTCCTCACGCAGGATTTGTAAAACGATGGGTGGGTTTGCATTCAGGAAAGCAGGGATTTGGAATGGAATTGATAAGATTGAGGCCTGTTGTGTAATTTGGGTGCGTGATGGCGAGGTTAGAGGTAGCATCTGAAAGCTGTTTGTGTCTTACAGCAGCATTTGTCTTTAAAGGGCGTCCTTTGAGTATTTGAGGGATTACTCATCTCAAACATGCAGAATTCATACCTGAGTGTTCAGTTTTCTGAAAAATCAGTTTATGGCATCTTATGACCTTACTTCCAGCTTCCCTCTGGGGCTTCAAGTTTACTTCTGAAAGCAGGAGATTTTCAAAATGATTGTTGCGGTTTCTGAGAATTCCCGTGATTCAAAGGGAAAAGGTCAAATTTTATCATCATCCCAGCAGATTGGGTGCAATGATAAAGTCACAAGTGTGACTTTAAAGGATTTTCTGATTTGCAAGATGCTCATGCCTTCTGGAGTTTGAGTTTCCTGTATGTTAAAGTTATGTTTTGGTAAAAGCTTTGTTTTCAAAGCATAAAGTGTTCCCATCTGTAAATATTGTACATAGTCCTATCTTCTGGGCTAAAACATAGTCTGTGAAGATATATTTAGCATTTAAATTACGTCTGTATTTATATTTTAATTACCTTAATCCAGAAATTACACCTGGAGAAGAAAGCATTCAGAAGCACAATTCTCTCCTTGAAATCTGCTTTACCATAATTACCTTTTGTCAGGGACGGGGGAACACACAAAACCAATAAAAAACCCCCCCATTTTCCTCCGAGGTATACAGCAGGCTATTTATAGCAGAAATTATCTGCAGTGTACAAATACGCTTACATGCCTGTAACATCATTTCACGTCTTGTAGACTTCAGATACATGGTGAGAATGGTGGAAAGCTTGAGCATTGGAAGTTAGCTTTGAGAAATACAACTGGTTGAATTTGTAGTGTTTCCCCTTGAAGTCAAAGGTTTTGCCGCGGAAAGGTTACAGCTGTAGGAAACTGTGCAGGGGTGATAATGGCCCTGTACAATGTTGTTTGTTGCAAATATAATGAAGGAGAGTTTATTGTCACCTTAATTAACATGGTTTGTGTGAGCTGCTGAAGCCTGCCCTGACAAGGAGGGCTTTATTACATAAAGCTAATTGCTCTTGCAATTAGAGAGGAGCAGGTGGCAGAGCACTGGGGTGAGACATCCAGAGCCTGAATGGTGTTTGAGCTGCTTAAGGCACTGGTTTGTCCAGAGAACCCAAAACCTCCATTCAGTGCTACTGAGGCAGTACTTGGTTGGCAATGCTTGTTTTGTAGCTCCTTATCTTGTCATTTCTCTGATACTGGGTTGTAAGTGTGTCTTATCGCTCTCTGGGATGTCTGTGGTGGCTGATGTGTTTTAAAAATGTCTATTTAATGAGTGTTACTGGTTGAGGTCTGTTACTTTGCTGTAGTCTGATGATCTCATCTCTGACAATCTGGGGGTTTTATTGTTGTTTTGTGGATTACCTGTTTTACCATGGGTCTAAAAAACCCCTGTCTTTTGACTCTCCCTGAAAAATGTCTTTGTGTGAGATGCTGTTAATTTCCATATTATAAAATGACATCTTAAATAAAGATGGTTGTCCCCTGCTCTCCTCACCCCTTCTTGGGTTCTCACCATCTCTGCATTTTTTACTTATAAAGCCACAAAACGTCCCTCTATCTGGGAGGTGTTGGCACTGCTGAGAGCCAGGCAGGCTGGCTGCACTTCAGCAGGGGCTTTCCCAGCATGGCTTCCAGCTCTCCTAGGTACCAGACAGAGCTCAGAACTGGGTTGGGATATCCTTGTTGGTAAAGTGAGACAGGCCACTCTTCTGTGCCTGGGGTCTGTGTTACCTGAGTATGTTGGCTCAAAACCAGAGTGGGTAGCATGTGTCTGTGGCTTAGATGTTCTGCTAGAGTTAAGAGGTAGAATAAATTATTATGGTGGTTTTTGTTTGTTTGTTTTGTTTTAGCTTTTTTTGTTTGTTTGTTTTTTGGTTTTGGTTTTTTTTCCTCCTCTTAGCTGATGTGTCAACTTGCAGTGCAGGCTTACTGTTGGAAAAACTTTTTTGAGTCTGAGCATAACCTTCTTGGGAAGGAGGACAGAAAGAGTAGGGGCTGTTACTGATTTTGGGGCAGCTTTCATTGCTGAACACCCGTGAAATGAAAAGACTTTTGCTTTCTTTGGGTGCAGGTCTCATCTTAGTAATTGAAGCTTTAAGGGTGTCTGGACGTGAGAAGGTTTAACAGAGTGGGTAATTTGAAACAACACAAAATGTGACGTTTGTGTTTTGGAAGTAAGCTGCCATTTTTTTTAGTTTTATTTTCTAATTTGAAATCAGTCTAAGCTAATTGCAGAACAACTGTAGACAACCTTTATTTATCACATTCTCTTAGCTGGAAGGTGACTGTCACTGGCATCCTTTTTTTATTCATGCAAAAAATGTACAAAAATAAGCACTTACAGTAAAATGCTTTTGGCCACCAGTTAATTTGCAAAATATCCAAGTTGCAGTTGGGCATCCGGGTTTGTTTTTGAGAACAGTCATCAGTGGCTTAACTCTGCTTCCTTTGAAGTTAATGGGTGTGCCAGCTGATCACCAGTATAAAATCCTGTGAGCAAAAGCTTCAGCATTGGCGCATTCTGTGCTGTGTGATGTTTCCATTTGCTTTTAAAGCAGACCTGGATTGAGGATTTTTCTGCTGCTTTATGTTTTCCCGGTACAATAAGAAACATCTGAGGAGAGGATTCAATGAACAATAGAGAGATAATCTGCCACCATGGTGTTAAAAATCCATAAGATTTGAGGGAGCTCTGCCAGGCTCCCTTTGTATTTTCTTTGGAATGGGTTTCATTCCCATATCCTCGATTCTCTGGAAACCTATTTTGTATCATACAACTACAGTTGTCCGGACATTGTTCTGGCTCTTGTGTCTCTTCATTTTAGTATGTTAACAGTCCCAAGAGTAAATAGGAATAAGGTACCTAATGTATTGGTCAATCCAGTCTTACCAAACTCTGGAAAACCTTTACTGTCCAGTTTCCCTCTGGCTATGTACCTGCCTACATGCCTGATACAAGTTCTGAAAGATTAGATCAACTGACAGCTGTGGTGCAGCTCCACAAAGGTGTTTTTTTGCTATTTCATTCTGTTGAGTTTAGCCTGAAGACAGAAAAATATAAAATGCTCAAGCAAAAAAATGAACAGAGATTGCTAGAGTGAGGGAAAGAGTAATACTTGCCTGATCTTTAAACTAGCCGATAAATAAATGAAGTGTAATCCCTGAAGTATTCACGTGTGGTATTATAGAACAGTCGGTTAAAACAACCATGGGTTTGGGTAGATCTGTAGATACAGTCTTGGTTCTGTGTCCAGGACAGGGTAAAAATTATGAATGAAATGGAGATCAGCAAGAGGGATGGTGAGCTTTAGTGCAGGTGTCATTAATTCCTCAGCAAGTGAGATTTTATTCTGAGAGAAATAAATATTGTGACTTTTGTGAGCTTTATTTTCCCCTTACCTCCTCAGTCTTCTTTCTAGTGCTTCCTCCCCTGCCTTGCTCTTTCTTAGAGACGCTGGTATCAGATTGAGGGCGAGTGCCAGAAATGCCTCCAGTTGCTTGCTTCTCAGGATCTAATTTTGACCTCTGACAAGCCTAGATCCCAGTATCACATACATGCTGCCAAGGATTTGCTCTCATTGGAAGATGATATAAATTGCAGTCTTTAATGTAATTTTAAAGCAAAAGTTTCTTTTTCTTGTCCATCTAGGACACAGTGGTGATCACTGTGTATTCCAGCAGAGTAATGCCACTGTAATACACAGTCCATTGGATTAGGGCCTTACCCTTCTTCTGCTTGACCCTGAATCAGATGTAGGTGTCAACAGAATGTGGTTTTGATATTGCTGGATGATATTGAGGGGTCATCAAATATTTTTTACGTTATGATGTAAAAAAACAAGTCATGCAGATTGCTTTTCAATACAAATCAATAGTAAACTAAGCCTCAGAAAGGCCCTACTTCATCTGCCTCCTTCAGGTAATTGCCTAAGATAGCAACCATCCTATTGGTAATAAAACTAAAAATGTATTTGTATTGGAAAAAGTAAGAAAGTCAGCTGATATTCTACCTCCTGCTGGTAGAGGCCAAATAGTATTTGATCTCGGGTTCCCTACTTAAGTGACAACTAAGAGTTACCTGGCATTCACCTGTAAAAGCTTTAAAGTTCCTATAGAATTGTGGAATGTATATAAATCTACAGATAAAATTTAATGCAGACTTTCAGTTTATCTTTATTCCTTCCTTTTTCTAGTCTGAAAAATATCCTGTAATTAGATTTAGTTTTACAACACAGGTATTAGTGCAAAGTGTTTATGTATTACAGTACACAGCCGTATATTAAAAGAACAAACACAAACCACAGTGAAACCCCCGTTGTGTTGTAAACACAACATCAGACTGTAAAAATGCAAACCCCTCAAATTA
The DNA here is from genome assembly GCA_025345505.1 of Todiramphus chloris collaris. Lineage (NCBI taxonomy): Eukaryota > Metazoa > Chordata > Aves > Coraciiformes > Alcedinidae > Todiramphus > Todiramphus chloris. Next base: position 4,625,406 of record JANVCC010000057.1, on the reverse strand, counting down.
ATTAAAAATCTAATGGCAGAGAACGTTAAGCAATGTAAAGAACTAAATAATAAGGGTAAAAGTCAATTCCATACATATAATACTTACTTAAAAATGCATGCAGGCATATTCAGTCAAATCCACATGCTCAGCTCAAAAAGCCTCCCAGTCAAGTACAGAGAAAGTCTTACTGGTTTTGAATACTAACATTGTTCAAAGAAACTTGCAAAGTGTTGGAAAACTGTTTCCTTGTTGCCTAAGAAGCTACAGAAGAACAGAAAAGTAACTGATTGTTTACTCTCAAATTAAGCTTTGTATAGCAAAATGTATTAGTAATATAGAAAATAAATTATGTTATTTTAGAAACAGTGTAAACTGTAATATAAAAAATATGTGCATATTGTGTACATTGCTCAGGTATCTAGAATATAACAATTTTCAGTCTAGTTTGTGTTTAAATTGTCCATTGTGTACTGCTGGGGGTTGATTTCTCCTTGACCAGATAAAATACTTTGAAATTTCTGGGTTTATTTTTTGGGGTACACTCATATTATGAATTAATAACTCACTGAATGAATTAATTTTGCCCAAGACAAAAACTGTCCCGCTGCTGCACAGTTGTCTAGTGACCATGTACTCCTTCATTAGCATGCATAATTAAAAATGCTCTGCCCGGGGTTTTGTGCCCTCGGGTTAGAAGCTTTTGGGGCCTCATTGTTTGGAGAGTACAGGATGATAAAATCCAGACCCAGATGTAGGGACCCAAAGATCTGATACCAGGGTATTTTTGTTTCATGTAAAGTTTCTGTGAGACATGCAATGTTCTCTCTTACTGACTGCTTCAAGCTAAAGGGACCTTGGTGTCCAGCACGACTGCATTTGTCTTCAGAATTGTGCTTTTCTTTGCTGAAGATTGAAAACAGGATTTGTAGTTTTATTCCAGTGACTACAATCAGACTGGTCCATGTTCACCTGGACTACAACTGTTCATTCTAAGGTAACTGGACATCTTGTGATACGTTATTTTTTTGGAATGGATACAATTTTAGTTAACAAGAAATTTTGTCCTTCAGTGGTTTGGTTGGTTCTACCAGTAGCAAAAGTAGGTAAAACCTACATCTGGGGAGAAGAGCTTGTATGATATTGCTGCTTGCTTGAAACTCCCCTCGAGTTCCTTGGTGAGTTAGAAGATTTTTCCCATAAATCACAGATAAGTGTTTCTGAACATCCTCCCAAATCCCCCTTCATCATAACTGCTGTCATCATCTGGGAGAAGCAGTTACTGAACAGCTTTGTCATCAGTGCTTTCTTTCATTGTTTTAATCCTTCAGAGGGCCCTTGTGAAAGAGCTTTAACTTGGATCCTGGAGCAAACAGAGATGGCTGTTTCAGGCGCTTAATTCATTAGCGGCTTAAGCAGGGTGCTGGGCTCTGAGCTGCAGTCCCAGCAGGAGCCTTTCTGCATACTTTGCAGTAATCCTTGCACGTGGAGCGTGAGCGAGGAGCTGTGCAGAGCAGCTGTCACCCAGCTCTCCAGAGCGGTTAGTCAGCAGCTCATCCCAGTTAGGTGGGGTGATGTTCTTTACCTGTTTACAAGAGGTATGGCCACCTGGAATGTTTTAATTGCTTTGAGCACTCTACATTCAGGCCTCAAACTTATATTGCTACTAGCTCTAATTTCAAGAGGTTTGCTTTTTAATAACTTCTAAGCTGTTTGGTTGGAGGTTTTTTTGTCTCTTTTTTTGGCACACAGGAAGTGAGACTGGGCTCCACCTCCCTGGTGAGCTTCCCACCAGCTCATTCCTGGAGCAATTGTCTTTAGAAAAAGCCAGGCAGGTCAGAGCAGGAGGTAACAGGTGCAGCAATTTTACGCTTCCGTTTCACCAAAGATGATTATACAACTTTGCATGTTTTACACAGTGCTACCTACTTCAGATAAATAGACAAATCCATTTTTTTTAAATTTCTTGATGAAAAAATGTTGTTTCTTTCTTATTCAGAGCCTGTACTGTAGCAAACCTACATAATTGTGATGTACTGTCATCAGGGAAACCTTCCATTTTTTTCAGAACTTCGTTTCAGACTTGTTTTGAAAATGCAATTACAAGTGACGAAGGGAGCCTTAGCTAAAATTATTTTACCTTCTACTTCAGTATTTTGCATGTGTTGTTTCTTATTTCATGCCTCTAAGCTAATAAATAGGCTAAAGGCTTTGTAACCTTACTGAGTAGTTGGGTATAGCTCTGAACTGACTGGTTTGCATTCAGCAGTGAACGTGGCACAGTGGAGAAACTGCTGTGTTTGCCTGGGCTCTGGTGGGCTTCTGGGCTGTGCTTTCCCCCTTCCTCAGCCCACACTACTTTGCTGAAGTCCTCGAGGAGCTGTTGCAATCCAGCTCTTAGGAGTGGAGTCATGTAGCATGTCTCATGTCAATTGTTTTGGTGGCTTTTAAACCAGACCTTTCATTTCTGTCTAGCAGTAACTGAAATCCTACTAACACAACCAAATAATTTTGCAGGTCCTCCACCAGGCCAGAGGTCGCAAGCATAGAACTGACAGGTCAGGATGAGCGCCAGTGTTCGCAGAAAGCTGTTGTCCAGGCACGGTCCTCACAGCCCACACGTCAGACAAGTATCATCTTTGCTGAAGATATAAGTAAGCGCACTACTATTTTTTATGGGCATCCTGGCACCCTCCAGAAAAAGAAGAATTTTAAAAAGTAGAGATTTAACAGTGCACAAACCAATAATTTTCGTGTATATGCATAGTCCTTTGAGACTTGCCAAGTGCATGGTTTTAAAGTTCTCTTTGTTAAAGGTCTCAGATAAATGTTAATGATATCAATGATATAGCCAGGAAAATGGGTAATTCCTTAAAAAACCCCAAACTTTTCAGTACATACTTTTTATATAATGCAAATTAAGATATTTCACATTGAGAAAGCTGGAAGTTGCCTGTGAGTCATACAATATACCTGTTTATTTTCTAATGACAGATAGGAAAACCAGATGGTCAATTAAATGTCTTGCCATCACTAAATGAAGAAGTATGTAGGGTTTTATTGTCTGTGAGTAAAAGTCAGTAAGTTTTCTGGTATGCAAAGCATATCTGACAGCTGCACTCTTGAAGCCCTTAATATGTATCAAGAGAAAACGTTTGTTAAGTGTTGGTGTAGATGGAAATCATAATTTTTAAAGATTTATTCTGAAGTTTAGTGAGGAAGGGAACTGCTTTTCTTGCTCACTTAGCCACAATCACCATTTGACCATGAGTTTCTTAGTCCAGGTCATGACCTGGTTTCAGTTCCTTCAGTGTCTTGTGTCATCAGCTAAATTTGAGGTGCAGTTTGTCTTGTTGGTGCTCTTGATGACCGTTTCCAGTGTTGCTGATTTCATATGCTCTTTCCAATGTCTCTTCAAGTGACTGGACAAGTTCTTCGTTGTGATGCTATAGTGGATATAATTGATGGCATCCAAATTGTGTCCACAACAAGAGAACTCTATCTTGAAGATTCACCACTGGAGCTAAAAATTCAGGCTTTGGATTCTGAAGGTAAGAGTAGGGGATAAAAAAACCAAATATATATATATGTATATATACACACTCTTCATTGTCTGATATATCCACTGGTTTTATTAGTGACATAGTTGAATGTCACTAGAAGCCAAGCTGAGTAATTTAAAGGGAGTTTTCTGGATAAATACATTCAGGAACAAATGTAAAATTTACATATCACTCGAACAAGAAAATCAAATGCTGCTTGATTTCCAAGAAGTTTTGCCTTGTTTCATTATTTTCCCAAGAAACTTTACTCTAGTGCTAAGGGGTTTCTTTAAAGATCAGGATTTAAAGTAAAGATGTTGGCGTTTAGCAATTCTACATCCAGGTCAGAGGTAAGAATGTAATGGAAAATGTCTCAATGGTAGTCCTATTGAAATGTCCCATCAGGATTTAACTAGGCTGAGCAAGGCTGCACAGGAATGTGAAGTACTCAGTTCTTTTTTATTTATTATTTTTTTCTTTTGAGCTAAGGTAGTTTAAAGAAGTTTTCAGAATGACATTATATCTGAGTCCAATCAGGCATCATCCAGCAGGATATTCAGTGATGATATTGAAGACTAAGTACTTACTGCTTGGATTAATATCCCTTAATTATTATAGAAACACTTTTGGTACATATCATTTAGGCTCATAAAAATCAGTATACTTGGACTGAATGCATAATTATTTATTTGGAGAGGAAACCTTCTGCTTTCCATACTGTCTTGTAGAAACAGAAAGAAAAAGAACCATGGTGCTGGTAAGAATTTCATGCTTTGGTTTCAACAATCAATTTTTATGCACATACCAACAGTCACACAAACCAAGTGATTTTTAGGAAAGCTGCTGGGCTGAAAGGAAGTGATATGTGAAGCAGCTATAAAAGGTCGAATTGTTTGTTGTGGGTAGTTAATGAGCCCATCCTACATGTGTTTGTGAACAATGAATGTCAGGTTATGTACGGCAGTATTTTAATAATGAAAACTAATTTTGTTCTCTTACACTGTGTAATACTGGATTCTTGGCTTAGCATTTCTGCAGACTCTCAAGCATACTCAATGAACAGATTTTCCTTGGGAGCCACCCAAGTTAGTCTGGGCAGGAACAGCAATTCAAACCCCATGAGGAATATTTAATCTGCATGACTGAAACAAGGTGTTGGTTAGAAGCTGTAGGACTAAACTTCCCAATCTAACTTTGGGGGTTCATGATATGCTCAGAAGCTTTCAAAATCAGTTCTTTTTGACCCAAATAACCTTGCAATCCAGGCCTGGGAGACCTTTGGATGTATTGGACTCTCAGTTGTCTTTCTTGGCATACCTTAAAAAAAAAAAATTAAAATAATTTAAGAGCAGTGGCAAGGTTATTGAAGGGCATAATTGTTTAGGAAAAGTTAGAAAATTGAATAAGGGACCTCTGAACATTGTTTGTTTTGGTTTGGGTTTTTTTTTTTAGTATTCAGAAGGTGAAAGATCAATATAAAATAATTATGCAGTTCAATGAATACTGGGGAAAATCTGCTTAGGTTTCCTGAAAATTTGCACAAAGAACACGCGTCAAGCCTATTACTGCAGCCTGTGTGAATAGAGGCTTTGTATTAGCTGTTGTTGCAGTGACATAGTTTTTTTTTTTTTTTTTTTTTCCCCTGGTGCATAAAGTTGTTAAGTAGGCTCTAGGGATGTACCAAGCGTGATTCATTTTTGGCTGATGGTGATGACTGCATCTTACATTGCCAGAGTATTGCATCTGGTATGGGTCAGACCATTAATATTGATTATTCTCCCACTGTGAGTATTGATATATCTTCAGAAATAGTTTCACAGAATCATAGATTGGTTTGGTTGTAAAGGACCTTAAAGATCATCTTGTTCCAGCCTCCCTGCCATGGGCAGGGACATCTCCCACTAGACCATGTCTCTCAGAGCCCTGTCCAACCTGGCCTTGTTTCTTTCCTTATTCTCTTCAATATAAATATTGTTGAGTTATTTTTTTCATAAGCTGTATTTTTAACTAGTTGCATTAATGCTGACTCCATTTTGTACATAGAAACTTAATCCCCAAATACTACTTTTCAAAGGTTACTAAAGCAAGAGAGGAAGATGATCATGGAGATCTTTGGCCATATTAAGCATATAAAAAGTCATGCTGTGTATTATTGTCTTTTATCTGTGGAACTTTACTCAAGTCACTTTATTATGAGTTATCTGGAGGTGGGGTAAATAAGACAAAGTCTTTGAAGTGTGAATTTGCATTTCTTCGGCCATGAGTGTGGAAGAAGCACTGGTTTCTGGCTCAGCGATGGAGCAGAGTGATCAAAACACATCCTTGTTTACTGGGGTTTGCTCCAGCCTTGCCTGTGAGAGATGCTTTTCTGCTGAAGCATCACAGGGAGCAGCTGTGGGGTGCGTTTTGGCTGTGAAGCAGGAGCACAAGTCGCTGCCTGCATTGACATCCGAGGAGCCTGGGAGGGTAACATTACATCTGGCCAGGGCAGCTCCTCTGCCAGCTGTGGGGTCCTGCAGGGAAGGCAAAGACATGACACAGTTCCCAGTAAGCACGGTGTTACCGCCTGCGGCTCTGGGGGCTGCCTTTGATGCACTTAACCTGGGGACAGGACAGCTGCTTCCCACCCTTAGTGCAGCTGAGAGCTGGTCCTGTCTGGAGTAGCGGACAGGTTGTCTTTGCTCGGCTTTCCCTTCATAGCCAGGGACCCCAGCAGTGGCCAGGCTGTCCAGGCCCAGTGATGGTTCAGAGGCTGTAAGGACATTTTTTGTCCTTTTGCTGCCAGTTTGCTGTGGCACTGGCCACGACCAGGCATAACCCCTCCATAGGGCCACTGTGTGCATTTCTCTACTGGCCTTGGCCTTCTCAACTGGAGCCAAACAGGAGTGTGATACAGCTTTTTCTTTTAGGGATAAGTGTCTTGGTTTAGGTGAGAACAGAACTGATTCTGTTCAATGCTTTTACTTTCCAGCTCAATTCTGCTAACTGCACTGTCTGAAGTCAGCAGCCTGTTCTCACAGGCAGTGTCTGCTTCTAGCAGTGATCACAGCCCATGTTTAGAGTTCCTACCAAGGATTGGTGTGCAGACCAAGGTACTGGATCTTGTGTACCACATTGGGAGGTGCAGAAAGTGAAAGGCTGCACCTGCAGGCAGGAGCGGACAGGACGGGTGACCCTAAACTGACCAACGAGGGATTCCAGCCCATATATGCCATATTTGGTATAAAGCTGAGGGATCACAAGGGCTGAGTGCTGGCTCAGCTCTTACGGTTTCTGCCTGGCTTCTTCAATGACTGGTATCAGAGAGGACTCTGTTCTTCCTTCAGTCCTGATCTGTGTGTTCCTGAAGCCAGTACCAGAATCCAGCTCCTGAACACGGTTCCTGTTGGCCACTGGGCCTAATCTGGGACTTTCCCAGTGCGTGCTCACAGCATCAGTGGTGACAGTGACATATTGCCACCAAGGGTGTTGGATTCAGTACTGGTTTTGCATATATTTCATTTTTATTATTATAATTTTCATTAAAGCTGTTCTAGTTTCCTTTTCTAATCGATAAGTCTCTCTCCCTTATTGCCTTTCTCTTCCCCTTTGGGGAAGGAGGAGTGTTAACAGAGAGCATCTCTTACAGGTCTAGCAGGCTACTCTGACCCTAAACTGTGACCATAAAACAAGAAGTTCTCAGGGGAAGACCCTTAGTTTGTGTTCTGGGAAGACTGTGCTTGTTATTTATTTTTAATGTGATGGTTTGATTTACAGGAAACACTTTCAGCACATTGGCGGGGTTAGTCTTTGACTGGACAATAGTAAAAGACACAGAGGCTGATGATGTCTCAGATTCCCACAATGCATTACGGTAAGTTCATTTAGTTTGTTCTTGAAAGTCTTGAATCCATTAATTTTGATGTAAGTATTTTCCCACATCTAGGCAGTTTACTGAACTGAAACCTAAAATAATGCTTGTAGGTTGATTGTTTTAGGGTTTTTAAGTGCCTACTCAACAGCCTGCACACTCTCATTCCCATTTAATTTAATGATGAGCAGCCCAGTTGAGCTCTACTGCAACAATTAGAAGTAAATAGATGCAGTTGTTGATCGTCCTGAAACACCTTTTGCAAAGGAAAGTTTTATCTGTAAGACCTTAATCTCAGGATTTCAGCAGAGAGATGTGTATTTAAGTTTTGTTATAGGGCAAAAAGTCCTATTACGTTTCAGAAAGGAGCTCTCTGAACTTGAAGAGTTTCAGGTTTCAGTCAACATGTAGTTCTGCTGTTGAAACAGCTTTCAAAGTATCTAACCTTTAAATTGGACAGGGACAAGTGGCTGTTTGTGAGCTAGATAGGGCTCATAAGGCTAGGTGAAATAATTAAATGAAAAGTATTCAGTATATTGTCTTTCAGACAAAGCAATGAATGGAAAGGACTTGGTTAAGCCATGGTGCTTGGTTCATCCTCTATACTGACTCAAAGAATAAGTTAACTGGGATGTAGAAGTGCTGTATTTTGTGGAAACTTAGATCCAAAGATCTTGAAACTGCTTTTCAACTCATTAATGAGATAAGTGGTTTTCAATACAATAAGGAAGTATTCCTTCCATTGAATGGAGGTGGAGTTCTTGTCCTGTAGTCAGAAAGCTCATCTGTGTCAGGGATAGGAATAGAATCTAGACCATATGATTGATTAATTAATTAGTTTTTCTTCCTTTATTTTTCACCAGAACAAATTTTGGCCTTTTAACTTTTTTAATCATTTTATTGCACATGTGCACTATATAGTTTTACAGTGATGACTTCATTGTTCTGATCTTCAGTGGTTTCGAACAGAAATTTGAGTTTTTATCCTTATCAAACTAACCAGAATTAGCAGTACCTCATATGGGCTGTTTTCTAGTGGACTCCAAGAGTTTTATCTTTTCACTGACACCAACTGGTGTCAACACCAGGATTATTTTACCAGTCTTATGCTGGTATTCATCTGGTTAGTGAATCCTGACTTAATGGAGGTGGAGTTCTTGGCAGATCTTGGTAAATCATAACTTTGGTCAACGTGAATGTTGTTAGAAAAAGTGCCTCCCTGATATAAATTAATTTGGCCAGACTGCAAACGTGTGAAACAAGGGTTTTTCTCACAAAAGTTTACTGCTTTAGTCAAAACATCCCTAACATACAGTAAGCTTGTAAGATGAAAACAGATTTAAACCCATGCACCAGAGGCTTCAGTTACTTCAGAAAATAGCAAAATGTAGATAAATTCCAGGATGTACAATAATGTAGGAAGCTCTGTCTTCCTGTAAAGAACCTGGCTTTATTCATAGGATGGTCCTATGACTGATATGTGGGAAAACCAGTTCTCTTAGAAAGCAGAATGGTTAAGAGTTGACTTCCATCCTCACACCTGTATTCCATATACATTGGAAATGGGGATGGGGTAGGATACAAGACTCTTTGCTGCAGGGTTAACACAGACAGCCTTAGAGAGACAAACACACAGCGTTGCCTGAGGAAAGCCTGTGGATACACTTGAAGCTGCAGGTGTGTGAGGCCCCTGTCTACAGCGAGGGCCAGACAGTGAGTTAATTGTTCAGTGTGATTTAATGAGCCAAAGCCTAGTCCACATGGACCTTTTTGTTTCAGTATATTTCATAGAGATGTGATTTTAACCAAACTAATATTGATATATGCTCTACTCTTAGCACAGCTATAACAACATCAAAATATTCTAATGGTGTTACAGCTTTGCAAAATAAATGGTCAACTGTCATAAATATGTTAATATTCGTAGCTGTTCTCAGTATGGCCTTACTGATTTTACTGCACATAAAGCCAAACAGATCATGTGCATATGGGAACTGGCTGCCCTTTAAACACGGTCCTCTTTCCTTTTCCGTCCTGTTGTTTACTCATTCATGGCAAATTCCTTTCCTTTCTGTTGTCACATCTCATTGACATGTCTAACAGTTACTACAAGTATTCTGCTTGTTAAATGCATCAGGACTTCTTCATATCAGTTCAAGTTCTGTTCTATTTTGTACAACTCTTGCTTTTATAAACATAAGCTTTAGGTCTTTCACATCAGTTGTTCCACAATAATCCAGAGCGCTTTTTCAGTCCACACCTACTGTAAGAACTGGAAGAGTCATTATAGACAACATGTGCAGTCTTCTGATATCTCTTGAGAGCCCATATAGAAGCTTCAAACAAACTTTTATCAGTCACAGAAATTAGCTGCAGATATCTTGAAGAGTGAGTAAAATTCGGATATCTGGTCCCAGGCAGACATCTTAAATTTGCTTAAAAATGGAAATAGCTGGAAGTAGGTGCTGATGTTGTTTCTCTGTGGATTTACATGGATTGGTTAACAATTTTGCACTCAATTTTTGGCTCACCTTTCAGAATACTGAAGTTCTTAGAATCCACTTATATTCCACCTTCCTATATATCAGAGATGGAAAAAGTTGCCAAGCAAGGAGATACCATTTTGGTGTCTGGAATGAAAACAGGGAGTTCTAAATTAAAAGCAAGAATACAAGAAAGTGTCTATAAGGTAAGAAACTTGCATTCATCTTTTTCTTTATTATTTAGTCTTATATCTAGTGTTCCAAAAGTACTGTTAGTTTGCCCTGCTGTATTGTTCCCAATCCGGTTATTGATGCTGAATCTCTGTTTTACTGGGTTGGCTCTGTAGCCTGCATCACAAAAGGTGACAGTGCTGCTTTTGATCACCCTGAAAAGGATGGAGCTGGATGTAGTTACCTAACCCAGGATGGTGCATGTGCCAGGGATCATCTCTAAACCTGACTCTCTGACCAAAGGCCCTGCGGCAGAGGAATACACTTCAAATACTTCTGCACATTCCTGTTACTCCTGATAGTCATTCATATTATATATATAACGAGAATCAAGCTGGAGAGGGCATTGGCCCTTTAGGTCTTGATAAAATAACTAACTAGAGCACTTCAGGTCTCTTCTTCAACAACTAAATAGCTAGGACAAGGGTTGCTATATTGGATATACCTTTTATTTCCTGTTGTGCTTGAAATGAGCATCATATGAATACTTCGTTAGTATCTAATTTTACCTCATTAGATTCTGGTCTCCCAGGAAGGGCTTTGGGATCAGAGTGTCAGTTCTACAAGGTTGTTAAACTGCAGCATTGGCGGTCTGCCCAGCTGCTCTGTAGGTCCAGGCTGCTGCTTGCTTTGTAACTCGTGATGACTGAGGTTTTCATTTAACTTGGGTAACAGAGTTGGTTTTTCTTGTAATAGAGTTTACAGAGACCTGAGACAGGTTTTAGGGGTTATCGCTCACAGGAATACTTGGCATTGTGCTGGTATCAACTTAATACTGCACCTTAAAAGAGATTGATCTATAAAATAGTGGGGTTTCTGTAGTTCATATCACATCTGCAGTCTGGTTTTGCAGATTTGTGTTACTACATGTGGGTACATAAAGCAGAATTGCCTTCGACTGTCTAACCTATACCTGTAAAAAGCATTTTATGAAAATATTATCTATTTAAAACCAGTAATGTCGCACAAATAACAGTGCATGTCAAGAATTTTATTTTTGTTACAGTTCTGCCTGATTGTGCTGAATATATTTACTCTACATGATATCAGAATTACTTTTTTATCTTGGATGCTTGTAGCTTGGTTAGTTTTCTGTTTTAGTATTTATTTTTCTGAATTAGTTTTGAGATGATGCTGGAAGTTAAATCGAAATAATATTGTTCCACTTGCAATTTTTTATGTTTTTATGATTAGCAGGTTCTTTAAATCTTTCACTGCTGCCAGACTACACATTTTCAGTGAACATCCCTCAAACAACTGTAATAGAATTTATACAATTATCTGTTGTATTCCTAATTTAAAAGACCAGTGAGTTTGATACAGATTCTGCAGTGAAGTTAGAATGGGTGTGTTGTGTGGAGGTACCATGTTATACAGCAGGGAAAATAAATTTCTAGATGCCTGAATGGTCACTGTGCATCTGTCTCAAGTTTTTCTGTATTCTCCAGAAAACGGATGTCCACACAGGCTGGATTTTTTTTTTTTTTTCCCCCCTTCAGCCTTGCACAGTATGTACAGGACAGATCTCTATACCATTCATCGTCCCTTGCATTTCCCTCCTGTGACGAAATTTTAGATGATAATAAAGAGCCAATTACAGCAAATATTATTTTTCACTTACAGATTATAAATTATTGTTGCATGGTCTGTTTCAAACAAATGAGCTGCTTTAAATGTGGTTGCTTTTTCCTTTTTCTCCCTCAATCAATAGCATGTACATCCTGCAGAAGTCAGATTGCTTATTTTGGAAAACATCCTTTTAAATCCAGCGTATGACATTTATCTTCTGGTAGGAACATCAATTCAGTACAGAGTTCAAAAAATAAGGCAAGGCAAGATTACAGGTTTGTACTGTTCTCTTTTCTTTTTTGTTTTGTTTTTTTAATGCTTTGTGTGAATTTTTAACTACTGAGAATTTTTAATTGCATATAAACTACTTTGTTAATATTTAACAGAGTTTTCCTAAACCACATGATGATCTAACTAAACAGATGTGTCTGTAAAGGATATACTCTTGCAAATTTGTCAATGGTGTGAAATTAAGGGTAACGTAGAATAGGCGCTAACTCTTATCATTTTAGACGTTAAATCAAATTTAGAATAGTAACTATTCTAACAGAAAACGTTTTCTTGACAAGTGCCAGTGTGGGTTAGCTGGCTTTATGTCCATTTACCAGTGTGGAAATTTGTAATTGCAGCTGTTGCTTGCAAGGAGCCTGTACTGGCAATGACTTGACTTTGGGTTTTTATTGTAATAACCTAGATGAGAAATGTTTTACTCCACTAGTGAACTGGGCTCGCTACAGCAGCTCATAGTGCGGAATGGAGTGGCAGAAATGGTCAGTAACTCCTAGAAAGTAATTTGACCACTTCTGAAGCTGGGTGTTAGTTCTGAACAGTGGGTTGACAGTAGTTAAAATTGCAGCTTCAGAGAAATTAGAAGTTACATGAGAGACTCATTTTCTGTGTGTGTTGATACCACAGAAATGCGGTTTCTACAAGACGTTAAAAATACTGATTTAATGTGTGCACTAGGCAGCAATAAAAATTAATCACCAAAAATTAGCAGCATCCAAACACTGACATACTTACTTTTATTGTTTCATATGTTGTCTTGTTTTACATGCAGAATTAACGATGCCGTCTGATCAGTATGAACTGCAGCTACAGAACAACGTGCTCGGTCCTGAGGGAGATCCGACTTGGCCAGTTGCCAAGCTGGACCAGGCAACGTCGGTTGTAACTGCATTGCAGCAGGGACACACTAACCTCGTACTGGGGCACAAGAGTATCCTTCCTAGGTGATGCTTTTCCATCCAGGTCTTCAGGGCAGGAGACAAACCTTCCACCTTTGCAGCACAAAAAGATAAAATTATCCATATTTGTACCAGTAGCCTTGGAAATGAGGAGTACCTGGGGGAGCCAGAGAGCTGCACTGCTGTGAATTCGGTCTCAGCAGAACTGCCTAATGCCTCAAAATGTTCTAAAAAATTAGATTGGCAAAAGATCAGTTAAATCATGTCTGTTCCCCTCAGTGTGGAAATGTGATGGGGCTTTATTTAATTTTTATATTTAGAGCATTATATTCAGTAGTAGAATCTCTCTGAAATTCTTGCTGTCATTCAGGGTAGTGGGAATAACATTTATTTTCGGTGTACAATTAGCTTTAGATATCCAAAGAGGCACAAGAACCCCCAGGAACAAGCTGATCTTTAGTTGACTTTTGTGAAAACTTTTCTATTCCTTTACTGAGACTTCAGGTATTCGTATGCAGGGGGTTTCCAGGCTGCCAAACAGCACTATCTATGTTGTAAACCCAGGGTATTTAGGTTGGTACTGGCTGCAATTTTCCTGGTTGCTTAATATAATTTCTTGCCTTGTTTTTGTGTTGATGTTATTCTGTGTGTATATACATGCTTCCATTTCTCGTATTAGTTTTCATAGGAGAGTAAGTTTATTCATAAAAGTCTCTCAATGTAAAATAGATTTAGTAGTAAATATTTATTTCTTTTCTTTCCTTTCACCTCTGTATTCAGCAGCTTAAAACAATGAATGTGCATCTTCAGAGTGTGGGCACCAGAAGCAAAATGCTTATATACATCATATAAAGAGGCTGTTGGTTTGTGCTGTTCAATATTTCCTGTTTTGTAGGTTTTACAGTTCATCCAGGTGACAGATGGGTCCTAGAAACAGGCAGACTTTATGAAATTACGATTGAAGTGTATGATAAATCGAGCAATAAGGTGTATTCATCTGATGTAAGTTGAAATGTTGGTATACTTCTGAGTGTCTGTCACCTAAATCCTGTCGTCTTTTAAAATTAGTCGAGCAGTTTCTTATTTACATTGAATTAGGACATTTCAAAGCAGGTTATTTCTTGTCTTTTCCTTTTTCCCCCTTTGTTTTTCTGTTCCTTTTTTTTTTTTTTTTTTTTAACTAAAGCACTCTGGGTGATTCACCTAGTGGAAAGCACCTAGTGGAGTGTTAATGCTATAGAAAATAACTGGAAGTTGAATCTGAGTTTCACCTAAATCTCAGACATGTGTTATTGAGGCAGAATATTTCTATGTTCTTCCCCTTTTCTGTTTAAAAATAACAAAATGAAGAAATGATTATAAAATATGAATTATGAGAAGTACTGATATTTGTACCACTAAAAGTTAAATTACATGTCACTGATAACTTAAAAAGTAAATATATTCTGTGGAGTTAATGCTGTCTAAAAGACATAATCCTCTGGAAAGACAAATTTTCACAGAGAAAAATTCATACTCTGTTTCAGATAAGTTTCTTTGAACTATGTTATTAAACAATTGTTCTCTCATTGAGTTGTTGATATTATGTTTATGGCTGTCTGTACAGTATTAAAGTCAGTTACCTGTGGCAATATTTATTTAATGTTCTGGTTTTAGAATATCAGAATTAATACAAAGCTGTCCAGAGAGTACTTTGAGGTGCTGCAGTCCTCTCTGAATGGATCATATCATTATGTGAAAGCAATAAAGAAGGGTCAGACCATTATTGATGCTGTACTGACATCGGTAGTAGATCAGGTATGTTCCTTTGATAACTCTTCTGTTTTACTGGTAGGCCTAAAAACTATTTACTTGTGCAGTAGTGACTTAATAGTGACATAGTAAAAGGAAACCTAAGAATTACATGAGTCTAAGCTGTCTTTGTTTAAACAGATTAAGAACCAAATTCTAAAATCCTTACTCCAGGAAAACTGTCAATTAAGTCAACAGGATTTGCTTAAATAAAAGCAGTGGGATTTTGCTACCAAGTATGTGGCAAACACTTGTTAAACTAGTGGTGCACAGCACGTATTTTTCTTTTTCATGGTGGATACTTACGTGGACAGCTATCATTTCCATGTGCTGGTGCAAAGGTCCTCTCACATTCTCTGAGTGATTTTTACAATTTGTGGTAGGATCATCAGTATCATACCCTGGCCTTATTCTCCCTTCAGTTACATTTGGAAAGTTTTCTATCATTTGGTAAGTGATCTTAAGTGCTGGATGAAAATCTGCCAAGTGTATCAGCCTGCAAATTTCTTCAAATTAATATTCATTAATGTTCTGCTAGTTGGGCAGGATGCTGACTGGATGGCTAACTAGCACACATGGTCTGAAAGTGATTTGCTTTTTTTTGAAACTTGGAAGAATTCAACACTTCAAGGCGTTTGCTGTGAAATCGTTTTAGTGATTCCTTGAGCAGCATTTAGTAGATCCCTGTATCTGATAAGGTGTGCTCATTCTCTGTCAGAGAGAGACTCTTGAATGAAATGAGCTCTACTGAGAGCTGTTCAAGTTTTGCTTCAGAACCCCGGTAAGAAACGGTATGTGGTGCCAGAGGGCTATGGCATTACAGTCACAGCAAAGCTGTAAAGGGCAGTGTTTTGGGACGGGGTGAGGAATGGGTCTTCAGGCTGAGTTTCATCTTCACCTGCTGTGGAGTGGAATGAATGAAGAGTAAAGGCAGGCTTGGAGTTAGCCAAGTAGTTCTCGAGATGGTCTCAAAAACTAGGAGTAGTGAAAGAGTGTATTTCTTAGAGCTGTTTGCCTTTTAAATGACTCTCTGCACCTGTATCTCAGTAGCCATACTACTCATTTAATACGTTGTAACACTGTTAGAAAGTGACCCTAAATAATTGGTTTAATTTCTCTCTGAGATGTTTTCAACAGCTTGTCTATATATAAGCACTAAACATTAATTCTGTTTAATGGAATGAATGTTTAGCATTATTGCTAATTAAAGCTAAATTAAGCACTATGGTGCCATTTACAATACTGTTCTGTTGCTTTTTGTAGGATGGAGGTGTTCATACATTACCAGTTCCAGTGCGAAACCAGCAAGATGTTGAAATATACGTTCCCATAGTTCTTTCACCCAGCATTTTGACGTTTCCTTGGCAGCCAAAAGCTGGAGTTTACCAGTACACCATACAGGTATGTCAAAGAAGTGTCTGAATACAGGAGGTACTGCTCAGGCAGGCTCAGAGGGGCCTGTAACCTCTTCTATAGGGTTGGCTTTTGATTCTTCAGGCACTGTGATAGCCAAAATGTGATTTGGAGGAGTTGCATTGGATGTTAGTTGCAAGAATTAATGTATAGTTTAAAAAAAGCACATAAAGTACATACAGAGTGGCTTGGAATTACAGGAAACATGTCAGGTACAAAACTTCATAGTAATAATTAGAGGTGACCATTTACTGTAAAGGGATGGGAGGATGGGAGCTTGAATGCGAGTGTGAAGTAACTGCACAAAGGGCATGACAAGAATAACGAGCAGTGACCTACCAGCCTTTGACAACAGTATCCTCCATTCACCATACATCTCATGCTTCTAATAAAAAGCTATAGGGAGACAAATTTCATTTGCAGTGTGCCTGTCTAAAGGGACCTTTTTTCTTACATGTGTGTCTTTGTGCTTCATGAAGCAAAGGGCTTGTCTTCCAGTATGCAGAGTATAGTCTAACTGGAGAAAAGAACACTGTGCTTCCCCAGCACAGACACTTACCCCAGTACAGTGATACCCAGGTCCTGCCCTCAAGTACAGTTCCTCCTACCTCTTCCTTTTAGTGTGAAGTAGTGCAAGATTTGAGTCTCTCTTCTAGTAAACTGTGTACTAAAAGAGGTACATGTGAAGTAAACAGTCTCATAGGGATAAGTTTGCACTCAGTAGTGTAAATCTGAAGTTAATGCCACTTGAGTTTAGCTGTATTTTTAGTTTCTCATTTTTTACTGTACTTTTTGTGCTATTTGAATACTTTTAATTTCTTAATTTTAATCTGAATTTTTGATTTCTGTGGGATTAGAGTTTGATTTCGTTCATGCTATACCCAACCACACCAGCAGAGTGTGGTAAAAAGTCTTAGTACAAATCAGCATTTTCAGTACTTCATCATAATCTCTGAGGGAGTTTTCCAAATAAGAGAAAGTAAACGTGTTTTCCTGTTTCCCACCTCTTTTACAGTTCTATTCTTGTCCCATTTTATCTTACATATATCAACAAATATCTCCCTAGAGAACATCTCTGCGTGTTACTCCAATAATTGGATTGGTATTCTTCCTTTACTGTAATTTTTTTTTTCATTAAAAACATAGAAACTTTTTTTCTCTCAACATTTCAATTAGTTTGCATTTAGTGAAACTAAGAACATTTTCCCAGCCTGCCCATTCAACAGTACTAGTGGTTATTTACAACAGCACACAGCTTGACTGTTGTTCCTGCCCGTAGATTAATGTTTGCCTCCTACTCGATAGTTTTTGAGTCAGACTATTTTAAATTGGTGAATAGACTTTTTCTGAAAATAAGTCAAAAGCGATTTTTGGATCTAGCCAAATTCTGTTTATAGATGAAGTAACTCCTTCCAGATGGTATCAGAATGACTTTTAGGTTTTACTTTGTCAGCTGTCTGGTTATTTGTTGATTGCTTTGATCATACTTGTGATAATAAGATGGCTTCTGTTTCAAGTAAAAAAAGGAGAAGAAAAAAAAAAAAGATCCTCCCTTCCTTTGTCCCCTCCTTCCTTCTATGCATTAGAGAAATGAAGTGCCATCTTTATGAAGTGAAGTACATGGAGGTTATTTTTTTTGCTAGAGGGGGCATCACGGTCACTGGTAACAGTTTGTGGAGTGGAGTTCAGCTGCTAGGCTGTGGATAATGATAAGACTGAAAGAGAAGCTGCCTCACCCTTTCTCTCCTCAACACAGTCTGCTAGAGTAGTAGTGCATCCGGTTTGTGCAGCTCCGGAGGATTACTAAGAATTGAGTGTTTCTATTTTGTATTTTTTGCTCATTTTCCTGTTTTAATTAAAAATATCTTCACAAAACATTCTGAACTTTTACATTCTTTAACAATCTTTAAAGGTTTCCCTCCACATCCCGTGCATCTCCTTCTGTCAGACACTGTTACCTACTTACATGTTTTCCTTTGTCCAGTGCTCTTTCTGTAAGTAGGTTGTGCTTATGGGAAGGAAAAGGGAAATGACTGTTCTTTCTGTACATCCCTACTGTAAAAGTTATTAGCTGTGCCCCTGCATAATAAACTCTTCCACACTGTCCTTCTAGACAAGATCTATCATCTTGTTCATTTTTGCTTTAATTATGAAAGAGGTTAGAGCAAATGCTGATGTTTAAAGAAATTAAACCAGTATAAGGAAACAAAAAATCTGCTTCAATGTTCCCCTTGTTTTACTCTGATAGAACTTGGAAATTTATTTTGGAGTGCAAAAGTATCTTTTTTTTCCTTCAAAAAGCTTTATGCCCAAAATAACTTTCTGCATAGTATTTGTCTCAGCAAACACTTCATATAGCACACAAGTAATGATGTTTAAAATCTACATGTTTTACAGCATTGTAATAATTATGTTTTGTCAGTAACTATTATCACACGTCTAGGAGGACAATACTCTGCTTGTGTTGGCAAAATGTTTCAGGGCCTTTTACTTTATAAAATACTGACTGGCAGCAGATATTGCCCTGTCCTGGCTGCCAAGTGCTCATACAGTGGGTACAATAATTTGTCGCTGTTAATGTGGAGGACCATAATCTCAAGTAACTAGTTCTTTCCCTTCTGTAGAATAATCACACTCACTTGAGTTGTTCTAATCGTGAAACAACCCTTCAAGAGCTGGTTCCTCTAGGAAAAAAAAGTGGGGTTTTTCTTCTTTGCTTGGTTTGAGTCTTTTTATGGAAATCTGCATGATAAACCTGAGCTTCTAAGTTGACTGTTAGTAAATTGTTTCTTGGAAAGCCATTGTGGGAGCAGAGCCTGGGTGCTTTGCAGACCCCGCAGAGCATGTGGCTGGAGTGGGCTGTTTCCGTATGTGCCTGCTGCTCATCCCATGATGGATTGGTTGCTGGAGCAGCACATCTGTTGAATGGCTGCTGGAAGATATGCTGATTTTCAGCATAAAAATAAAGAAGTAATGCCAACAAGCGAACTACTTTTCTTTCCCATTTATTTCCTCTCTTGCCTCATTCCCTCCCTGCCTTTCACCTTCTTTTCCCAATAGATCCCTGAACAATTCCCACTGAAGGAACATTGTAGGTACAGAGTGTCAGGTTAGCAGCTCTGAGACCCCAAATCAGCCCTGTTGGCTGTCAGCGACAGAGAAACAGTGGGAGTTTTCAGAAGCATGGTAATCCCACGTGCCTGGCCTCTGGTGTTCCCATTTGAGAAATGCTCTGCTGTCTCTGAGCACTGTCAGTCACTGGGAGTTGTGAGCATCAGACTTGTGCAGCTGGGGGAGAGGTATTTGGGTTAGCAGCACCATTAAGCACATAGGACATGTGCTTGAAGAAAGCTGAAATTTAAGTGAATGAAGGGTAGTAATGTTCTCATCTATTACTTTACCTTGCTTATTTGGAAGTTCTGAAGTGGTATTTTATTTGTAATTTCTCAATAACAGCATTGTCATTTCTCAGTATGTCCCTGTTTTTCATGCAAGGTATTCAAAGGCTTGACAAATAAGAAATGTGAAATTGTATACTTGATAAAATACTTGAAAGATTTTTCTCTCTGTGTTCCAGGCTCATGGTGGAAGTGGAAATTTCAGCTGGTCCTATTCTAACCAGGCGGTTGCTACAGTGACAGTCAAAGGAGTGATGACAACTGGGAGCGATATTGGCGTCAGTGTTATTCAGGCAATTGATGTTCAGAATCCATTGCATTATGGAGAAATGAAGGTAAGACTCTTATTTTCCCTGGTGACTCTTGAATACGGCTTCTGAAAACAGCAAAGAAGCTGAGAATGTCACAGACATTCCCCTTTCCAAACCATTCCCAAGAGGCTTCCCTGCCTGACATGTGGCAGGTTAAATGATCAGCTTGAGAGCTTGTGCTTCTGGGCATTCAGGCTCTCTCCACTGCATTGACTTCACTCCAAGTTTTTCCTCTTCCCTATTTCCTTGACAATTCTTTATGTCTTGTTGAAAGTTTTGAGAAGCAAATAGTAATTTACTGCTGGCCCAGCCAGCTAAGCAGAAAAGACCAACTAAAAACACTTTCTGCAGAGTAAGAGGTGGGTGTTTTCCCTCAATATAAAAGGGTGGCAGGTAAATCATTAAGATACATTTCTGTCTGGATAAATGTCTGAAATTAATGTAGTGCCACATAATGAATCTAGATGGCCAAGAAGAAATCAACTTTTTAGGAAAATAAGGAGAAAATGGGAATGAAAAATATCCCTTCCAAGAGGGATTTTGCTGTCTCTGTGCAAAACATACCCTATTCTTAGGATTTGGTCAGAGTAGTCAGTAGTATGAAAAAGGTAACAGGTACAGTATGTGTAGTGGCCCTTCAGGAAAGAGGGTGCAAGGAGAGGTGAACAAACTGCTGTGGTTTTTGAGCACTTAACACTGTAAATCTACAATCTTAAGTATTTTTCGACAGACTGTTCTTGATTGGTGGATTGAGAACTGGCTGAACAGCAGAGTTCAGAGTGTTGTGATCAGCAGCACAGTGTCTGATTGGAGACCTGTTCCCCAGGGGTCAGTACTGAGTCTGGTCTCATTCAATACTAGATTGACCCCTCTAGGTATATTCCTGATTAGCTACTGAGAGGATTCTTTCCATGTTAAGTTGTCCAGAAATGGACAACTCTCTCTGCCCCTCTACTCTGCCCTAGTGAGGCCACATCTGGAATACTGTGTCCAGTTCTTGGCCCCCCAGTTTAAGAAGGACATGGAACTGCTGGAGAGGGTCCAGCGCAGGGATACAAAGATGATTAAGGGAGTGGAATATCCCTCTTATGAGGACAGACTGAGGGAGCTGGGGCTTTTTAGCTTAGAGAAAAGAAGACTTAAGGGGTGATTTAATCAATGTTTATAAATATATGAAGGATGAGCCAGGCTCTTCTCGGTGATGCCCAATGATAGGACAAGGGGTAATGGGTTGAAGCTGAGGCACAGGAAGTTTCATGAAATCATGAAGAGGAATTTTTTCACAGTGAGGGTGACGGAACACTGGAACAGGCTGCCCAGGGGGGTTGTGGAGTCTCCCTCTCTGGAGATATTCAAGACCTGCCTGGACGTGTTCCTGTGTGACCTGGTCTAGGTGATCCTGCTCTGGCAGGGGGGTTGGACTAGATGATCTCTTGAGGTCCCTTCCAGCCCTTGACATTCTATGATTCTAAATCTTGGGGCTGGCTGACACACTCTGGGCAACTGCATGGATGGACTTTCCTCTCCATCCTCCTCTGCCTGATCCTGTTTCTAGAGCCCCATACCTGTTGTGCATGTGCATCTGGTAAGACTGAGATCAAGAGGGGGCTCTCCTGTCTCTCCGGTGGGGGACCTGCCTCCACTCCCCCTCATCTCTTAGGTCTCCTCCTTTACCTGTTTTATAAAGGTGATGGCCATTGATTTCTGAGGGAGCATCAAGATTGTTTTAGGAAGCACATCTTGCAAGCCCCAGGGCAGAGCACCTTCCTTCCAGGGTTCATGCCTGTAGTTTAGCAGCTGGTGGGGAACAAGCTGACTGAACCATATCGATACCTCATCTCTGCCAAGTATCTCGTAATTGTGAAGCATCCTTATATACAGCACTGCTGTAATTGCTGTACTGCGCTCGCTTCTGTTCCGCCAGAGTCCCTGTGGACAAAAGTGCCAAGTCTGTCCCAGAATGAGGAGAGCACTGTGTGAACAGGAATCATTCCTCTCTGGTTTTTACTTGTGTGTGTTTGTTTTGTTTTGTTTTGTTTGTTAGTATGTGTGTTTTGGGAAAGACTTCTAACCCAATTTTACTTGCAACAGCAGCATCTGCTAAAGCTGGGGTTTTTGAGGGGCAAATCAGCTTGGGTTTTGTGCTCAAGATTATGTATGTCAAGTCTACAAAATGGATTTGAGAGGTGCTAAACGTCATGCTGAAAATAATGACTTAAATGCTCAAAATAATGACACAAATTAAAACTTGTGCAGAATTTAGTGTACAGACTTGATCTGAAATTATTTGCTGGACAACCCAGCATGATGCTTTTTTGCAGTGTGACAGTTACCAGCAGGAGATAGAGGAATGAAGATTTTTTTTTTTTTTTTAGTTAAAACTTCTTATCCTCAAACATAAGTCAAAGCCTGAAGACAGGAAAAATACATCTCTCTCTGTGAGCTTTCAGAGCAGTGTAGTGCACAATTTGAATGGGCTATTTTTGAATGCCTGTGTTCTTGTGTTAGGAATTGCAGTTCTTTGTAGAATAACTCTTCAGAGTTCTATTTACTGACCTCAGTAAGCAAGTTTTAGGAATAGTTAACTATGTTCCACAAGGATTACAGTTTTAACTCTGCGCAGTATTATATCCTGAAGCCATTTGAAGGTGGTTAGGAAGTTAAAATACTGCAAATTAAAAGCTTTGATCATAGTGATTGTTATGAAGTACGCAGTCAGTCTGTGGTGGATTCTTTAACATTAATGGAGGAAGTAGCAAATCAGAATAACAAAGTAGGCAGTTCCAGCTTGTTCATCAACTACCATGGAAGATTTATTTCTGCCAGTCTTATTTCTGAAAGTAATCCTTCTGATTTCTAAAGTCTCTTTCACATAAAGATTACTTGTTGAAATAGCAGGTTCTTAGTTTAGGCAGGGGATATTGGCTCACTTATTGTTGATTTCTGGCATGTTACTGTGGGGACACCTTGAAAAACATTTTGACAACAGAAATGCAAGAAAGAAAGAAAAAAAAAACCAAAACCTGCCATTGAGGAAATGTTTGGGTCATTAATTCCCTTAGGTTCTGAATGCCTGCTGGTGTGAGTGATGGAGGCTGGGGAGCCTGGCTAACAATGTCAGGTCTACCTCAAATATTTATGCTGGGAAAATCAAGGTTGGATACTCAATCTGTCCCAGATGGTGATAGTACCTCCTGGAGATACTGTGCAACTGAGTCTACACTTCAAAATCAACAAAGCAGAAGAGAGTGTTATAGAAGTAGCAGTTAAAGGTTCATCAAGCTAATGTGGACTTGGACTGTTAGGGGAAAAAAAAAGCACTAAAGTAGTAGCAAGCTTTTCCTGGCCATTTTTGCAACAGGTAAACACAAAAGCAATGTTGAAGCAAGAAGAATTGTTTCCAGCCATCACAGGGAAGTCAGCACTTGGGAGAAGTATACGAGAAGGCTAATTAAAATGAGGAGAGCATATTGAAGTCTATTTTTTCTCTTTCTTTTTTTTTTTTTTTTTTTTTTCCTTTTCTGGTACTTTTTCATGGGGTTGTGTTCACACAGCTCTCTCCTGTGTTTCTTTCTACCTCAGGTGTATGTAACTGAACCTAGTGGGATGGAGTTCACACCATGTCAAGTTGAAGCACGTGTTGGCCAAACGTTGGAGCTTCCCCTGAGGATTAATGGCCTCATAAATGTTGAAACGGGCGAGACAGTCCCACTGAGTGACTGCTCGCACTTCGATCTCGTTGTGGAAGTAGAAAACCGTGGTGTGTTCAGGCCACTTCAAGGTGATTTGACCCCATCCTTGCTTTGAAAGTTAAATTGAGATGTTAAATCCCTGTTTCAGTTGCTGTGTACAGTATTTCCATAGAGGTGCTTAACTTCAGAGGTGGGGATCAGAGGTTTTATGTTGAGGATATATTTACTTTTTGGGCAGAACTTCCCGTTCATATTTTTAATGTTCTGGGGGACTCTGAAAGCATTTAGGCAGCTACTTTATTGGTTAATGTGTAGTCTCCTGTATGTCTTTCAAGTGATTTAGCATTTTTAACATGCTTCTGTAACAAAGGTCATGAATTTTCTTATAGAAGGAGTCCACATATATTGTGTTTGGAAATAGCACTGAAGACATACAATAACACTAGGATTAATAACTGCTTTGCCCAAATTCTTCAACAGTACTTTCAGTTCTATAAAACCACTGTTCATTGTTTGCTCACAAGGAATCGAGACAATCAGCTGCTTGAATTTTGCCAAAGCTGTCATTGTTAAACTCATTGCTTTAAGAAATGCCTCTTGTCAGGTATATTAAGAATATGAAATATGTGTGTTGTTTTTAAAGATTGCCATTAATGTTGTCGGGCTAAGTGAACACTGAGTAATGTGCTTGTTGTGTGTCTGCTGAATTTAGTATTTTGTTCTGATGTACCATTCGTTTTTCCCAAGTGTCTCTTGTATGGGAGCTCTTTCCTGTGCTGTTGAGCCAGTAAACCCAGTCTGTGTTGTACCATCTGGTTGCCTGAGAGGCAGCTATTTTGAGTGTCAATATGTAGAATGCTGTTGGACTGTTTGTTTCAGGAAGAGAAAATAGAACCTTCCCAAACCCAGAAGTGTCCTGTAAACAAGCAGAGAAATTTCATGGGAATGCCTTACCTTCAGCTAGAGGAATGATGTATATTGTCTACAGAGCCACTTCGTCTGTGCAGGAGAGCTTGTCTAAACAATGTCACTTATTTGTGCTTAATTACAAGCCAGTTTGATTTTTAGAACAGCAAGATGAAAGTATTCAGTAACAGGTATAATATCTCTATTAGTTTGTACCAGTGTGAAGACTTATATCCTGTTTAGGACAGTGTGAAAATAAAGAAGTTTGTGAAACATGGAGAGTTTGGTAAGTGTTGGGTTTGAGATAACAGACTGAACATGTTAATACTATTTATAGTATTTATATTATATTTTAATATTATATTTGTCATTTAATACTGAACATTTTTACACATTTGTCTGGAGAACACACCTCTACTTATTTCTGGTGGAAATACTTTTAAGAAAACCATGTTGAACTTGCATTAAAACACCTGGGCATTTCTCTCCAAATATGTATTTCTGTATGTGTTTAATTTATCTGACAGGAAGGCTTAAGCCAACTGCTGACTTTTGCAGTGGAGTCAGAGTGAAAGCTGAAAATCAAGGATACACAACACTTGTTGTGAGTTACAGCCGTGCCCATGTCCACCTCAGTGCTAGCATCACCATTGCTGCTTATCTCCCATTAAAAGTAAGTCTGTTTTTGCTGTTCCTAAAGCAATACATCACTTCAGACACCTTTAAATGACAAATAGCAAGTTGATGGGATGTAATGAGTATGTTTAAAAAAATTAGGTGGGTGGTTGTTTCACAGGAAAAATTTTATGTACTGGTTTGGGGAATTGTGTTTTAACCCTTTCTCTGTGGAAAATAGGTGTATAGTAGAATTTGCCTACATGGATGTCATAAGACAGCTTAGCCTTGGCCGTAAAAATGTATGGTTGTTCCCTACAAATCAGAGAAATATATTTCACTGTTGGATGGTTCACTAAAGAAAACAGGAAGAACAACCCTGAGTACAGGGTTGATGTATGGAAATGCGAAACATCGTGCCTCTGTTTCCCTCATCTTCAGAGACCTGGCACTGAACCTGCAAAGCTGAACTCCCCCGCTAAATCTGAAACAAAACTTTGTGCAAATCTTACAAATTTGTGACTGTAATGATGATTTTACTTTTTAATTATGCTTTTCTGTCAAATATCTTAAATAGCTGAGTATAACTTCGTGAAGGTGCCAAGAGATCCTGAGCAGGGTGTGTGAACTGTTCTATTATTGGCAGCATAGTCCCTTTAATTAGGTATCTTTACTCTGTATGGTATCATTCACATTTATTAGCAAAGCCTTTTGAGATGTTGTAACATTCATGTTTTTCATATATAAAGTTAAATGATTCTGGGGTACTCAACAGAGCCAATATGTGGTGACAAGTAGGGTAAATAAAGTGCACTGTAAAAAAAAATAAATCTGTGTTTAGACCTGTCAGGGAAGAACTTCTTTGAAGTGTAGAAGGACAATTTCCACATTCTTTTCCCTCCTCTCTGTAGAATAAAATATTTTATGATGCCCAGAAATGGAAGGCAGCATTTTTCTCTCAGATATCTAGAATTATAACATAAGAACTGGGAGAAAGATAAACAGGAGTCAAAGGGCAGGCAGACACCTGAGACTAAATCTCATAGTTTTCCAAAGAGTTTTTACCTTTCTGTTACAAATATAACCAGTGAGTAAATGGGAGCAAAGAGAAACATTTATGCCAGACCTTTCCTTCCCTCTCTTCCTACCAAAATGCACCTATGGAAAGATTTGAACCAGCCTTTCCGTGAGATGCTGTTTCTTTTTTACTGAACACCTTTGTAGTAGGATGATGTGTAACACAAGCTGCAACTGGTTATTGTGTATTCAACTGTCAGGTTAATTTCTGTGATGATAAACAGCACAAGCTGTCCCAGCAATGCACATCAAGGTACAATTTGTTGTGGAGGTTTGAAGTAAAACTTGAGTAGGAGAATAATTGCATGCACAGAACTGTGCTGGAGAGAGCGCTGTCAAGTGAAAGTAAAATTTGACATGATTTCATTGATTTAAAGTACTATTTAAAAAATGTAGTTGAATCCCATCTGTCTGAATGTGCTCAGAAGAGACTATTAAGGGTCTTTCTCTTGCTGTAATTCTTCTTGGAAGGGATGTGATTAGAATGTAGTTGAAACTTTTCTTTGGATCTGTGGACTCCATTGAATGCGATCCAACTGGACAGAATTCTTGTAGGTGATGCAAATTATTTTGGTATATCTCTGTTCTTAAATAACCATGCTTGGAAGCTGCGGTGTGGGAAAAATCATAGCCTAATTGAAGTAGCAAAGATAGCACTTCAATTAAGAAGGAAGTTTCTTTTGCAAAGTACAACCAAACTGGGTAAGTGGAATCATTAATCTGTGATTAATTAATTCATTACAGACTGTTGATCCTCCATCTGTTGCTTTAGTGACTTTGGGTTCCTCTAAAGATATGTTATTTGAAGGAGGACCTAGACCATGGGTACAAGAACCTTCAAAGTTCTTCAGGAACATCACTGCTGAAGATGCAGAAAGTATTGATCTGTCTTTATTTGGACCTCCTACATCTCGAAATAACATCCAGCATTGGGTTAGAGTGTCTTGCAAAAGCCTGGGAGAGCAAGTAAGTGCCAGAAGGTATTTGTATTGCCCTCTGTCAAACACTGAGCTAAGGTAGCTGAGAACAGGCTTCAGACAGATTTATGATACCATATACCTTTTATATAACAAGTAGTTTTTATAAAAAGCCAGTATAGAACTTGGGTAAGTATATAGTTTATGCATTGTTGATGCTGGGACGGGTTTTAGAGTGAGCATTTCATGACAATGTGTTATAAAGTGGTTTATGATGGGTTTATTGCAGTATAAAGCCAAGTCACAGAAACCTTATGTTTTAGAATGTGTTAAACAGATCCTGATACGTGCAGCCTCAGTTTGCATAAATAGGATCATACCAGAAGGTTCCTGCAGCAGACTGACTCTTCTGCCTGACCTGCTTCTCTTTAACCAAGTTACCTTCCAGTGTAATTCTGTTTATTCAAACAAATGACAGCCTTAGGAATTTACTGCTCTGATATTTGTGCAGTCTTTGTGACAGTGGCTGTGGTCATTTTCCACCTGGTCTTGTTTTCTTCAACATGCAGAAGTGATTTATCCTGCTTTACTCACCCTGGCCAGCCTATAAATCACATAGCTTTGATTTAATGTTTTTCTCCTGTAATTCTGCGAGGCCTGAGCATTTTGTTGTGCCTGCCAAATTGTTTAACTGATGTCCTTGGTGGACACTGTACAAAGCACAGCTGTTTCTGTAAGTGCAAATTCAGAAGGGGAGAACATTGTTATTGTTGCGGTCTGTGCTTGTGCACGTGTTGTCTGGCTGTCCTCGGCCCTGTCCAGACCCAGTCCCATCTTCATGGCCCTGGCTAGCACCAGTGTGTGAGGGGGTGAGGCAGGTAACCACGGCTCCCTCCAGCTGCTGGGACAGCCTTCTCTGGGTTTATATCCACTTTGTTTTGTTGAGGGCCAAAAAAGGAATGTGAAATAAAATGTTTTTTAAACAGACTGAAGTGACTATAAATATTGTCTTTGGGCTGTTCTGTTTTCACTCTGTGAGAAAAACACTTGCCTGTTAGCTTTTTAATTTACAAAAGATTTGTTGTTTGAATCAATTTGATAGTGATAAACATGAATACCTAGGAAAAGTTCCCAGGAATAGTACTTGGATAATGGTATATAACTGCGCTTGAAATATGCATTTCCTTTTAAATCTTCCTGTGTCTTAATGCTGCTGTAAATCCACAGAACTGTATTTTTAGTTGTCCATTCTGACATCAGAGTGTGAGATCTGTGAATAGAATATGCCTGAACACAGTGGTCCTTTTTTCTCTTCTCACCTACCTCTTTTCCTAAATGTACAGGTCATTGCCTTAACAGTTGGAAACAGCCCCACAATCACGAACCCTTTTCCAGCAGTTGAGCCTGCTGTTGTGAAGTTCATCTGCGCTGTCCCTTCACGACTAACCTTGACTCCTATTTATGGAAGTCCCCAGCTGGATCTCTCCTGTCCTTTGCTGCAACAAAACAAGCAAGTGGTAAGCCTGAGAAGTGATGGGAAAAGAATGTGTTCTTGTGACTTAAAAATCAGTGTTTGGACATCCACATACCAAGTAAAGCGTCTGACTTGCTGCAGGGGTAGCAGTAACTCCAGTGTTGTGGACCACACTGGTATCATTGTCTACCTCTGCAGAGCACAGTCTGAATGGAGTATCCTACAGTCATCATTTGAACAGCTTAATAAAGGGACCTACCAGAAAATAGGAGTACGTGTAAAAGCATTTGGATTGTGGCTTCTCACAAAAGTGTCACTATGATGAAGCCTTTCAGACTTGTCTTGAGATCAACTTCTTGTTTAAAAAAACAGGAGAGACCAGGGAAATGTTTCAAGCAGCTGTTTCTAAGGAACACACATTGTCTCTGTACCCCTTCATTCTAATCCAACTATTCCTTTGAGTATTGAGAGACATTTTACCATACACATACTGCTATATGGGTGTATGTTTGTGTCTTACTAGCAAAGGCACAAACCCTGCTGATGAGAAGATACATATGTCAGCATATACGGCATATATTGTTTAGTGACATCAGATGTATTCTGCTTTGCACAATAAATGGCCAGTGCATATGTGTAGATTGTCAAGCATAAAGAACTCTTCTGTATCCTAGTGAGTGCTGTCACATGTTGGCTGCTGAGGAAAACTGTGTTGTTTTCTTTTCATATTACAAGGCAAATATAAAAGTCATCTTACTCTCATAAAACTACATTGTATTGAGTTGATGACTTATTTTAAGTAACTTCTATGTAATAACAAGATGAGAAGGAGACTTTTATGTATTACAAGTCACTTCAGAGTTCACCTGTTTTTCTAGCTCCATTGTGTGTCAGTTAGGCTACATCAGTACACTGCTACTGTGATGAGTTTCACAAGTAGAATTCTGAGCTATGTCTTCTGACAAATAGTAGTTCTTATTATTGGTTTGAATTCCAAAGACAATGTAGTTGAGCTGCATGGTTTGATTTTTGTTTTAAGGTAATTCACTAGCTTAAAAAACGAAGAACCCACCCTACAAAAAAAAACCCCTTACAGTTTAATGACTTAGCTTAGATGGCTCACTTTATTGAAGATTACTCATGCAATGAGTGTTACAGTGTCTCATGGAACACCACATACATTTTCTTTTTTCTTTTACTAACTAAAAAATCCTCTTGCACTGTTCAGTTCAAAATATTCATTCTTTTTCAGGTTCCTGTTTCAAATTACCGCAATCCAGTATTGGATTTGGCTGCATATGACCAACAGGGCAGTAAATTTGATAACTTCAGTTCTCTTAGTGTGGTCTGGGAATCAACAAAAATGTCCTTAGCTAATATTGAGCCCGATATGCCAATAGAGCTGATGCTGAAAGAAGATGGAAGTGGTCAAAAGAAAATGCACGGTATGAATTATTTTAAATGAGCATTTCATTATTTGAAGAAGGCCAGGATTAAATCTATTTGTTAATGTCTGAGTTTGTTTAAAGAAATTACTGTAATTTGCAGTCATATTTCATCTTATCCTCAACATTCATTTTAAGCCTGCGCTATTTAAAAAAGAAAAAAAAAGAACCAAACCCAATGCCTGAAACCTGTTTTGGGAGAGAAAATCCTTGTCTGTTTTGAATTATATAGCAGTGTACATTTCATCTTTTTCTTCCCCATAATCAAGTTTAACTTTTTGTTTCATTCTAGGCCTGCAAACTGTTCTAGTCCATCATGAGTCTGGAACAACTGCCATCTCTGCAACTGCAACAGGATACCAGCAATCTCATCTCAAAGCAGCTGAAGTAAAAATACCGGTACTCAGAACTTTGTTGTTGTTGTTTTCCTGTGATACTTAATGTATAGTGTTCCTATGCATTTATTTCCTTGGTGTACAGTAATGTAAAAATAAGGCAGCTCTGTAGCAAATCCTGAAGAGAGATTCATACTACAATGTTTTTATAAAGTTCGTGGCTTTTCCTGCTTTCTAACGTGCTCCATGCTGCTATCCATATCAAATACTTCCAATTTTTTTTTTTTTTTTTCCCTAACCATCTGGGCAAGGGGATTACAAAGAATTGTCTCGGGTTTGTTTCAATTTAAGTTTTTGTAATGAATTGGTGAATCTCTGTTGCTTGTCCTTTGCGAAAGCAACCATGTGCTTAGTGCAGCTGTCACTGGGGAATGGAAATGTATTATTTCTGCTGGAAAATGGGTCGAAAGGTTCTGCATGGGCAAAGGAAAAGCTGGCTGATATCCTCATGTGGACCATATGTAAAAGCTGGGCTCTGGCTAATACTCTTTATGGTTTTATTTCTTTGGTCTCACATTGATTGCACAGAAGTGTGAGATGACTCCTTTGTGCGGTGCCAGCCATAAGCCTAGGCTCTGATTTTACAAGTCATTAGTTGCTCCCTGGAATATTTCAGTTTATACATACTCAGCATAAGGAAAAACAACAGCAAAAAGTACTGATGATGAACAAAGGTGGCAGATGGAAACAGATGGCAATTTTCTGTTTGTGTCTCTTTTTAAACCTAATATAAATGCAGGTTTCAGCCTATGGAACAAGCTGATGTGCAGATTATCTAACTCTTTAAATGTTCTGCTTTCCTAAATTGAAATTCTGTTTAACTTTGTTAAGCAAGATTTAAGTGGGGTTTGTCTGCATTCAGTTCTGTATCACACACCGTGAAAATGGAGTTAAGACAAAGCAAGATATGGAGCTAGAGGTTACAGTATTTTTAATTCAAAGCAGGTAACAGATGGGCGCTAGTAATGTGAAATATCCTATGGCCTAGGTTTCTGTCAGGATGTCCAAGGTTTGGCATCTGGATGTAAATTTCTTTTTGTTTGGAAGGTGATCTATATCGCTGGTTGGTTCTTATCTTTTCAGTGAGGTTTCTAGCATGCTCTTGTTGGGAAGCATGGTATAGATGTGTTTCTGCTGAAGAACTGGACTATAACATGGTCAAAATTACCAGATTAGAGACACAGCTACTTTGCCACCTAAGATACTTGGTTCGTTGTCTTTTTTTTCTGTTAAGAAAATGGAGTTGCAATAAGAACACTTGGTGTTCTGCAGTATTTCTGTAATTCACTGTACTCTGCTTTATTACGCCAATATTCAGTATTGTTTCTTAAATATAGACATAATTAGAAAAGTGAATCCTATAAATTTTACCCTGAGTTCAGAGAAGTTTATTTTATTTCAGTGTGGGATATATACGTGCAAAATGGCACCAGAGTTCTCTTCAGTTGAGTCTCTGCATTTAAGTTTGGGAGGAATCTTTTTGATAGTTGAACAGTAGTTGCAGATACCACTTGTGCTACAGTTACGTAGGCTTCTGTGTTACTTCTTTACATTAGGCAGTTTGTCTGGTTTTTTCAAACCCATCAGAACAGGACTGCTATATTCTGCTGTCAAACGTATATTTCTCTCTTACAGACAAAACCACAACTAAAAGTCTAATAGGTGGTATATTAAGATGTCTTGGTCATTGTTAGATGTTTAAGTGGAGCATCTTATTATGTCATTAGGGAAAGATGCCATCCTTTTTACATCAAGGAAATAATTCTACTAATTAGGTGAAACGGGTACATAACACTAACTTCCTCTAAAAAACGTTTTCCCTTTCTAAGCTAATGTCATTATGAGTGAATCATTAAACTTGCATCTGGTCCAGTGTTTATGTACTTACATTCAAGGAATAATTTCTTTTGGTAGCCTGCTAGGAAGAATCTGAAAAAGATGAGCTTGAAGTAGAAGAAAACATTCTGTCTGTTAAGCTTTATCATTTTATATGAACTTACAACATGTCCCTGAATTAATATCTTATGTGTCAGACTTGGTTAAGATCCTGCTACATCTTTAATGTGTAGGCCTTTGTTGTTTGTCTTGGTCAAAGATGCAGAATACAGCAGCATGTCCTATGTATGACCTCACCAGTAGAAGAGAGCTAGTAGCTGAACCAATGGCTAGATCTTGAGGACATTCTCTTAACTGAAACTTCTCCAGCTCTGGCTCTTTGTTCATCTGCTTTGAGCATCCTTCCTGCACAGTCAAGAGACTTGTGCTGTTTTCTGCCTCTTAGTCTAAGTTTGCTCTAACAGCTCCAATTGTTTCTTTCAGTATGAACCTCTTCTACCAGTGTCTGCCACTATTGAACTGATACTAGTGGAAGATGTAAAAGTGAATCCTACTGATGTCTCCATTTACAATCACCCTGACATACAGGTAGGAAATTATTCTGCTACTTTCTACCTGCAGGGAGGATTGCATCAAAAATTATGTATGTGTTGAGATACCAATTTTTATCAGTATACCGGAAAGATACACTCTAATTTTGGATGTTTTTCTGGTTTTGCAGGCAGAACTTTTCATCAGAGAAGGTTCTGGATATTTTTTCATTAATACCAGTGTTACAAATGTTGTAAGAGTGTCTCATGAGGAAACTCAAGGTATTGCTTTGGTGAGTGAAGTTATCTTGTTATTGTATGTCTTTTGGGCAATCTGAATGTTATTCTGCAGTTTCCTCACTATTGGTCACTTTCCAGTGGAGGGAGAGGCACTAGCTGAGTTTTGGATGTATTTGCCTGTCACAGTCAAGCTTCTGTCAGGGGGTCTTTGCATGAGCAACTTCAGGTATAGCTTCAGGTACAGGAAATTGTTTCACTGCAGTTGTGTAAAATAATTGTACTCTGTACAAGATAATAGCCAGTATCATGTCGTTCATTACCTGTTGCAATTTTGCAGTAAAATCAGTTCCTGATTTCATAAACACAAAATGAAAAGCAATATGACAGAATTGTTCAGAAGGGTTATACAAAAGATTAATTGGTTTCTAGAATAATAATGGATTATTTGTTGTAGGGCAGTACTTCAGAAACTGTCAAATGCTTCTTCCAGTGCTCTTTCAGGATGTTTTGCTATCACAGTATTTCATCCTGATTTTGTGAACAAGTTAGTAATTAAAGAGTTGATTTCTGATCTCCATATGAAGTTTTTAATGCACTGTTCCAGTAGAAGATAGAAGTAAACTACAGTTATGCTTGATTTCATCCAGGCGCAGGATACAAGGTGCATTCTACAATGAGTGACAATAAAACTAGGTATTTGCATTGTAGCTTTTTTTAGCCAAGCACTGGAGTGACACAAGTTGTTATAAATCTATGAAGACTATGATAATAAAAGTGGAATTTTTTTTGAATTGTTGAGAATATAGAAAGTGTTAGTGAAGCATTTTGATTGTCTCTAACTGTTGGCATTGTAAAATGGGAATATTTTTCCAGATAAGTCAGACAGGCGCAGAGGTGGGGAAAAAATAGAAGGGAAGGGCTTGTTTTTGTACATTGTTCACTTTTCAACTTTTAATAATCAGATCTCCCTGGTGGGCTTAGCAGTGCTTCAGCTGTTGTATAGAAAATAATTTCCAAATAGAGCAGTGAACTTAAGTAGTGGAACAATGCCAGCAAGATAGGCTTTGTGAAGTACAAAGAGAGCTTTGTTTTAACTACCTGTCAGATTAAACAAGAGAACACACTTTTTAACACATTTAAAAACCATTCTGAAAAAAAAACAACCAAAAGCCAACCCCCCCTGTATTTTTAATCTGTTAGTCCTGTGTGCTATGTTTGAGTTAAAGCCCAGTATCGCCTGCTCATTTTTCTTTCTATGGAAGCCAGCAGAATGGTCTGTGTGGAAAATCAGCAAGTAAACAGGAAGTACAACATGCCAGGCTGTTGCCACGGCAGGTATCAGTGGAGCTGAGCTGGTACGGGATGATTTGATAGTAAAATGTTCTGAGAAGCTAAATCCAAGTTATCTAGAGCAGTGATTCTTTGACTTTCTACTAGGACTGCCAAGGACAAATTCTATAAGTCTTACTCTCTTTTTGACACAGCAGCTTTTCTGGATATGTGTGGTAGCACAGGAGGAGAATGAAGAGTGGACAACAGTAAAATACACTGTAGACTAGGGAGTCACTGGACACCTTGTGGGAGATGAGAACACGAGGTATTTGGGACAGAAGGAGTTTTTGTAAACTGTAGAGTAGCCTTGCTGTCCCTTTCAGCCGTCCACTCTGGTAGATCCTTTTTTCTGGTGTCCAGCCCAAGCTGAGCTCCATTCCATCATCCTCCACATGTTTGTGCTGGCTGCCTCCTCCTGGCCTCATCCCCTTCTCTGCTTCCCGTGGCTGTGTGTTAATGTATGCCCCCAGCACCTATATTAGCCACCTACTTTGGGAACTTGCTGTTCTGCAAGCTGACATTTATTAAAACTTTATATTCCTTTCTATTTTGAAGCAAAAGTAGGAGTGGTGCCCTCAAAGAACAAAATGTCATCTCTTCCCACTGCTCTTAACTGCTGACTCCTGTAGTGCTGCCAAGTAATGCTGTGAATTATATTGAGTTCCTTTGAACTCAGGGGCCTGGCTGTCCATCACCCCTCATTTCCGAGTTCAGCCTTATAAGCCAGATGAGTGCCTAGAGTAGGACACCAAACATCTGCGTGCTCTCTGGCCAAAGTGAAGGTACCTGTGAAGGTGAAGAGAGGAGTTGGGGTCATCCC
The DNA here is from genome assembly GCA_025345505.1 of Todiramphus chloris collaris. Classification (NCBI taxonomy): domain Eukaryota; kingdom Metazoa; phylum Chordata; class Aves; order Coraciiformes; family Alcedinidae; genus Todiramphus; species Todiramphus chloris. Next base: position 4,590,373 of record JANVCC010000057.1, on the reverse strand, counting down.
TAAGGTGCGTGTCAAGGTCAGGCAAGCTGTAAGAGAACTACAGAGATGATGTGAGCAAAGCGTAGATGCATGGCCTTGAGAAAGTGTGTGGAGATGACTTTAGGATTGCTGCCTGGTTCTGAGGGCTTGTATTTGTGAGCAGAGGTCTCTCTTCTTCATTGTTTGATTCTTGCTGTATTCTGGGAAGTGTAAATTGTATGTTTGTTGTGTAAAAATATAAAATAATAATAATAGCTTTATCAAAGAAACACCCGACATGTGTGTTGTCCTCTTGCTTGGGAAGATCTAACCCCAGATTTTGGCTGTTATTCACATTGAAATTGCACATAAAGTATGAATCTTGTAGGAAGCAGTACTAATGCTTTATAAGAATACTCTCCATCCTCGATATTTCTTTTTTCCTTAGCATTTTGGTTTTCGCTCCACTAAGAAAAGTTCATTGCTCTGAATGATTTGTTGTGGGCTTTTTGTCCTTCTGATGGCAGAAGGAGAGTAACAGGATGCCAGGCTGCTCTGAGATTAACATACATTAATTCAATTGCTGCCAAGAGGCTGTTTGCTCTATCTCAATAGTGTGATAGTTTTAACATACATTTTACAGCTTTATTTTTACTTTGGTGGAAGAACTATCTGTGTCTCAGGCTTGGAGACTTCTGCGTCCAACTGAGTCTGTCCTGGAAGTGATACAACTTCTATCCTATGAAAGACAGCCAAATGAAAATAAGAAATGTTATAATAGAATTTTCTCTTGGTGTTGCAGGTGCAGCCTCTGCTTCCAGGTTCAGTGACTGTAATGATTCATGACTTGTGTTTGGCTTTCCCTGCACCAGCTAAAGCTGAAATTTATGTATCTGATATACAGGAACTGTATGTCCGAGTTGTTGACAAGGTTAGTGGCTTTCAAACCAGCATTATTAGGTGATCCAGACTGCCCTGATTCCTTGGGCCGATTGTGAACATAAAGGTGAGACATGTACAAGACAGCACGATGTATTGCTGAGGGCCCTCTGCTGAGCTTATGACCTTAGAGAAGTAGTTTGATCTCCCTCTGCTTCTGTTTCTCTTTCCCAGATTTATCCATTTAGGTTAAAAGTCTTTCAGGTGTCTCTTACTTCATGTTCTGCGTGGCAGCAATATCAACCTTTGCATTTACATAGCAATGTTAATTCATAATTTGTGAACACACTGATGTGTATTTCTTGTTGTTTAAAGCGCATGAGAGCAATTTTTTTTAGGAATAGGTTTTGCCCCAAGGTCAAGTTTTAAAAACAAACAAAAAAAATTGTCCAGCTCATTTCCTTGCCAGCTTGGGTATGTCTTACACAAAGTAAGTGTTGATATTTCTGGATGTTTTAATTATGCCCTCGCCAGCTGAAAGGCCTGAATTAATTTATTTAATTTGATAGTAACCGCAGCTGGCAGGGATTGTTCTTTAAAGTCAGTGCTAATCTAACCTTGGGGCTTTATCTCTAATACCCCACTAAAAGTGTAATACAAAAGAAAATGAAAATGTTTATGCTAATAAATAACAATAGTTTAAATGAGAAATAACGATGTGATTTTGTTTCCAGGTGGAGATTGGAAAAACAGTTAAAGCTTATGTCAGAGTTCTGGATGACTCTAAGAAACCTTTTCTAGCAAAATACTTTGCTGTCATGGATCTGAAACTAAGGGCAGCATCTCAGATTGTTTCACTTGTGTAAGTTATTTTTTTATTAATCTGCAAATACGCTTAAAAGCAGAATAAGGAAAAAATGAGTAAAGATACTGGCTTAGAGGTATGGTAGTATACAGCAACTGAGGTTTTATTTATTTTATTTTTGTAAAGTTTTAATTACCTGTAATTAAGGTAAAAAAGGGTTATTTGTCAGGACAATTGCCAAAGCTAACAGTCTAAATCTTGTTGACTGGTGAATGAGACTGTATTCATACGTTAATATTTCCTGGAGCCTTGATCATTGTGGAAGCAGTGACTTGGCAAATAATGTCAGGTGAAGAACTCTGTGAAGACAGTCTATCTGATATCAAACTCATCCTGTCTGTTAGGGAATGCTTTCGACACAGGTTGGCTAAATCACGTTGTTGCCTTAGAGGTCCTTATTTTCCAAGCTCTAAACACAACCACTAGAATCACAGGAGAAAAGTGGTTTTGCACTGTTATTTTTAATGCTCAGGCAATCGGTAAAAATCATTCTGGGGAACTGTGTGTATGTGTGTGTGTAGTTACGTGCACCCTGTGGTACTACTTGGCTGCATCTGTCTCACTCCAGAAGTGTCAAGGGATGGAATCAAGGCTTGGGCTATGGCTGCCCATACTGGTCAGATTGTTAGCGGGCTCCCTGGCACAGCTGTGCTCTGTACAACTAACACTGTGTCATTTGCATTTCAGGTATTTAATTTTAAGTTAAAACATAGGCTACAAAGAACCATTTTTCGATGTTACACATAGAAATGTCATGGTTCCTTTAATTTTCCTTAAGACATGGTCACTTAGTTGTCCATATAAAATTCCTATGCATAAAAGAAGTCCTTCACATTTGCTATTCATGTCATTTATTCAATGCACTTCTCTGTTTTAATGTGTTTTTTTGCTACAGCCCACTTGGCGAACCTCTTGATGACCATACTGCTGCTTTTCTAGTGCATGGGATGGCCATTGGTCAGACTAGTCTTATGGCCACTGTTGCTGATAAAAGAGGACAAAGAATCAACTCTGCCCCACAACAGATTGAAGTAAATAATTTCAGATAAAATATATGTGTAAACAAAATCTATGTTGTGATAGAATAGGAACAGTATATTATAGTTAATTTATAGTTAATTTATAGTATTGTAATTAATTTGCCAGGAAAAGTTAACAGCTTACTCTGTCCAGAAGTTACCCAAAAGCTCATCTGTTTCAGATTTCATAGTGCTTTTTAACTGCAAGTGTTAAGTTTCTGCATGCTCAATCTGCTGTAATTAAGCAAGCGAAGACTCAGTTTTACACTTGAATGTACGATTTTGTGACATGATTTGTCTGATGGAAATAGCATGCACACAAGTATTCCTATTTGCCTTTTTAGGTCTTTCCCCCGTTTAAACTACTGCCAAGGAAAGTGACCCTAATTATTGGGGCCATGATTCAGGTAAGGCACCTTCTTTCTTTTTTTTTTTTTTTTTTTTTTTATAATTTCTGTTTTAGAATAAATGTATGTAACTTATCTGTCGGGAGTAGATATGCAGCTTGACAATTTGGCTGCATTCCCACTAATGTGGGAATGTTCCTCCTGACAAGAATAGTTTCATTCTTAAGCCACCTTGCACCTTACTGTGTTGCCATTTTGTATTTATTTGTGTCAAGGGAGCGTCACCTTTTCCAGTGTTAAATACCAGCACAGCATTCATAGATCTCTCACCTCCATGAAATTGTGTAGTGGGCTCTGAAGTACAGAGCAGAGTTATACCATATGTGGTGAAGAGAAAGTGAGAAAGTCAGGCAAGTATATCTGAAACTTTCTGGACTGGATGTAACATTCTACAAAGCACATTGTCTACTTTTGTGTTTAGCTTATGTATTTCCTAGTCCGACATCATGCAGGGACCAGTGTGCAGGAGAAATAAGCCCTGAGATGTCCTGAGAAGGTTCAGGCAGCTTTTGTTACCGAAGACATTGCGGTGCTGAGCAGGGAAGGAGTGTAACCCTTTAACATTAACCAGAAGAAATATCTGATGGGTTAACTTTAGTTGGTCTGTGTGCTATTAATTATAGATCACTTCAGAAGGAGGCCCTCAACCTCAATCCAACATAATTTTCTCCATCAGCGATGAGAAAATTGCATCAGTGAAGAGCACTGGGCTTGTCAGAGGAGTGGCAATTGGGAATGGAACAGTAACAGGAGTGGTGCAAGCTGTGGACGCAGAGACAGGGAAGCTTGTCGTCGTGTCTCAGGTAGTGTTTTGTGGTACCGTTTGAGGCTGAAAGAGGCCCTCTTTAACTCATGGGTTTGTCTCAAAATGGGCAAATAATCTTTTTGCATTAGTAATGTTATGTTGTGCACTTCCCTGGTTTCCTTCAGATCAAAAATCAGTGTTTCTTACTCCCTGGCCTGAGACCTTATGCATGTGCTGACATGGGTGATACTTTCAACAGATAGCTGAACCTTGCTGTACCTTAAAACATAGTTCAACCAATAACCCAAGGAGACTGTATCAACAGTCTGGTATCTTTAGAATCGATTAGTAAATCTAGAAAAGTCCGTCTAAAAAAGCCTTTCTAAAACAGCAGAAGGTTGTCCTTCCCTGCATCGCTTTACAGTTTAGCAGTGTCTTATGTCAGCAGAAGTCAGCAGGTAACTGTTCCCTAAGAAGCACATTATCAGGCTGGCTGTATAGAAAGCTATCATCCTGTGCTGTGGTCTGAATCCATCTATGAAGTTCAAGCAGTATCCCTGACATTCTGTCAGAATCTGTGTCCATAGAATTTCCTATGAGCTGAGTCTGAGGGAGCTGCTGAGCAAGCCTATAATGGAGCACAAGTCCCTGGCAATTGCTTGACACTTGGAACAACAGAACTTGGGCCCAATGTTATGGCTCTTTGTTTGACGTCAAGGCAGGACAGCTGCTACACATCACAAAGCTCTGCTGCTTGAAAGATGTCACCACAGGCTAAGAGGAGACAAAGTAATGCTTTTTTAAGAAAGAGATATATCTGCGCTTTGTAATGCAAGGGCAACAGTCTGCCCTGGTGCTGTAGCAGGAAGCAGAATGAACTTGAAAGCTAAATCTACTGCCCAGTGAGGTCCAGGCCTGACCTTTCCTCCCTACTGTACAGTAGGAATAAAATCTATCAGGAATGTCAGGCTATGTGAAGAGGAGACATCAGAGTATCACACATACCGTCCTTTTGTTCTTGATTGTCCCATTTGCTGCTTACCATTCTCATTTCCTTCTAATTTTGTCAAGGTCTTCCTCTACCTTCTGAGTTTATTCATCCCTCTTTTCCTAGAGACCTCTATGACCTTGCTGTCTGTCACCTCTCAGCTCCATCAGTCACGTTGTCGGTAATTTTGAGCAGAGGTTTTTGGGTGGTGTTTTTTTATTATTTACGTGGCATCTTTAAATGCCTGTCAATCAAAAGTTAATGCTTTTGTAGCTTCTTACAGTCCTACTGAATTATGTCCATCTGTATGTTCTGGTGATTAGCTAATGGCAAAAGAGTGGATAGATCCTGAAAGTGACATGTAGTTCACATTGACAAGTACTCACAATATCTTCCCTTCCTCTTTTTTAGGACAAAGTGGAAGTTGAAGTAGTACAGCTGACAGCTGTTAGAATTCATGCACCAATTACAAGAATGAAAACTGGTACCCAGGTTAGTTGATTTGTGATTAGCTTTTAATTTCCTTAAAATATTGACCCGCAAGCTGTGACTGTTCTTATCAGATCTCCTAATAATACTACTGGGGTACAGCTGCTGCTGCTGCAGGACTGAATGTCCTGTCAGTGGAAAAGCTCCAGAGCCAACCATAATAAACTCATTCCACAATGGCTAGTGATTCCAGCTTGCTGGTCCCAGGTGAAGTATTTGCTTTGAAAATCCCTGTTTTGTGTTTATATGTTATGTTTAATTTGGAGAGTTGGAAGGGGAGGGCTAGTGTCCAGAGGTGAGTTGATCAGAGAGATCATCTAGACAAAGATGTTGAAAATTTAAATGTATGACTTAACTAAGATGAAGTGATTTGATGCTACAAATGGGACAAATGGATTACTGAACTAACTTTTCTGATTGAGAACTGGTACTTGTTTTTTGCTGAACATGATGTAACAAAGGAGAGAAAAATCTAAATTTACTTTTTACAAGTTGGTGGCTGAGTCTTCTGCTTGATACTTCCTTATATGCAGCAGCCAAACTGTTTTCTTCATAAGAAGTACTATCAATGAATTTTAAGTTTAAGTATGTTTGCTCTGCTCAGGGTTAGTTTGCGTCCTGGAATTACCTAAGAAATTTGGCTTATCTATTTCTAGATGCCAGTTTATGTAATGGGCATCACCAGTAGCCAGACTCCTTTTTCATTTGGCAACGCTGTACCGGGGTTAACGTTCCACTGGTCTGTCACAAAGAGGGATACTCTGGATATCAAGACAAGGCACAGTGAGGTAAATTATGTGTGTGTGTTCTTGCATGTATGTGTGTCTTGGGAAAAGTAAAGAGCCACATAATCATAATTGAGAAATATTGTTGCTTCCGCTTACTCAAAATCAAAGAGTGATTGTCAGCGTTGGGTGTGTGCTTTCCTCTGTATCAATGTCAGTTCTTTCTTTGAGTAAAACTTTAATCACTGTCTCCTGTCCAAGGCTTCTTTTCAGCTTCCTGCAAAATATAACTTTGCAATGGATGTTTATGGAAGAGTAAAGGGAAGAACAGGCTTGAAAGTTGTTGTGAAGGTCCTTGATCCTGAGGCCAACCAGTTTTACAATATGGCAAGAGAATTGTCTGATGAAATCCAAATTCAGGTATGAACAATCTTCCTTGCAGTTAATGTTTTAATACCTATTTCAGAGCTGAATTGAAGTCTGTATTTGAAATCAGGAATTGGAAATAAGGAGTAGTTCCAGGTTTGGTTTATCTTCGAGCCCTTATTCTTGTTTGTATAGCATTCCACTGTTTGGAAGCCTCAAAGTTCCCCAAGTGGAAGCCACTATACAGTCACATGCTGGTGTAACCTATCAGCCTGAATGAAATTCAGGAGGTAGTTTTTGTTGTAGGCAACCTGAAATTGGTCTTGTGGATAAGCAGTGTTAGAGCTGTAACAGAACTTAGCTGCTGTGGTTCCCCTCTGCACAAGAATCCTTGGGTTTAGTGCTTGTCATACATGTCTGTGCAAGAATGTAAAACTCAGATCAGGAATTAGCTTCTGAAATGAAGCTCCTGGTTGTTCCCTCTTAACAGGGAGCATTTGCTAAGTATGTGAACTGGATTCCTTTATATGGAAGCAAGCTGAAAAATTGAGGAATGCACCTCATGTGGATGTTCAGTTCATAGGCTTAGACTTGGGTAGTCTAAAATAACTTCGGTGGATGGGGGATCTCCAACACCATTTCACTTGATGAAACTGCTTCATAGTGTAGCTATAGCCACAGAAGTGAATGCTCTTCAGAATAATTTGTGTAAGATTTTCAAATATTCATGTTTAATTTTAATTTTTTTACCATATATATTATGCAAATTTTTTTATTTTTAAAGAAGTGTGTTACAATTTATTGGGTGGGGGTTTCCTCTGTTTCTTTTGAAGGTAAGAAGTTACTTGCTGCACACAACAGTAGGCTAAAATGCTGCCTTTTATTTTCCAGGTGTTTGAGAAACTTCTTCTAGTCACTCCAGAAGTAGAAGCAGAGCAGATCTTAATGTCACCGAATTCCTTTATTAAACTTCAGACAAACAGGTTAGTGATCAGTTTTCATACTGTGTGATTTGTGTCAACAGTATCAAATCTGTAAAGCGGTTCTGTTCGAAGTAAGCTGTTTCAGTCTTTTACAAAGACTGTCACAGTACATCCATATAATACACAACTTCTCTACTCATTAATAATATCTGTACTCATCGGCTCTGTCAAGTCTTGTATTAGTTAGATTGTAGCTAGAAAATTCATTCCATATTTGGAACATTCAGATCCTGATTTTAAAAGATGCAGAGCCAGTATGGGATATCCTTCTCTGTATTTCTTACACAGAGGCTATGGCTGGATTTTGAGATTAAAAAGTCCTTTCCAGATGAGGAGTCCTTTTTACATAATCTTTGAAAAGACAGACATTTCAGACTCATTTCAGGCTTCAAATTTGTTTTTCCTAGTATAAGAATGTGCAGACAGGACAATAGGACATATGCTGAGGGCCAGGCTGTAGATACATTTACTTTTTGATAGCAAGGAACCTTTAGTTTCAGTGGAGCTCCAGTGACCATGGTGATTCAGCATCTGCTTTCAAAACAGTTATGTAGGAGCCCTGTCATTTGTAGTCATTTACTAATGTTGTTTTGCTGTCTCTTCTAGGCAGTTTTACTGATTAATTAGTCATTAAGTTTCTAGATATCATTTTGTACATTTCTTTGTCCCGTTATCTTCACTATCCAATGTTGGAGCCCCTATGTCTGAACTCTACCACCAAAACCAATTACACCGTTGCCAAGAAAAGGGCAACTAAAATCCAGCTTTAATGTTTTTTTTCCTAGGATAAAGTCGAGTATTTTTATCTCAATGCAGGAGCTTGGGAGGACAAAAAAAAAATTCTTTGCAGATCTTTTAGGTGATGTGATAAGTGAAACTTAAAAGTAGCTGATGTCTCAGAATGCCCACTAATTACAGTTTATTTATTTCCTCACTTTATTAATATGCAAATACCATGGTAATAGTTATTCCAAAAATTAACCTTGTCTACAAAACTATTTCCAGGAAACTGATGAGATCCACTTAATTAAGTCCCTGACTTTATCTCTAATACCAGCATTGGCCCTGGCAGACTAATCTCCCTCTAAATATTGTTTACAGAAAATGACGGCAGAAGCTGCACATTGTAGCCTTAGCTATTATTATTTGGAGTCGAGTTTACGTCAGTGAATGACGATGCTGCAGGGCAGTGGATGGAAATGAGATTGCAATACATCCCTAAACCCAGATAAGATTTCTTCCGAGTGAGCGTGAATCAGAACTTAAACTCTTCTTTCTCAGACCAGAACCCAGGCTTTTCAGCTTTTATTGCGGACACATGGAAAAAAACCCATACCAAACAGCAGTCTTTTAGATTTCTGTAATGTATTGGTGTAAATAGGTTAAACTCATTTAACGGGATCTCCTGATTCTTTTGTTTTTCTGTTTTATTTGTTTTCTTAAGGGACCGAGTGGCTTCACTGAGTTACCGTGTCCTGGATGGACCTGATAAAGTTCCTGTTGTAAAAGTTGATGCGAGAGGTTTCCTTCACTCTGGGTCTTTGATAGGATCATCAACAATTGAAGTGACTTCACAAGAATCGTTTGGGATCAACCAGACCATTGTAGCTGCTGTTAAGGTAGTGTCATCTCTCTCTCTTGGCAGTTTTCTGGTAGAAGTCTTATCTTCGCTACTGTGACAGGGATGCTTAACTGCACAATTTGAACTTCACTGCTGAAAAAGGTGAAGTATAGAAATTAATAGTCAGTTCTGAGCTTTGAAAATGAGTTCAGTATACTAATCTAGATGGATAAACACAAAACACCAGCAAATGCTTGAATTTGGTGCATTTTACAAAAAGGCCTTTGTGAGCATGCACCTTAAGAACATTTAAAAAATAAAAAAAGAACTGTCCTAAAAATCTCTTAGAAGGTTGATAATTGCAGAAGTTCAAATAGAAAAAGATGTTAATGTTGTAAATGTGCACTTTTGCGGTGTGTAAAAAAAGATAAATAGAACCTGGAGTAATGAATATAAATGCAGCATCTCTTGGGAGGTAAGGCACACCTAGATTTTCAAGATATTAGAGATGTAACTGTGCAGTGTCCCAAAATTTAATTTTCTCCACTGTTTCTCTGCTCTTCAGCTTTTACGTATAATGAGGATCTCTGCATGAGAATAGCCTCTCTTATCAGAGGCAATAACTTTGCTGCCATTGAATGTATTTGATGAGTGGGCAAGGAGCATGTCCAAGGCTGCCCCTCTGTGCCTGAGCTCTACTGAAATGCAGGTGCTTCAGAGAAAGACAGATCTGTAGCAAAACTCTGCAGTTTGTTTCTAGTCTAATGAAACATCTTTCTCTCCTAAAACTTCATCTGTTGATCGAATGCTGTTATGTGAAGTCTAATGTATCTTACTGGTTGGGCACTTAGGACATAAAGGAATCTATGTCCTTTATTTCTCTTCAAAAGTCCTTGTGCCAAGAACTTTCTACACCCAGCAACATGAGCCTTGAGATACCCACTGCTCCACCTCCTCTTACCCCTTTTTACTCTGTCAGCATCTTTCCTATGTCCCAACTAAAGGTGGAAGATGTATAATTAAGAGCTGACTTTAAAATACTTGTAAGTTTAATTATTATAATCACTGTAAAATGGTGTGATGTTGTTTTTTTTTTTTTTAAATTCTGTTTTCACCACAATATTCAGCTTTATCTGTAGGACACTGTGTAGGTCTGTCCTCCTGGGTGGAGAATGAAAAAAGAACTAGTGGCTTAGTTCCACTAATGCCACTCCTGCTGCTAGGTGGTGGCAGTGAATTTCTACAGCTCTGTTACAGATGACCTTGTTTCTTCCCTTCACGGCTGGATCTGTCAAGTGAAAGACATCTAATGAGTTTGGGGTTGGCTCAAATGACATCTAGTCAGCATATAGTGGTACTGAAGTGAAATTTCCCCTTTGTGCAATCTTTCTGTACACAGGATATCGAAGAGCTGTGGTGTCAGTGCACTTTGATATTCAGCTTATGAGCTCTTTGTAGTAAGAGCCATCTCAGTTCAGCATCTTGTCCAACTGATTTGTTTTCCTGTACTTATTAGGACTATACTACTTTTATGGAAATAATATTTTTAACCTCACAGTAACCTTGTAATACGGTGCTGCTGCTGCTGCTGCCTCTTTTATGGATGAAGAACTGAGAGAGAGTTGGAGTGGTTTTCCTGAAGGTTATGTAGAAAAACTTGCAACAAAGCAGGACATGAGCTCCAATCTGTTGTGTCATCCTAAGGCAGAGTTCTCTCCTTTACACCGTCCTTCCTTTCATAAGTTCTTGTTTTGTCTGTTTACAACTGAACACAGTTAAGAACCAGACTGCTGCAGCAGCATCACTTCCCACTTAGACCTTCAACTTTACTCAAAAAAAGACTATCTTAGGTGAGCCAGGGAGGATGGGAGAAGTATGGAGTGACAGTGTGCTTAGCATGGGAGCAAGCTAAGCACTTGCCTGAATCATCTGTACTCAACATTTCTTTTGAAATAAAAAATGCTTTAAAAACTGAGATGCTTTAACAGTAAATAGCTGCTTTTCATCAATATTAAATTTAGCAGTTGTCCCTTGTGGGACAGTTTCTGGAGATTTTTAAGTAAAGCAAGCTTGAAAATCTGTCAGTGAAATGGTGGGTTTGTTAGCCTGTAACCTCAGCTAGCTGGGCAGATTGCTACGTGCCCTGGTGTTTTTACGGATTCTATCAGCCTGTGGAGTAGACAGTTGTATACACTGATATTCTCACCACTTTTGGGTTTTGTTTTGTTTCTTTTTCAGACTCACCAAAGATGCTATTCGCTTGAGGCCAAATTTGTCCTTTCCCTTTTAAGTTTTGACATGTACATTTTCAGATGACAGAGTTTTACATTTTAGCTGAGCCTCTTAGGTCAGAAAAAAGGGATTTCCCTACAAGATAAGCTTGAGGGCTTATTTTAAAATAGTTTTCTTGATATATTCAAGGGTTTTTGCTTTCTCTATCCTTCCATTATTTATTTTCCAACAACTGCAACAGAAATAACAGATGTAGTACATTTTGTTGGGTAATTTTGCTAGTTAGCCTAGATAAGTTAATGAAGAATAATAATTAATATCTTACTTAAAAAACAAAACTAATGTTTGTGAAGTCTTTGTCTTCAGACAAACTTCCTTCATTGAAGTGCTACTGCAAAAATGGGGGGGTGGGAGAGTGAGCACATAAGGGCAATGAGAGCCAAGGCTGTTGGAAACTCTCTGTGTCATCTTGGCTTTCTCACATGGCACAAGGGAATTGGGGAAACAGTGACTGTTTCATCACCTTACTCTCATACATTGCAAGTTGCTCCTGCTCTACTAACTGGGGAGTGAATTACACTGGGAGAGAAGTCTAGGGGCAGCTCGTTCTCTTTTGTATCCAGGGAGTCTTAAGAGTTTTAATTTGTAGGATAATGGTGTTATAGTCTCTGAAGTCTGCCAGTGTGTATTCTATGTCATTGCTTCCTTCGATTCCCAGTGCTATTAGAGAAAAATACAAAGAAATGTCTGGTGGAAAGGTGTAAAGAAGACAGAGCCAGACTTTTCTTAGTGGTGCTCAACGACAGGGCAAGAGGGTATGCACAGAAATTAAAACACGTGCAATTATCTGAACACAGGACAGCACTTCTTTTTTGTGGCAGCTGCTGCACAGATTTTCCAGGGACATTGTGGAGTCTCCATCCTAGGAGATGCTTAAAACCTATATGCATGTGATCCTGGGTGACTGGCTTTCAGTAGCCCAGACAATCTCCAGACATGCCTTTCAACCTCAGCTATTCCACAATTCTGTGAAATATATGTACTGATAATAAAAGCTCCGTGCCTTGGTACTGTCATATGGCTAAACATAGAGCAAATGGTTCGTAAAGGAAGATTTGTATATTTACATAACAAGAACCCTTTTAGATTACTTTATTTTTATAGAGGCATCAAAAATGCAATTTAATTTTGCTTTTTATTGCTGATGCTTTCACAGGTCCACCCCATCTCGTACCTGAGAATCTCCACGAGTCCTATTCTGCACACACAAAGCAAAGAAGCATTACTGGCTCTCCCCCTGGGTGTGACACTGACGTTTACAGTCCATTTTCATGATAACTCTGGAGATACTTTTCATTCGCATAATTGTGTGCTCAACTTTGCAACAAACAGGTAGGTATCTATCATGGGTGTTATTTGGAGAGAACAAAAAAATTACCAAATAGACACAGCCCAGCCACAGCAAGGAACAAAGGTTGTTCCAAAGACATCAAGGGAAGATACAGCTTGGATTGGGATTAGCGAAGAAAGGATTTTGTTTCTGAGGTCTTCAGAAGCACCGTAGCAGAAAGAAGAGTTCCAGTTAGCAATCGATATTCTCTAACAAGTAGAAAGTTGCCCAGATAAGCATGATCCCCAGTGGGACATTCTGGGGTACATTTCTGCTTTTAAGTGACTCTGAATCATCAGATTGCATACATCAGAGGCCTATAGAAACAATTGATCTTAGGAGCATTTGCCTCAGCTCTCTTCTCCAAGTGCTTTATTACACTGACTCCCTTAAGTCTTACATAAGATGGTGAACGTTCTGGATCAGGGGATGTCTCTTCAGCTACACTTGTACAGCCTTTGTACAGCAGAGCCAAGCCTCAAAAGGCCTTCTGGTCTCTGCCTCAAAGAATAAATATTATACAACCAACCTTCTTTGGTCATTAGTAAAAAAAACACCACTAATTCCATTACTACAACATAGCTTGTTTTCTGCAGAGCACTTTGCAGCTATAACACAGTAATCATGATTAAAAGGGAAAATAAAAAAGGGGGTTGAATGCAGGATTTTCTTGTTCTCGCTAAATGATCTGCAGGAATTTCTGTCACACACAGAGGCCCCCGAGATAACATTTCCCAGCTTCCAAAATAGCCGCGACAGCACTGTGGTGACCCAGCTCTGCTGCTGCCAAGGCCTTCACTATCTCTGCATGGTGCTTCCAGGGTGGCAGTTGCTGTGCTGGGGACACTTAGAACTGCTCCCCACATCACTGCATTTGGGAATGCTGGATCTTGCTAAATAGCAGAACTCACAATAAAATGTGATTTGGCTTTGTGAAGTTATGGCTGGAAAGCTATATATTGGTGTTTAAATTTTTTTGCTTCTTGACTCCCAGAGAAAAGGCGAAAGAGACAGAGTGCCTCATTCTAAAGTTCTGCAGTTCTTAAAATCAGGAAGTAGTTCTTGTAACTCTTGTAACTATGACCTCAGTATTTCCTCAGCATAATGACACGAGAACTGGAATTTGCCTCAGTAGCATCTAAATGTTTATATTTTCCTCATTTTGTTAGATTTAATTAGAAGATAACCATTGCTGAAAACAAGGTGTCAGCCATCTAAAGAGAGTTCCGTACCCTGCTATTTACTGTGCAGATAATGACATTAGCAAAAATTGTGTCTTTTTTGTCCATAGAGATGACTTTGTGCAGATTGGGAAAGGAGCCACAAATAACACGTTTGTAATCCGGACGGTAAACGTGGGCCTGACCTTGCTTAAAGTTTGGGCTGCGGAACACAGCGGAATCGCCGACTACGTCCCGCTTCCTGTGCAGCATGCCATCTTCCCGGAACTCCTGGACGTGGTGGTAGGAGATGTCCTCTGCTTGAGCACTTCACTGAGAAACCAAGAAGGTAAGCTGCTGTGCTTCTGCAGTTATGTAATTTGCCATCAGTGTGACTCTTTCTCATTCTCAGGAAAACTAAATGCATAATTTATGATGTTTGTTCTGAATCAAATGTCACTGCTCTTGTTAATGATAAAAATAGGTTTGATCAACTCCTTTAATTTTAATTGTACCATGCACTACGTTGCTTGTATTGAACCCATGAGTGTCAGACTTCAGGCATCTTCATTCTGTTAGCTGGAAAGGCTTGTCTTTTTTAGAAATCATGCAGAGTCAGGACTGTCTGACTTCACTCCAGTATTTGATTCTTATTGTAAATGGGCTGTTGTCAGCGTCACTTCAAGTCAGTTTGGTGTTGGGCTACCAGCCTTCCACCACATGACACCCTAGAACCGAGGTTCTGTGAACTGGGCAGTGTGTGTAACCATGCTGCCCGTGCAGTGGGTGCACACAGGCAGCAGCGTGGTAACAAAATGCATAACTTGGTTGAACAGTGTCCAGACGGTGTCTTCTCAGGCCTGCCGGGTGTGTGGAGTTCCTCTTTGAGCAGTGTTCTTCAGGTTGACTCCAAGACCGGGGTAGCAGTGGCCAAGGACTCTGGTGTTGTCACTGTCTATTACGAGATTCCTGGATCGCTTAAAACATATAGAGAGGTGAGGTGCTTTGAAATCCTGCCAGAACTGCTGATGTTGGCTTGCTTTGGGTGGACCAATGCATTCTATGATTTATTTATTTATTTTACTTGAAATATTGAGAAACGTTCCTTTAAAGAAAAAAGTACTGGGGAGGGGGGGAATTGGAATGTATTTGGTATGTGTCCAGACATGCCATGATTTGGGGTTTTTTTTAAATCATCTGTGTTAAGGAGGAAAATTTAGGATAATAGTTCTATTTTTAGCCTATACTGTTCTTATGTTGTACATTTTGATTATTTCTCTGAGTTGTTTCCAGATGCTAAACAATTTTTGAGCATGGCAAGCTTGTATGAATGAAGTTCCACTGCAGGATGAGATGACCAAGAACTTTCTAAAGTGTTGTATCCTATTACTATGCATCACTGACCAGAACAGCTCCATTAAATTTTAAATTATTTTGTTTGTTTACAATCAGAACTACTCAAATTTTAAATTATTTGGTTTGTTCACAATCAGAACTGCTCAATTAAATTTTAAATTATTCGGTTTGTTTACAGTGCAGTCATACTGTTGACACAAACCGCTGCATCAGCTAACACGAGTACTAGACATTCTATTTAAATTAAATTTAGACATAGATTTTTATGCCTATTAACTTATGGGAGTTGTGTAGAAAGAAAATGTTTTTACTGGCTTAAATGGCCTTGAAAGGCAGAAAAATGTTGGATTTCTTGTAAAGATAAACACAACCCCTTGGAATCTTGTTATACGTACAAGGAGTGTCCATTTCACAGTCTTTCCAGACTGGTTTTGCCTTAATTTTTATTAATTAAAACAGGTTTTGGTAACAGTGTACTTCATCTTTTTTTCAGATATTGATTATCACACCTCAACGAACTACAGCGATGCCTGTCAGTGCAGTGAAATCAAGCTTACAGGGAGTTGCAGCCTCAAAAGTAATAGTTTCAATTGGTGAAAGAAATAAAAATTTGAAAGGTATGATGGAAACAAAATCTGTGTGCTAATTGTTTATTTCTTGTTTGTGTATTCATAACAGGTGCTTTTGGTTTGTGTTTTAGTGGTTTTGTTTGTTTTCAAGGGTATGTGCAGCTGGTGTAGACAGATCTCTCAGAAACTGTAGCACCTTTCTGGAATTCCAGGAGCTCTAGAAGAGTCTTGGGGCTGTGTTACAGAATTTGGAGGGTGTTCTGGGGCACTGTTAAGATTTTACAATTGATAAAATTGATAGATAATAGAAGTGTCGTCTTTGATGATATCAAAAAACACTTAGTAGACAACCAGCTGGTTGTTTGCTTATATGTTTAATTCCAGTGGTGGTCTTGAAGTAACTATTTTTCTTACTGATCATGTTTTAAGTAGTTATCAACCTTAAATCTTTTACAGAAATTATCAGTGGTTAGAATCAATACAAAGATTAATCATCATATTGTGTCCTCTATTTAATAAGCTGTGTTTTGCTTGATAGTGGTTCCTTTTAGGTTTTAGATTAACACTTAGTCCTTGCTCAAACAGTATTTTGTTGTGCCTTACATAAATTATTAGCCTACCAAAAAACTATCTTGCCAGATACTAAATTTTAAATCGAGACTCCCAGGATCATGTAAGTTATTCAAGACACATCCGAGATGAATATTCTCTCTAGTTCATTCTTTCCTGTAAATAACTTATTCAGGTCAAAAAAACCCCACAACATATAAAATTTTTATTTGCTGTCTCTTTGGGACTAGACCTGAGGTAGGACAGCTGTCTAAGAGTTCCAGCTATTTTAAGAATGTCACAAACTTGTGAAACTATTTTAGAAGGTGGAAGAATAACCTGATGTTTCAAGCCATTGTTTTGTTTTTAATTAATTTCATTAGTTATAATTTTATTTTCTAATTAATTAATAAGAGATTTTGGGGTTTTTTCTTCCCCTTAGGGGAGTGCTTGCCTGCTCAGATTGAAGCCATCGCAGAGCTGCAGCCACAGTCCATTATCAATTGCCATCTAGATTTTAACAGTGATGCATTTGACTTTCCAGCACGTGATATTTTTGTAGCAGAACCTGGATTTGATGCAGTTTCAGGTAAGATGAGAATAGATGCCAAACTCCAGGCAGACACTTTGAATTCCACTGCGGTTTAGTCCAAAAGCCCTTTGACCCAGAGCATTGCTGTGTAGCATCTTGGGCTTCAGGGTGTGTTAATGTGTAACTCTGCTTGTTTAACTCTAGGGTTTTCTACGTGTGGCAAAAAACATTTATTTGCTTTCAGTGAAAGCCAGAAATCAGTGGAAGCCCATTTCATATTTTTCAGAGCTGTAGTGGTAGAATCGTAGAATGGTTTGAGGTGGAAGGGACCTTAAAGATCATCACTTTCTAACCCCGCTGCCATGGGCAGGGACACCTCCCACTAGACCAGGTTACTCAAGGCCCCATCCAACATGGTCTTGAACACATCCAGTGATGGAACATCCACAGATTCCCTGGGCAACCTGTTCCAGTGTCTCACCACCCTGAGAGTGAAGCACTTCTTCCTAATTTGTAATCCAAATCTACCCTCTTCCAGTTTAAGGGCATTACCCCTTGTCCTATCACTTCAAGCCCTTGTAAGAAGTCTCTCCCCAGCTTTCTTGTAGGTCCCTTTTAGATACTGGAAGGCCTTAACAAAGTCTTCCCCAGCCATCTCTTCTCCAGGCTGAACAAATTGAATTCTCTCAGCGTGTCCTCATAGGAGAAGGGGTTCCAGCCCTCACATCATCTTCATAGTCTCCTCTGGACCTGCTCCAACAGATCTATGTCCTTCTTGTTTTGGGAATCCCAGAGCTGGACACAGTACTCTAGGCGAGCTCTCACAACAGCAGAGCAGAGGGGGAGAATCACCTCCCTCAACCTGCTGGCCATGCTGCTTTTGATGAAGCCCAAGATACGGTTGGGGCTTTCTGGGCTGCAGTCACTCGTTGTTGTCTCATATTGAGCTTTTCATTGACCAGTACCCCCAAGTCTTTCTAGTAAGTCAGGAAGAAACTCAGAAGAATTATTTTTCTTGAGGGGGGGAAAATAAACTCTGATATGTTTTTTGGCAATAAATTTAGGTTCTAGTTCACATATTACTACCCATATATTTGCAGCTAGGTAGATACTCCAAGGCAAAGTGATGGTATTGCAGAATGTGCCCGTAATAAATAGACAGGGGTCACACACTTCACAGAGCTTGCAGCTGCCATCTTTTACTCCAGCTGAGCCATGTGAAAAATAGATCACCTTGTGCATAACAATTCAGGAAAGAATATTGGGCCTTGTGTTTGTTAAACTGTGTGAGGAAAACACTTCCTCCTTCAGCTGGTAAAAATGAACCCTCAGATGACAAATACTCCAAAATTGTGTATCTCTGCAACTGTAAACATCGAGTGTCTCTTTTAGGTGTTTTCTTGCCTTTACCATATGCTTAAGTGCAGTGGAAGTTAAGATAAAGGGTAAGAGATGCAATCATGAGTTTTAATGTCTGTGTACCGTGGCTCTTTAGATGTCACCAAATTATGCTCTACAGTCAAATATTCTTTGTGTTTGATGCTGGCCTTTTAAAAGCCCTGCCACTGTAGTTATGGCAACAAAACTAACCTCAGTCATTAAAATGAGGGAAATTGCCTAAGTGTGAAAATTTGGTAAAAATAATACATTTTGAATGTCTTGTATTCTACAATTTAAACATTTCTGGAGTTCATCATGCTTTCAAACTTCCCTGCACAACCAGAGTGCTGCAATTTCTTCTGAAAGGTAGAATTCTGATGTATCTCCAAAACAACATGAACTGGGACTTAAAAGGAGGGAAAATTACCAGGCACTGGAGATGGAAATGAAATTGTGCAAGTCTGCAGCATGTGTTAGCGTTTGATAACTACAACATAGTATAAAAAAGTACCAGAACACCATCGACTGTATGGAAATAACTTTTAATTTTCGGGTTGGTCCCTGTAGCCATTGTGTGAAACACTCACACCTTGCGTAGTAGTGACTGCCTCTGTTACTTTGTTAAGGAAAGAAAATAAGGAGAAAATGTGTACATAGCATGTTCTGCTTGTTACTTACGCTTCGCGTCTTCCACACTGGGGGGACTTTTTAATAACAGACAAATAGGTCCCACAAGAGATGAGAAACATGGTGAATATCTAACCTTTCCAGAAGCTTTTATAAGTAATAAATCATGACTCCACTGAATTGATGATGGTGATGGTAACTGACTGAAATTTTAACATTAGATGAGGAGAATATGAAATAGGATGTTGAATTTTCTTTTCAGTAAAGCCTTTCTATCAATACTACCATAAATATTATATTCAAAGTGGAATTGATTCTCAGTGGTACATTAAAATAGAATGTGACTGGAAACTGACAGTTTAGTGTTTTTATTGTGTTTACTTTGGGACAAGACATACCTTTTGCTGTTGTAGTACTGGGATGGCTGGGACCACCAGACACACTGTCCCATTCACCTGCATGCTTCTTGTCTTGCTGCTTGTTGAATTTTAACACTTTTTTAGCTCTTCTCAACAGATGTCATAGCAACTTTACATGGAATAAAAACCGTAATGATGAGCAGTTAACCATCAGACTGCTTTTTTTTCTGTAGGACATTACACGTGTTCCATCACGATGCACAGACTTACTGACAAGCAGCTGAAGCACCTCAGCATGAGTAAATCCACACTGAGAGTCACGGCTTCGATCCAAGGCAGCCACTTCTCAGGGGAGCAGATCGGCACTGAGGTGCCATTCAATCCTGGGTTTTATGCTGACCAAACGGAAATGCTTTTAAGTAACCATTACACAAGCTCTGATGTGAAAATATTTGGTGCCACTGAGATTCTTGATACCCTGGAGGTGAGTGTATTGCTGAGAAGTATCACAACCCAGTTGGAAGCGTTTTGAACTGTTACACGCAGCTTTCTAACCAAAGGCACTCTGTACCACCTTTACCATGCCAAGACTGTTCCTGAGATGGTTTGGAAATACATCCTCTGGTCTCTTTTGGTTTGGGGTAGCAGAAATGTGCCAGGCTCACCTGTGCTAGCTGGGATGCATTCATGGGTGGGGAAGCACAAAATCGGCCTTATCCCCAACAGCAGGGGTAGGTTCTTGCCCACTTCCTTGTTTGACTGGTTCTGGTAGCCCAGTGAGGGACACTTTGAGTTTCGCCTCTATGGGGTCGTCCCAGACCCACAAACCCAGTAGCTAATAGGACAACCTTGACAATCTGCAGGGGTGAAGTGCTGCAGGCGTCACTGCAAAGTTACAGCTGAGCCTGACTCGTGCTGAGGGGCGAGTTGCTCTGTGTTTCTGTGGAATAACGAGTTTCCGACCTGTGGCCTGGAAGATGGGTATGTGCTGTGCTTTCCCAAGAAGTCTGTTTCAGGTTGTATTTTTTTCCTTGGCAGGTGAAATGTGGGTCACCAACAGTAAAGGCGTTTGAGAAGGAGAAATCCTATGGGCTGCCTAGTTACGTCATCTATACCGTTAGTCTCTCTGATCCCAGAGTTTTGAGCCAGGGATCCTTATCAACCACTCTAACGGTCTCCAGTCCTATGACTGACCAGTCTATTACTATCCCAGTGACAGTGATTTACTTGACTGACAGAACCAGTGCACCAGTGAGACGTAAGTTTATCTTGAGACTTTCTGTGAAAGAATAAACCTCTAACTTCCATTAATGCTCATGAGGTTACACAACATGGTGTGCTTAAAATCAGAGCTGGCAGCTATCGTTACCATTGCCAGGCGTGTAAGCTGCTCCCTGTGACCAGAAGGCTTGACTACAGTTGCTCGGTATGACTGAAGCTGAACATATTTTCCTTTTGGGGCAGCCTAAAGTACTCTTTTGAAGTTGGCATAAATATCTCAGTGCTAAAGTGTCTGAAAGTAATTTTTGTTTTCTCTGCTTTTATTTACTCTCAAGCGTGCCTTATTATTTTTGAAAGCTGTTACTGGCAAATATTGAAGACTGCCTTGGAAATAGTAGAATCAAAGTCACGTTATCTAAGTTGATTACACTTACTATAAGGAAAAACCTTTTGGTAATTTCAGTTTAAGACCTGTTAACTCTTAAAGCAGATTGTAGAAGATGTTATTTTCACTCAATATTGTTTCCTTTTAATCAATTCTACAGATGGAGGCAGCCTGTTCCAGCATTTTCTTGATTCTTACCAAGTAATGTTCTTCACGCTTTTTGCACTATTAGCAGGGACAGCTGTTATGATTATAGGTAAGAGAATGAAAGATGGCAGAAGCAATTTTTTCTGTAACTTCTTACAATACATTAGCTGTAAGATGTAAAGGAATAATTTACAGGTGAAAAAACTTCCTTTTTTGTTGTTGTAGGGGGCTTTTGATGGTGTTTTATTTAATTTATTTTTTCCACAATGTCTTGCAGCTTATCATGCAGTTTTCTCACCGAAAGAACAGCACAGTCATCCAGCATTTACCCCAAGGACAACTCCTCAGCACAGCCATAACAGTAAGCAGCTGCTATGCAGTTATAAATGTGTTAATTGATAAGTCTGGCTATTGTGTTTCAATTGAACATCGGGACGTGTGACTGTGAGAGGTTGTGTACTGAATTATACCACAACAAGCACTGTGACAGTTCCTAGGAAACTTGTTTGCCATCCTTCTGCCCCACCTCCCTAAACTCCCCTTTACCCGTTGCTCTTTCTTTAGAAACTCTTGGCCAACTTCAGCCATCTTGAACACAGGGAGTGGGTCAAAAGTGTAAGAATTCCCACAAATCACCAGCTGGGTAGAGGAGACAGGCGCAGTGTTTTGCTCCCACTGAGGGGAAGTAAAGCAGAGCTGAGCTGCTGGTGCAGTGTGCTTGGCAGAAACTGGCTGGTCAGCAAAGTCTTGAGACATCAGCTGAGCTGCAGCATGTGCTGCGTCTCTGGGCTTGCCCATGTGCTGTGGGGTGTGCAAATAGGGGCTGCTGGGAGAGATGGGGTGTGAAGTGCAAATGTGAGGGGGCAAAGGACACAGGTCTATAGAAGGCTTGTGTTGCTCAAGGAGCAGTTTGTTCCTTCACTGCTGTTTTATCTTGCAGTCATGTTTTTATCTATTTTTTTTTCACATTTTATTCCCTGTTTTACCTGTTTGCAGTGTTGCACAATCACGCTCTCAGAAATAAGCAAGAAATACACATTCACTTGGAAGGTCTGTAATCAGCATTGGCCAATAAAACAAAATTCACATTGTTATAGATGTATTTTAGTTGTGGTGAGCTGTAAAAACATATGCTTCAAATAAAATAAGGCAAATTCAAACTGAGAGTTTGCAGAGGTGGAATGTGTTGTGCTCCTCTCATAAGACGTAATCGATTCTTTTAATAGAAGTCCCTCATAGGAAGACCTAGAAGATTTTGATACTTCTAAGATGTCTTTTCAACAGGCAGTGAGCTAAAGGGATTACTTCACTTGGAATGGCTCATTAGACTCGCTTGCCAGGTGTTCCAGCAGATGATCAACAGTGGTTATTTGTTTCTTTCTTCTTCCGCCACTCCTGAGTATGATTGTTTTGTTTTTTCCTTTTCCCCCCATGTTTTAGGTTTCTCTGCATCACCTGTGCTTTCCTTCAGTCCACAGTCCTCAAGCAGGAAAACAAGCCCATCCTCCACGCTCTGGAGCACGGATTATGGTTCACGTTAGAGACAGCAGGACTCAGCTTCATGCACTAGTGCCTTGAACTATAGCAAATTTAAGAATTTTCACAGTTTCAATATTCAGATATTCATCTCAAATGTAACTTGTTTTATAATTATTTTTTTTACCTGTATTTAGAGCTCTCGGAATTTATTTTTTTATGACAGTGCTTCAGTTCTCTAAAACTTATTCTATCTGCTGTTTTATGCTCCGCTGACAAGGATGACTGGACAAAGTGGTGTTTATGCTAAGCTGGCTTTCTTGCACTCTTCAAGCAACTAGAAGTTATGTCTAAGTGATAGTGATAAAAGGGTTTTTTTATTATTTACGTTTTGTAAAAATTAACTTTAACGAACTTTCTAAAAAAGGGAAATAGAAAAACAGGTCAAATATGAGCCAAAAAATATGAAGGATTGTATATTTCAAAGAACTATTTTTTTATTTTGAGTTCCAAAGACTCAGGAATGCACTGCACTGATTAAGCATTCTTACGTTTAGCCTTACAATGTGATTCATCACCATAATTTGCTGGTTTAATATTAGGAATGCTGGAACAACCATGAATGTTTTGGAGGTTTTTTTGCAACAATAACAACAACAACAAAAAAAAAAGAGAAAAACATACCTATCTGAGGGCAGCTTCCTTTGGGTACAACTGCAGTATTCCTTTCTTGTCACTGTAAGCACTTTTTTTGGACTGGGAATGTGAAAGCATGTGCCTTTTAAAGAGGACCTTTCTTCTGGTAGTAAATATTTTTCATTGAAGGCAGTTATCTTACCTGTGTTGTTATATATAAAAATACATTTATATAGGTCGTTTCACACGGAAGTACCTCAATAGAAACTGAGCCTCCTGTTTTTACCACTAGTCACCTGATGCACTGGAATCTAAGTGGTTTATTTCACACAGAGTGACCTTTTTGGTTGGTTCAATCTGCATGTCTCTGGTGTGTTTGTGTACAAACTGATACAGTCACACCCAGAATGTTCACTTAAACTATACGATATGACCAGACTTCAGAGCATTTATACCATAATATCCTACTAATAAGTGCTCATTTTTAAGTCTGTAAAATACGATGTAGCATTTTACTGCC
Organism: Todiramphus chloris collaris; assembly: GCA_025345505.1. Classification (NCBI taxonomy): domain Eukaryota; kingdom Metazoa; phylum Chordata; class Aves; order Coraciiformes; family Alcedinidae; genus Todiramphus; species Todiramphus chloris. The sequence goes on along the minus strand of JANVCC010000057.1, from coordinate 4,566,849 downwards.
TTGTGGGGACTTCTTGTTTGACTTTTTCCTTTCTCTTGACTGGCTACAAATAAAATGAATAATTGTGGGTACATCAGGAAGTGCTCTGCTAAACCAGGCAGGTGATCACCATGTGCTCGTGTGTATTCTGCCTTCTGAACAAGATGGCAGTGAGGTATGCTGATGTGAGCTTCTTTCCAAGTTAATTTTCAACACATAAGAAGAAAAACTTGGTTCCAGTTCTTAGTCCTAAAATACTTCCCTGAAAATAGGAAAGGAAAAAAAAAAAAAGAAAAAAGTAACTCAGTTGTAATCCTTTATTTTGAGGATTATAATCACAGTAACTGTTAATCCATAAGCAGTATTTTGCAGCTATCAGATAAGGGCCTTGTTTACATATAACAAATGTCACAGTTTTAATTGTGACTAATATTCTGTCTGTCTGAACTTGGTCCTAAGGACCATAATGAAAGCAATTGCAATTGTTTTGTTTCCAAGAACAGAATGTTTGATGTAGAATACACTGTGCGCAGCACAACGCAGACAAATAGTCAGAGGAATGGCCTGCAGACACAGTTCAGGGCACACAGCTCCAATTTCATGCAGAATAAAAAAAAGCCCACTTCATTACATGTTGTTATGTTCAGTCTTGTGTAACTTATTGGTTAGTTTTGGAGAAGTTGTGCCTTACATGCTAGTACTACTTAAAATTGTCAGTTTGGATGTAAATAATCATTTGCATCTGTATTATTTAATAAAGCTTTGTAAGATTCCTTTGTTGATGAACTTTCTTGTTTGGGCTGTTCAGAGTTTAGCACCTGGCTGTATTATTTGTACTTCATCTCCTGCAGCTGCTCAGTATTTGCACTCCTGCTTTTACCCTCATTTTCATTGACAGTGTGGTATTTTTAAATAATTCGACAATTTTTCATCTAGTATTTGTTGTCAGGGGCTTTTCCCAGTTTTCATTAAGCATCTTCAATTCCTGCTGCAGTCAGCGGTGGCTGAAGAAGTAGCTCTTTATTTTCCAGGTTTCTTCAGACATCCTGCTTTGTTCATTTGGGTTTTTAAGGAAAGATGTCATCTTTCTCCATGTCCTTCCAGACAGAAATGAAAGGGCTATGAATATCTCAGTGCTCCTGTGATAAACATTTCAGAAATGTTTACAGGAAAGGCTTTGCTCTCCTATTTCTTCTCTTTCCTGTTCAACCTACCAGTCTGGCACCAAATGTCCTGAAAAATGAGCTGCTCCAAGTGGTGGGAGTACTTTGGCAAATGCCAACTGTTTATTTCACCTCTTTGGGCAAGTAGTTGCAGTCTCCTGGCACACATCTTCATGAACTGTGATTTGCCACAAGCTGGAGCTAGAGGGGAGCTAAGAGGAAAAAAAAAAATCTATGAAATAAGGAGCTGGTGTGGCACAGGAATCAACCTGCTGCCAGCCTTTGGGAACTTGCGTGGTCTGCTGGGTGACTGCTGTCTGGGTGGAATTTGTGAGTATAAATTTTTCTGAGCATGTTGCTGCCAGTGTAAAGATAATTTTTTTTTTTTAGTTAACTAAAATGAAACTAGATCTTTTTGAGTTTGATGCTGAGTTTTTAATTTCTATTTTTTTCTATTCATTTTTTTCTATTCATTTACTTTCCAAGTGTTTGCTCCCCTGAGTAGGGAATGTGTGTAAGTTACATGTCTTCTGTGAGTTGACTTATCTTTTCATCAGGTAACAAAACAACCAGTGCTGCACTCGGACCCAGGCTTTGGTCCATTCAGACTTGGGACAAGCTTTGGCTTTGCTCTTTAGTAGAAGCAAGATTTAGTGCATGCCAGCAATGGCAAGTTCATCATCATAATGGGCTGACTTGAGTTTCACAAACCATGAAAAACTCAAACCCAGTCTGTGAGTAGTGAAATCCCTGAGCAAGTGATTAGAGCTGTCCTGGCAGCCTTGGGTTTCCTGCCTCTGAATCCCCAACCACCAGCACTCCTGTGTACTACTGGAGTTACCTATGTTAGACTGAGCATAGAAACACAGAATTGTTGGTGGTGGAAGAGACCTCTAAGATCACTGAATTCAACTGTTAACCCAGCACTGCCCAGTCACCTCTAAAACGTGTCCCTTGGGGCAACATCTCCACAGCTTTGAGCCCCCTCCAGGGATGGGGACTCAACTACTTCCCCAGGCAACCTGGGCCAGAACTTGACAAGCCTTCTGGGGACAGTTTTTCCTAGTGTCCAACCTAAACCACGTCTCATGCAACTTGAGGCTGTTTTCTCTTGTCCTGTCACTTGTTCCTTGGGAGAAGAGACCAACCCCACCTGGCTCCAACCTCTTTTCAGGGAGTTGTTGAGAGTGAGAATGTCTCCCCTGAGCCTCCTTTTCTCCAGGTACAACCTCAGTTAATGCCACAGGAACTGCACAGGAAGAGGCTTCCCTTTCACAGCTGAAAATACTCTTGCTGAAAACCAAATTCCAAGACATTTTTCCCTCTTAAAAAAAAAAAAAAATGGAAGCAAACACTGAAAATGAGCTGGTCCTGCGCAGCATCTCCTGCTGTAGGGCAGGTGGGTGCTCAGGGCAGCTGGGCTGGCTGGGGGGTGAGATCTTGACTCCCAAATAGAATGGCTTTGCTTTGTGGTATTTTATCAGTCACTGCTGCAATTTATAGCACAATGTTTAGACTTTACTTCATATTTTATGTATTTCTACATAGAAGTGTTTTTTCTGTACTGTAACAGTTCCCATGGTGCTCGCGCTGGGCCGCTGCTGTGGCAAGAGGGCCGGGCTAGGTGGGGGTGACCCAAGGCTGCCCTCCTCTGCAGGCCCGTGCCTGCCTGGCTCCCGTCGCTCGGACCGGTGGCCCCTGCGCCTCGTCCTGAGCAAATCCTCGGCATGCCGGGAAGCTTTGCACAGGCCGCCGGGGAGCCCTCCTGCAGGCGGGCCGGGCCGGGGCCCGCCCCCAGCGCCGCCCGGCAGCACCTGCACGACACTCCCCGGGCCCAGCCCCGGTTGGGTTGCTGTGCAGAGGCGGCTGCGGGGCCTGCGGCCTGCAGCTGTGCCAGGGCAAAGTGATACAAGATAGTGCTTTAAAATAAAGGATCGTGACGTTACAGTGAAGCTGTAGAAGCTGCATGAAGGGTATTCATCCCTGAAGGAGAAGGAGCTGTTGCACTAACAAACCTGTCAGTGCTGGCTGAGCTCTGGTTGGCAGATGTTCAGGTACTTGGAAGGAGGAAAGCATTAGGGAAACATTTACTGTTGCTGGTATTATTATATGGAGTCATACTGAATAATAACACTAGCATACTGAAATGAAACAGAAAAAAAAAAAAGGAATAGAATTCATTCACATTAGAATCACAGAGTGCTACTGCCATTTACCAAATACCTTTCTCTGCTAATTGAAGTTGGCCTCAGGTCTCTTGTGTGTCTCTGAGGCACAACTGCTGAATGGAAATCTATGTCAATCTCATGCTTTCTGGTAAAGCGGCTGAGGTTGCTGCCCTGGTTGCTGTCACCCGATCGCTGTTAATGGGAGTACGCTTACTTGTGGCAGTGGACGTAAAGCCCTCATTAAAATGGGACTGTTTGTAACCTGCACCGTTCCCTTGTGTGGTTCCTGTGAACTGATGGGGGTTAGAGAGTAAAGCGGTGTCTTCCATGAGCGTGAACAGCAGTTTTGTGGAAGTCTTCAGACGCAGCGGGGTGTGCGTCCTCACATCCACACACAGCCACAGCAACCACACAAGACACTGGTGGTACCTCCTCTGGGTAAGGGATGAAGAGCCCCTTTTCTGTTCTAGGTTGTCTTGATTCATCCAGAAAATCCCTGCCCGTCAACAGCTGTTTAACAGATGGTTGCAAAGAGTTATTTAATTAGATTAGCTAGACTAGATTAATACTAGTATTCAAGCCAATCTATTCTCATGTGACATCCCCAACACAGCATAATCATTGTGTCCCCATCTCCTCCTTAAAAAGCAAGACAGATAATGGATAAAATATTAAATAAATAAAACAAAACTTTTCAGTTCAGAATCTTTCGTGATTAGGAGACAGGATTACTGTGTGATGCCTAAGGCAAAGTTTTTCATAGCAGCATGTTTGTGGGCTTTTATTTTTTGTATGAAGATTTTAAATTTTACAGATGTTAATCCAGCCTCTTTGTAATCACTGCACGTAATTTAAGATAACAGGATGATTCTCTTCCCCTTTTGGTTGCTGATATATACATTCATAAGGTACCTATATGTCAGTCATTCATAAAAATTCTTGGAGGATTTCTTGGTACAGGACTCTCTAAGAAGCAAGGGGCCTTCTCTTCCAGTTTCCCCAGTTAGATAAACAGCTGGAGGCGAGCAAGGTCCAGTCCAGGCATTTTGTTCTACCTCTCATCTCAGGCAGGGGGTGTCCTAGGAGAAAGCAACAGGTAGCAGCCATTGAAATCACCTTTGGTGCTGTAGGCAGAATCGGGGGGTACAGAGATTTTTTGGACAATTTTCTGAGTCAGGGTTGTTAATATATATCCACATTGATGAGGAAGTCCTGGCCTGCCATTGTGCTTGTACCAAGCCGAGCACGAATGTGTGAATGAATACCAGCGGAAGAGTCTTTAGGAAAAAAAAGTAGTTTTTAAAAAGTACGTGTGGAAGGTCAAGTCTCGGCTTTGTGTTGTTCTGAGGAAGCAGTAACTGTACAGGAGCACAAGCTGCTTTCTACTAGACCAGTGCAACAGCCAGGTGTTAGTAGCTACCCATAGGTATTAACAGTCCTTCCAGGACACTAATGAGCACACAGGCTGCAGTAGGCACTGCCACAGAAGCAGAAGGGCTGTGTGTCAGAGTACTTGTGCCTTTGCTTTTCCTAAACATCTTGACCTTTTCTTGCAGGACATCTCCAGAGATCCTCTGCCAGCAGTACAGCTTCTGTAGATAGATACAGGAAAACTTCTGTGGATAGATACAGAAACTTTGTCGTTCAACAACATCTTCCTGCCCATTTCTGTGATGTGCTGCTGACACCTGCGTTATGCTGTGTCTCCTTGTTTCCCTGTAATTGCAATGTAACACCCTGATGTAGGAACTCTCCTTGGAGAAGCCATGGAGATGGTGTCTGGCTGACAGGCAAGGTACGTACTCTCAGGTGAATTCCTCTGCTTTTAAGTGTTTTCCTGGTAAGGCAACTAGAAGTTTTATTCATGTATTTAGCTTTACATACCTGTGTTAGTCTGTATAGTGTTGGTGATACAATGAAAACTATTCTTTTTCAGCTCTTACTTCATTGTCTCACAAGTTGAAGGTCATAGCTGGCTTTATAAAAAAGTCCAGTCTGATCTGCACAACACAGGCCCTCTACTTCCCTCTCATAAGAAATGCATCAATTTTTAAGCTGGGAAAAAAGTTATTTAGTAGGTAACGGTTATCTGACTTAAGGTTTTCATGTGACATTAAATCTTCCGTATGTTATTTGTTTTACTGGCAAAATTCAAAAACTTTATGTTTATTTTGAGTGAATCTGCTTTCACTTTTAAGCTGTTGGCTTCAAAGGGACGACTTCTCTGTATAAATCAGGCACAAAATTTGGTCATGTAGTTTCTCGGGTTCTTCTCTTGAAGCCTGCAAAATTAAAGCAAGAATGGGAAACATTTTTTTTCTCCTTGATTCACATTTAGCGTCATTGTATTTGAGCTGTGAATTTACAAACAGTAACCCATTTTCCATATTTTCCCTCATACCACGTGTCCTTTCTATCTGCAGAGCTATTTTTGTCCCAGGTCCTGTGTTTACCACTGCAGGTGGCCGGCTCCAGAGCTTTTTGTATTAATAAACTATTTCCTGCAATTTGTAACGTCTTCACAACTCAGCACAGCATCACATTTGTCTCTTTAGTGTGCTCGCTGTCTCCATTTCAATGCATTGGGGTCTGATTTGCCATAATTACTAAATAGATTGCAAGATGCAATTGCTGTTTTCTATTTAGACACTGTGTGCATGTTTGTTATTCACCCAGTTATTCATTTGCTTAGAGTCCTCTCTTCTTTGTTGTCATGTTATGTTTTAAAGTGCTGTTTTCATTGTGCTTAGTCCAAAAGACTGTCTTATATGCCTGTTACCTTTGCTCTTGGCATAAATAAGTTCATTTTCAAGGCGTTGTGCTTATGGATATGGCAGTGTCACCGTTGTGACCTTTTATTAATTTTTTCTTTAATCTCGTTTTTCATAAGGAAGTGTTTTCTTACTGAGCAAATAGGGAGGGGAGGTGACGTTGTAGTGCCAAGCATTCACATTTTGTGTTAGAACTCTCTTACTTCAGGAGTTATTCTCACTTCTGACAACCATCTTCCAGTGCAGACAGTGGGAAAAAAAAAAAGCATCTTAATGTTATCTAGCTTTATTTCTAAATGTAGAGTACACCAGTGTGGGTGTTCCAGTGGGTATAGTCTCTGTATGGCACCTGTACATATCTCTGCATTCAGGACACAATGAGAGAGAGGCTGATTTACTTTTGCTGATTGTCGTTTCTGGGCCAGCCTCCTAGTAAATGCCTGCTTCTTATACACCAGGTGTCTTCTTAGCATCCCAAAGAAAGGCCTGGGATTTTAAGAAGTATTTCTTCTGCATCATCCTTCACAAAGGAAAAGAGAGAGACCTCAGTAGAGTCAGGGTAAACTTCTTTTGTTTGTACTACAGAGCTCACCTAACCCTTGTAGTTCAGCTGGTGTTCAGCTGCCACTACAGTGCTATCAGACTGAGTCCGGTTTGAAACCTGACCTGGAATGTCCAAGTGTGAAATCATCAGGTTATGGGCAGCACTGTAACTTTTAGTGTCACCAATACTGTGCAGTGCATTGGATTTTCTAGGGAAAGTGACAGAAGGAATAAAGGAAATCCCAAATGGGTCGAAAGTAGCAGAAGCAGAATATAGACAAGAAATCCGTAAGCTGTTTGAATTGTAAGTTATTTCTGTTTCCATCAAGGCTGAATTTTGACCTATGAAGGGGAGGAAGGGGGAGCTAAGAAACATTAAAACACATTAAGAGGAAAAGTAATGAACAATTAAATGAAGACCTTTAGGTCAGAGGCAATAAGTTTGATGGAGAAGGGCTTTACAGCAAGGTTCATGATAGTGGGAAGAATAGTTCTCTGGATGTTGCTTTAGGCAGAGAGTCCACGTGAGAATAGGCAGCATATGGTGTACACCTAGGAATTGGCAATATTAACCTGAGTCACAAACAGTCTTCACTAGCATTAGGCAGCCTGTGTGTAGGCATCTTCTGGATTCTGTCATCATGGATGTTCCTACAGATAAGGACAAGGATGCATAAGAAAGAGCTTCCAGAGGTTTGGGTTTTTTTTTTTTTGTCTGGGGTTTTGTTTGTTTCTTTTGGGTTTGTGTGTGTGTATAGGTTTTTTGTTTCTTTTGGGGGGATTTTGGGGCTTTTGTTTGTTTGGTTTGGTTTTGGCTTTGTTTTTTTTGTTTGTTTGTTTTTCTGTTGTGGTTTTTTTTCCCCAGCTTTAACCACTTTTAACAGCACATCATTAGTGAGGATGTCCTCCAGAGTGATCCACCAAGAGGGAGGGGAGGAGGCAAAAGGAGTTGGGCAAGGGGACATACCATTTAATAAAAGGATGCTGTCCTGGTGATCTCAACACTAAAGTTAAATGTCTGCTAGGCAGATAATACTGGGCCTCATCTGTGATAGTAACCAGAGGAAATCATGAGGATGCAACAGCTTCCTCACACAAAAGCAAGTCAGCGGGGCTTTCAGAACCTGGCCTTTCAGGACTTCCAGAATCACTAGGCATGTCTGCAATAACAAAATAATGAGACGCTACAGTATGTACAGTAGTACAGAGGTTATTTAGATATTTTTCTGTGTGAAATGTTCTACTTTCATCATGGAAAAAAATGAGAGCCAGAGGGGAGGTGTGTGTAGAAAGAAGATGGCCAGAGGGGCTGACTAAGCTATCAGGAAACAAAAAGCTTCTCAGTGTTCTCTGACCCAGGAAATACCCATTCCCAACTGCACAAGCTAATCCCCACCTGGGGACACTCTTTCACATTTTGTTGGAAAGCACCACATAAAAAGGTTACAGAAAGTAACCTTACTGGAGAGACAGACAGAAATCACTGCAACAGAAGACTTGAGCCCTTGCCTGTAACAACAGTATCTGTAGTAGTTCATTTTAAGCCAAGATGTGTTAATAGTTTACAGTGACTGTCTTTTTAAAGAAACCAACAAAAACCAAACAAACAAACAACAAAAACGAAACCAAAACAAAAACAAGACACACACAAAAAAAACCCAAACAAAGTCACAAACCCACCCCAAAACCCAGAATTGTCTCGATAAAATCTGATGACTGGAATACCATTTACTGACAACCTTTGAAGTTCTGAAACTAGTTTTAAATAATAGTTCCATATTGAATCTATTCATCTTTGAAAGAGACAAGAGGTGGGAGATGCTTTTGTCTTTTATGGCGCACGCTTCACTTAGAAAATAGAACTCTGAGAATCTCTGAAATAGTAAGAAACTGCCCTTAGTAACAAAATAGTGACAATTATCATATTTTCCCCCTAAGGAAGGGAAAAACTCATTCTGTAAAGTAATAACTTGTAATTTGACAGCATGAGTCACTTGTGTTATTATAACTGAGTCATAAATAGAGGAGGCACTAAGAGAGTTATTTTTCAAAATGTATTAAGGTAACAAAGAAACTGCCTCTCACAAGGTTTTGCTAATAAGGCAACAATCTATTGGACAGTCTGAGGCGAAGCTTATCTGAAATGTTTAGAAAATTTACTCATTAAAAGTGCTAATTTTAGTAACTTCTTTTACTATTTTAAAAATTAAGGTAAAGGCTGTTTTCATATTTATTTTTGTTTCTGTAAGAAACAATTAGCCTGCCTTTAATGAAAGCTGGATCCAAACTGTAATTAGAAAAATACTAAAAAGCCTTGAGTTTCAGTATTCTGATCCAGCTTCTACCAACAGAGATCCACACTTGAACTCTTCTGCCATGCAGAGTTTGAGTCAAGTCACTATGAGCACAAATACACTATTAAAGATAATTCAGTCTCATTACTTCATGATTGTTCCTACGCATATTTGATCTTTACCCTGATGTGGGGATAAATTGAATCTAGGGGGAAGTTCAAAGTAACAGCAGTGATATTTCTAACCTGGCTGTCTAAAGAAGGGAGGCATTTTCAGCCACATGGGCCCCGTGTCTGTCTGCTTCCACTTACTGTTTTAATTTTGAGCCTGGTGCCAGCCAGTTTAGGTAATAGAATGGGTGTCTGAAGGGTAATTAAGTTGACATGAGCTTTGCAAAATTTAATTGCTGTGTAAAGAAGACTTTATACTATTTCTAGTGTTGTGTAAGTTCATCCTTTGTTAGTTTCCAGGTAACCCACAAACACACAGGCCTTTACAAATGCTCAAATTGTATGAAAATCTTCAGTGTGAGTTTGCAGCCCTTCATGAGTATCAAATCTGCAGGAAAGGGTACCAGGAGAGTTTCACTTCATCCCAAATAGGGAAGGTAGGATTTGATTACAATGTAGTTCATGAACAGAGAAAGCCAGTGGAATAAGGTAGCAATATTCAGTGCAATACCTACCGTGCAACATATAAATAGAATCAGTTGTGGAAAACTGGAGATTTAATGGGACAAAGCTTCATGAACGTGCAGGTTAAACCAGTAAAGAATAAAGTCAGTAATTTACATCTTACAATTGTTCCGCGTCACTGAATGGATTTCATTATTACTTGGAGTGTTTACTCATTATTAACAATAAAATCTGCAACAATGGCAGGCACAAAACCAATATCAAGTGGAAAAGAATGAGCTTGAACAAAAGAAGTAGGAGAACAAAAAAAGAACGAAGTAAATTGAAAGCAAGTTTGAGCTAGAGGAAAAAGCAATTCTTTGTGGAAGCAAACATGATGTTACGCAGAAAAAAAATAATTTGAATTGTGCTTGCTACTTAGGAACGAGTAACACGAGATAACACGAGATCCTGCAGTTCTGAACTTGTCAGCTTTTAGCTCTGTAGGCAATTCTATATTGTCTTACATACACACATTTATGAAATGAAAATTCCTTGGGATTCTGTGCCTAAACCAGTAAAACAGAACGCTCCCCTTGGGCTGCACTTGGAGAACAGTCATCTGCAAACTTCTCTTCCTGAGGACCTGGCACGGTAGAAGCATCATGGCTGTTATCGATGGGCTTGGTAAGGAATGGAGAGATGGGAGCAGTACCTCAATCTCTGTTACAGAGTCCAGCCTGAAGCACATGCCACTGCTCAGTGCCTCTCCATTCTTTAGCCCAGCACTTGCCTGTTGTGTGCCCAGTTCCTGTGTAGCAGTGTAGAAGGGAGGACGAGGAGTGGGCTGGTCTCTGACAAGGGCTCTGTGTGCTCTCATGGTACTGACAGCCATATCATTTTATTCATCGCCTCTGGTATCTCAGTGTCCTTCAAAATTCACATACAGGCTCATCTAACTTCCGTTTGATAGTAAACATCAGGTTTGCATTTTCTGCTGAAGAATATTTTGAAATAATTAAGTTGGATTATACTTTTTTTTTTTTTTTTATCATTCAGTGGCTCTTTGTATTGCATGTAGTAGAAAAAGTATTTGTCTAAGACATTGGGGAAATGGTGCAGTTCTACAAGATTTCTTTTGTTGTTACACACTGTGCAGCAACAGCAGGTTGACCTTAAAGTGTAAAATACTTCTCTACCAGCTACGTGACTAAAGATGCGTTCTAAAAAGCTTTAGATCTGGCTATTTTCACTGAAGCAGGGGAATTATCATAGGCAAGGTGTGATTACTTTTTTCCCTATTCTTTGAATTCTGAAGGACATTAGAAAACTTGGAAACTTGTCAGAGCAGGTCATGCCGTTCATCTGGGGTTTCCTTCATTCACTAGATCATTATTTTATTTTCTGATGGTTTAGGATGGCCACTAGAAATAAATAGCTTTCAATCCTAGTGCAGTATCTCTTAGGGAGAAAAGAGAAATCTGTTGTCCTGAACGTCTGACCCCAGCTGGTTCATTCTCACTGCCAACTACAAGGCAGTAAGAGGAAAATGAATAAAATTACCAAACAAAGAAATATTTTCAGCAAGTACCCAAACATTTAAGGCTAAACATCCTCCTTGGAGTGCCAGGATTTGATTCCAAATAAGCAGCTGAATGGAATGATTATTTAGATAGCATTGTAGAAAAATATTGGTCTACGGGAGATGTTTAAATGCCAACTAGAGTGTTTTGTGGGTTTGTTTTTTTTTTTTTTTGTGGATTTCGGGTTTTTTGGTGGCTGACTACTCAGTTCTGGGCATACTGCCTCCATGAGCATGCCCTGTGACATGCTGGGACTCTTGTGGTCTGTGTGTTATGCAGGTTATTACCATTGCTGTAGTTCCCATATTCATCCCTACCACAAAAATGTGAATATGTGTGATTTGTCTTTGCCTTTCTTATGTGAGATTCCACCTCCTTCTTTAACAGGAAAAGATTCATCAGTTGAGATATTAAAGAAGAAGACAATAGTTGTTACAACTCCTAATCTGTTTAATATTACTGATTTACCCAGAGCTATACTGTGGCAAGGGGGAACCAGTGAAAACAGTGTGGCCCCAGCCTCTTGGACCCTGTGTTTTAGCTATTGATCAGCATTGATCAGATCCCATCTCAGACTTCTCCAGGCTAAACAGCCTCAGTCAGGTCTCTCAGCCTTTCCTTGGCACAGAGATGCTCCAGTCCCCTCAGCATCTTTGTAGCCTCTGCTGCACTCACTCCAGTAGTTCCCTGTGTCACTTGAACTAAGGAGCCTGGAACTGGGCCCATTATTCCAGAGCTGGCCTTACTAGGGCAGAGTAGAGGGGGAGGAGAACTCCCCTTGGCCTACTGGTCACACCATTCTTATTGAACCCCAGGACACCATTGGCCTTCTTGGCCCCGAGGACACATTGCTGTCCTGTGGGCAACTTGTTCTCCAGCAGCACTCCCAGGTCCTTCTCTGTGGAGCTGCTTTCCAGCAGGCCAATCGCTCATCTGTACTGGTGCCTGGGGGTCACTCCTCCCCAGGTGCAGGACCCTACATTTGCTCGTGTTGAACTTCATGAGGTTCCCCTGTGCTCTACTCTCCAGCCTGTCCAGCTCTTGTTGGGTGGCAGAGCAGCTCTGGTGTGTCAGCCACTCCTCCCACTTTTGTATCATCAGCAAACTGGCTGAGGGTCCACACTGTCCCTTCATCCAGGGCAGCAGTGACTATGTTGAAGAAGACTGGACCCAGCAGTGACCCCTGGTTAACACTGAGTTACAGGCCTAAACGTACAGGTAGTTTCGGCATAACCCACGGCACAGCAATTTCTGTTTTCCCCCAGCTTTACTGAGTGTGCTTTTAAAAACAGCCACGTATGAATCACTTTTCTGTTTGATTCTGAGATTTAGGATTGCAGAAGCACAGTAGGAAATGCCAGCATTAAGAACAAGGTAAAGGCAGCATCACACATGGTGTCGAGGTTTAAGGCCACAGAAAACTGTAGTGCACACTGCAGCTGAAACCAAATAGTCTCTGTGACCTCTGCTGTGCAAAACAATGCCTTGGCTATCAAAACGTTTTCCTACATTCTTTAACCACAAATATGGCAGTCGCAGGTACTACTCAAAAGGGAAGACAGTCATGCAAAGCCTAGGAAGTTTCTGGGTTGGTTCATCCCTTCCCTCTGCATCACAAAGATCTATCTATGAATGCAGATCCTGAATTTTTTTGGCTCCAAGAACACCCTGAAGTTCCATGGACATAAAGCTCCTATCTTTTCTTCTCTTGGTAACGGTTCCACTGGTGAGTGCAGGAACCCCGGTGCCTTAGCCGCTGCTCTGCTTGTGCCTCTGCAAAAGTTGCAGCATTTGACTTTGTCAACCACGTGCAGAATTGGTGGGTTTTTAAAAACTATTGACAGTTGAAATTTGTTAAGATTTATTTCCATTTTCTAAAAGAAATATTGCAAAAATCTGAACCTACATTTATGGATTTATTTATTTATTAGCTGGTCCATTTCTGGACAACTTAACATGGAGAGAATCCTCTCAGTAACCAAATAGGAATATAACTAGTTATTTCTATTCCATATATATTCTATATATAGTCTGTATTCTATTCTATATACCTAGTATATTCAATCTAGTATCTGCTCATGAGAACAGCGGCAAAGGGACTGATGGGATAATGTGGGATAATGCAGCTCATATTTGCACCTGCAAATCTCAGTAAAACTATATAAAAATGAAGTTCTTCCCCCACCTTTTCATTTTGGTGAGGAGTATGGTAATAAACGTGGTTCATGAATCTCAAAGTCCAGAGTCTCTAAAAGAGCCTATGTTCTCAGTGTGCTAGTTCTGTGGAGAGCTCTATGTTGTCTCTTGGGCAGAGAAATGACAGTTTACCGGTGTTTTTTTCCTCTAGTGTTTATTAACCAGGCAAGTATTTTAAGTAGATTTTGTTACATTAGCCCTTCCCTGTTACCAACACACCTCTTTCAACATGAGTTGAATGGACCGACTTACACAGTGCCAGGACCTTTTGCTTCCCCCAAAGTGGCAGTCATTGTACGTGTACCAGATATTCTGCAAAAGGAATTGTTTCATTTGGTTGTAGCCAGATGAGCGTGCAGCATGATGCTGGTGTTGCCCTGGTCAAAATCTGTGATTTTTCACCAAAAGAAGTTGTTCTGCCTGATGAATGCTGAATATTTTTCCTGGGAGTAACAATTCACAACCAACTTAGATTATGAAAATAGGGAAACTGGCCTGTGCAAATTGCTTGATCTTCTTGGAGCTTTTTTTAACATGTAGATGGAACTAGAAATCAAATGTTTGTCAAAAGAAGAAAACAAAACCAGCTTCCCCCAGCTGTTCCTAGCTGGGTTCCTTATAGAATGTGTATATATTAAGGACAAAGACTGGAGAATGATAGAAAATCAGTAAAGGGTAATTAAACCTTTTTCTTTTGCTTAAGCTTAATGTGCCGAATGTACCAGAATGTGTGGAAATGAGGTTTCTGTTCTTTCTCGTGTTTTCTGTTCCATGTATCTAGTAAGTTCCGTGTCTATTTAGGGAAAAAAAAAAAAAAAAATTTCCACACAAGGCAAGCCAACAACAAAACCATAATGGAAGTAAAGCTGAAAGATTAATGAGGTTTGCACTTAAAAGGTTTGAATTTGCTTTTTTAGAAAGTAGCCCTGCTAATAATCTTAAATCCTAGTATACCATTAACACTCTAGCAAATGTGTTAAGCTTATGTAAGAAAATATATATAATAGACTTGACCTGGAATCTAAAAGTCAAAGCATGCTCTTCTCAGCTGCTGGGTTCTTTTTCCCAGCTTTAATGAGTAACAGTATTTTTAATGTGCTTATTTCATAGTCCATCTATTTTTAAAGGAACTGTGGTTGCTCAATGCTTAAAAATCATGTTAAAGTATTGTGTAATTCAAATGTAGTTAACAATTCTGTTGATGATGCAGGAAGTGAAATCTAATACTGCTTACTTTACTGCATCTGTGTAGGCTCCAAAATGAGTGCTGGTGGTAATAATAATAATAATAGGCATTAAATTACAATGGCCTCTATTAAAATGAACAGAAATGTCAGTTCAGTATGAAAATGATAGACATTATTTTTAAAAGTCACTAAATGTATCTTATCTGCTTGGCATTATGTGTTTTTAATTTGTTTAAATTCAGATTTTTTTGTGTGATTTTAGGAAAATGATCTTGAGATTTTTGTTTCCAATATTGACTGTCTGGAATTCTTCTCAGTGCTGTTTTTTTGGGTCAAACATATATTGGTAAGTAATATGCCTGTGAAAAGCACACAGTACTCTCAGTCCTCCTTAAGACAATCTATTTTGCACCTAGGAAGAAGTTCTAACAAACCAACAGGCACTTCATTTCTTATGCCTGCTGTGGTAATTACACACAGCTAAATCCTGTTAAGAGTAAGAGCCATTTTGAGAAGAGGAGGAGAAATGGAGGACTTGGAGATACACCAGCCAAGGCAGGATGTTGTTTAATGGTTATATGGTTGAGGTGTGTGATGAAAACAGAGGAAGGTATTTTCATAACTGGGTTGTTGTGATTAAAACAGTGACAGTAAACCACCTGCAGTACTGCTTTGGAGCAGCAATCTTGCCTCTCAGTCACTTGGCACTTCTGCTGCTGTTCTTACTGAAGGTCCTGTTTGCCATGGTGTTCTGGGTCAGTCAGTCTCTTTGGAAACAACATTAAACCAGTAAGTTTTTTTCTTCTGGCCTTTACTTGGAATTAAAAATGTTTCTCAACAATCTGCCTTTCCTGTCACCATTCTGCACATAGCCTCTCTGAAAGAACTGGTCTCTCGTGCTAACAGTGATGGGCAGTGAGTTGTGCTGCTGAGTTTTTATTTTTTAATATCAGATCATTTCTGTAATAAGTTACTAGTAATAGAAGTTTGATTCTTTCCTGCAAATCAATCCTTCAGTTGTAGTGTGAAAGTTGTGCATTGTAAAAGAGAAAACTCCTTCTTTTTTTTTTCTCTACCCTTTTTTTTTTTAAGGTTATATAATGCTGAATGTTTCCTGGAACAATTGTTAGTAATATACATACTTAAAATCGGTACTGAGGCTTATGGCTCATATGTAATTATAGCTCATATGAGCCATATTTAGGTACCTAATAGATGAGACTCTACTTCAAATTATGTGCTATGTTGTCCTTAATTTCTTAAATTGATTTATAAGATTGTTCAACTAACAATCCTAGAGAATAAAATTAATTTCATGTTTTGTGGTCTAATCTTATTTCATGCATCAAGCAAGAGAAAACTCTACCGTGGCACTGCCATAAACTTATTGTACTTTGTCATAGAATTATCTAAACCTGTCATAATTTTGAGGTGACTATTACTGTGCAGTGAATCTGTGATATGTTTCCGTGCTGGCTTCAAGAAAAAGACCATGTGCCAAGAAGGCATTTATTGTCCCTTAATAAGGTCAGATGAGATTCAACAAGCTACTTCCTGTTACTAAATAACCTTAAGCCTTAATTTTGAAATCAGTTAAAATGTATGTATTTTCTTTTACACTGTTAAATAAATCTCATCTGTTACATTGCTCTTACCTAAAACTTTGTTTCAAACTACTTAGACCTGCTAGCTACGTAGAATAAAATCCTGTGTGTTGTCTTCAGTTCCACTCTATGTAATGTTAAGAGTGTAATGTCTGTACAAGTCAGTCTGTACCTCCCTGTCACAAAGCTGGTTAGTCCTCACTAACTCTTGTCACTGTTCCAGACTGTATCCACTCTGGGTGATGGTCACCATGAATCACAGTGCAATTATTCTGTAGTTGTTCTCTTTTTTTCATGATCTGACTTTGCAAATAATGATTTCATATTCCAAGTAGTGATGGTGTAGATCACTCCCTCTGGTTCCTGATATTTAGCCTAACTCTTTTCAGCTGCTATTTAGTTACAGGTCTTACTTAACTTACCTGTGCCCTTAAAGCAGGGAACTCCCCAGCAGGAACAGTTGGGTATGTGCTGGTAACAGCCATCTCTATCTAGAACAGTACCCGGAGTGATCCTTTTTCCTGAGCAGGGAGAAAGCATAAATATAAGTGCAACACAACAACTTACCAAGTAATATGATTGACATAAAAGAAACTATTGTTCCTCAAGACACATTAAAAATAGGGCAAAAAATATATTGTGTGTTTTCCAAGTAGTATTTCCCAAGAGGGATTAGAAGTCGAAGAATCCCAGTTCCAGCAGTGAGTCACATGAGTAGATATGTGTAGGGAGCACTGGACAGTGAAGTTTTCCTCCTAAATGGGGTGAGGGGGCAGGGAAAGGCAGTGTGTTTGGGTATTTGGAAAATACATGAAGCCATAGTTCTGATTGTAACTTTGGAATCTCAGAGATTTGGAATCTATGAACTTTAGATACATGGCTTAAATAAAAACTGTGCTATTTCAGGAAACCTTTAAAGTGCACTATTTCCTTCAAAACTGTGCAGGTTTTTTGTATCTGTTACACGTGTGTCTGGCCTCCTGCCTGAAGTCAACATCTTTGTGTATGCAAATACACGTCCTTTTGTGCATTGCTCTTAATCTGTCTGTCAGCAGCACTCTTCATAGAATCCTAGAATGGTAGGGGTTGGAAGGGACCTCTGGAGATCATCGAGTCCAACCCCCCTGCCAGATCAGGATCACCCAGGGCAGGCCACACAGGAACAGATCCAGGTGGGTCTTGAAAGTCTCCAGAGAAGGAGACTCCACAGCCTCTCTGGGCAGCCTGTTCTGGTGCTCTGTCACTCTCTCAGTGAAGACGTTTTTCCTCATGTTGAGGTGGAACTTCCTGTATTCCAGTTTGTGACCATTACCTCTTGTCCTATCACAGGACACAACTGAAAAGAGACTGGCCCCTTCTACTTGACACCCACCCTTCAGATATTTGTAAACATTAATAAGGTCCAGGTCTCTCAGCCTTTCCTCTTCCCTCTGATTTAGCAGGTGAGCTGATCTAATGGTACATGAACACCTGATTCCCAGCCCTTTAAGTTCAGGGCTCCCTGGCAAATGATATTTAATTTGGGTAATAATACCCTTACAGACCAAGAATGAGGGCTTCATGTTCTTCAGATTTATTCAAATATCACTGCAGCCTTGTTCAACAGCTACACCATGTCATTTAGACACCAGTAGATGAGCTTAACATTTTGCCGAAGGCAGCGTTCTGTGTGATTCAACTGTTGCCTTTCTGCTGATTCACCCAGTATGTATAAGAATAGTTATTTTGAAACAGTCGGACTGTGTACTCTGATGTACACATATTTTCATGAAACTTGTCAAATGTCATTTTAAAGCCATTAAATGTGCTCAGCAACAAAGCAGGCAGAATTGCAGAGAGTTATGCCTCGCAAAAACACTATTGCAACCGTGTCAGAATTCCTGCTGGCTTTTGCATGTAGGCTTATCTTTGAATAGCATCCTGCCGTTCTGTGTAGTGATTGCTATCGTGAATAAAATCTTTCCGGTTTCACCAATAAAATAAGCCAGTTTATATATAGAACCCACTGTTGAATAGGACCTTTAAATATTTATTTCCCACTCTTCTTAAAGGTGAAGCCTTTCTTTTAATGAAACAATTCCAGCAGTAAAAGCCAGGTCTTCAGGCACTCATGGTTTTACAAATGAAATTCAGCAGTGGAGAGCAAGCTGTTAGTGTTACTCGTCTAAATAAAAAGTTGTTGAAATTCTGTGACCTTGAAATAATGTAATTGTGCCTTTCTCTCCTGAGCTTTGTGGTGATCCCAGCAGCAATCAGCATCAACCAGTTTCAGGCTACTTGGAAACCCATAGTAAGTAGCTTGGCTTCAAGTATTACAAATGTACCACCTGCTGTGTTGTCAAAGAAGTTTCAGTCCTGGAATATTTAAAAGCAGTAGTCTCAACTTTGGAGTTTCGATATTGGTAGTCCACTCACAAAAAACCAATTTCTTCATAGGATTTGGTAAACCATTATATATGTGACTGTCTAGTTGTATAGTTTGCATTTTTGCAAATGAAATTCAACAAGAGAGAGCAAAGCTTTTTGCCTCTGAGGGTTTACCATGTGAAGACATTTAGGCTTCTGTAGGATTGGAATAGTTCCAGTTAAAGACTAATGAGCCCAAATTTAGAAATAGTTGGAATTAATCTTTGATGAGAGGAGGACGAAACATCCTCTTAGAGTTCTTAAAGAATTGTTGTTTAGGTAAAAGTAGTATATAGGAAAGAAAAAGCCTTTGAAAGTAAAATAAATTCACAGCTTCTCAGAAGGAGCCTCATAAGCACATTAGTGAAGGTGTTGTGTAGTGCATTAAACTGAAATACAGAGAAGCAGAAGACAGCTTTTACTTCATAAGGAGGTTTGCATAACATGGTGATCCAAGCATAGGAAATCGTGGTAACAGTCTTCATCTCCTATGTTTCTGATAGGCTGGGTGTGTGGAATAAAACTCGGAGGAGACAGCCAGGAGGGAGAGGAAGGTTTCCTCTAAGTAGTTTAGCTTAAAAATTGGAAGTTGTCTTAACATTTTGGGTCATCTTCCTTTCAGATATGTTTGCTGCTGGAATTTGGCCATAAATTTCCATAGACACTGAGACTCATGTATTGCACTGTTAGTTGTGCTTCAGGAGTTCTCTTAAGTTATCATTATAAATGTCTCTCATTCCATCTGCATGAATAGATAGGTCTGTATTAAGTCTGCTATCAATTTTTAGGGTTGTTTCATTACAGATAAATAAAATATTCAAAGTGAATGTTTTTTTCCAGCACCTGCAGCTGCTCAGAAGCATAGCACAGTATATGCAGCTGAATTCAAGAAATAAAAAGAACTGCTAACAAAATATTTTCAGTGGCAACAAGCTTTAGAAATTTTGTTGTCCTCTGAGAACAGGTAATTTCTAAGCCAGTGTTCTTTGAATACTTCAGCTTCTGTGTATATATTGTGAAGGTTTACTTGTACTTCCTATGAGTGGCTAATCACCAATTTATATGAATTTGTCTTGATTAGCCTATTGCTTAGGTTTCTAATTCAGTGAACCTTTCAGTTGCATTAATGTCTGCACTTTCAGATAATCTCTTAGCATGTATTGCATGGTTACTTCTTGCTACACAAAATTTTTAGTATCAATTTTCCAGTGGTTTGGAGTGGTGGTTTCTTTTGCATTCTGGAATTCAAATGTCATGGTCCAGAACTAAAAAAACACATCTAGAAATCTGTACTTCCTTTGTGAGTGATGGAATTATAGGAAGCTCTTTATCTAGAGTAGCTGATAAACTTGTGGCTCCAATGGAAGGATTTTGACCCTCCCACAGTGACTGGATCCTGTCACTTTGTGACTTTACAACTGCTTATATACAAATGCTTCTGAATAATGGGTTTAGTCTTTTTTATCAGCATGTCCTGATTAGTATGATATGCAAATCTGTGGATGAATTTGGTGACTGTTTAATTATATGGATTTGCATGTGCAAAAAGACAAGTCTGTTCCTGGCATGGTGGTGCCTTCATTGCCTGCAGCTGCTAGATTGGCATGTGCCTTGGATCGTGGTCATCTGTGAAAATTCAGAAGCATTTATTCAAAGTTCATAAATAGGTTCTAATTTTCCATTTAATAGAAAATGGTTTGAACACAAAACCATGAGAAGTGATTTAACAAGTGTCCAAAGCGAGCAAAGAACAATATCGTAGGCACTAAAGCATGCTTTGTTTGCCTCTCTTAGAACATGGCTCTTGCCATCCCTTCCCTTGGCTTATTGAGCTTGTAAAACAGTGTATGATGTAGTACTCCCATTGATTCAGTTTGCAGAAAAATGTCCCCAAGAAAGAGAAAACTAGATTTAACATGTCACGGCACTGGTTCCTTCTCCTTCCTTTATCACCATGTTACACTTTACAGGCCATCATTTCACTACTGGTTTATACTATGATTTGCCTTCCTCAAAAAGTAAATTTTAACATCTTTATATTCTATAAATTACATTGTATGAAGTATTAAAACC
Source organism: Todiramphus chloris collaris (assembly GCA_025345505.1). Taxonomy (NCBI): domain Eukaryota; kingdom Metazoa; phylum Chordata; class Aves; order Coraciiformes; family Alcedinidae; genus Todiramphus; species Todiramphus chloris. The sequence continues at coordinate 4,546,268 of JANVCC010000057.1, read as the reverse complement.
TATAAAATGTTTCAACTGAGACTATTTGTTTAGATTTTGGTATGGAGAAGAAAGCAGAAGAAAAGAGGGAAAGAGTGATTGCTTCTGTAGCCCACAGCACTATTTTAGTGCTTGATGCAGAGCTGAAAGGTGTTTTGAACTCTACTGGTGAGAATCCATGTGTGGTGTAAATCAGAACTGGTAACCTCATGTCATCACTGGGGAGGCTGAAGCATACAGAGAAATATTTGCCCAAGGACCCTCTCAGACCAGTGACAGAGCTGAAAATAAAATCTGTGTTTGAGGTGAGCTCATTCCCCAATCTGTGACACCATCACATTGAAGAGAAAGAGTGTAAATGGGCAATGCTAACGTAGAGTTAGTAGCCATAGAGTGGTGTATTCTGTGATACATAGTTCTTTTTAACTCCCAGAGATACCCTGCCAGCTTTCCATGGAAAATAACTTGCCTAAAATGTTTAAAGCTATTGAGGAAAATTGTTGCAAATCAATGGTCAAGAAACCAGCATCTGTTTTGCTTTAAAATAATAAGACTACACCTCCTCTCTAGGCTACCTTGAACAGTTGAGTACATTTCCAAGAATCAGTCAAAATTCCCCTTTCCTAATGATGAGTTGTGAATGAGAAGAGCAATGTAGGGCTCAAGGAGAAGGATCATGCTGGGTTTTGACAATCCACACTGACAAGCACATGAGCACATCACTGTGAAGAGTCTTGCAGGTGAAGGATGACGTACTGCAGCTCAGCCTGGCACACTTAGTAGGGCACTGCCCTAAGTCTGGTGCTGGTGTTGCTGGAACTGACTTTTTGGAGTTGAATGTGGAAGTTGAAGTTTTATAGAAAAAGTATGTTCTTATTTGCATCACGTTTAGAAGTATTTTACTGTTAATGTGATATAGTTCATTACCCATGCAAATGGGAATCTGATTCCACCGTGTACATAACGTCAGCAGCATTGTGTATTTCAAAGGAAAATCGGTTTCTTAACCTGATGTACAACAGTCTTACCCAATGATATTTAAGTATTGAGCTATTTAAGTATCTAAACTTGTTATTTGGGATAAACTCCTGATATATGTGTTTACTTTCTGCTTTCTTCTTCCCCCTTTATGTAGATTTGGGGGGGGGGGGGGGGGGGACGGACAGCAAAAATATTGTGTTTGATTAATCAAAGAACTTAAATATGTATCAAAAATTGTGCCTAGTTAATTAGTTCCATTTAAAGTTGTTCTACTCAAATGCATAAACTTTTGAGAACACTGCTGTTTATATTCTAGATCAGGGCTTTGAGAAGAGAAAAAGATCCATATGGAAATTATTTAACTGCATGATTTTTCAGTCTATAATTCAAAAGCCTCCTGCTACGTTCAAAGCCCAAACAACAAAGGTTTTTTTCAAATAATTAGTTGCTATGTATGGATTCCTGAAGGATTTTGAGATGTTTAATCCAGCAGAAAATTGCTATCTGGTGGACAGCAGGGAAAAAGCATGACAAAATTTAATAATAATATTTTTTAAAATGTAGGCAATTATAACTAGGCAAGAATAAAGCAATATCGTTAAGTAATGAGAGGAACAGAGCTACTCAAAACTTATTGTGTAGCTAGTACTAAGTCACTGTCAAAAACTGTGTTTCCCCGGTTAGATTTAGGCAGTAAAATAATTTACTTAAATGTTAGTCTTTTGATCATTTTATTCTTTCTTTAAGTAGTCAACAAAGTGGCATTGCTTGGTTGTGAGGTGGTGGGCAAGTTCTTAAAGTTGTCAGTGAGCTGCAAAGTGGGTCTGTAGCTGTTTCTTGGACTCAAAGAGCATGTGCAAGAGTTCTCTGCTAGTGCTGTTCATCTCATGGTCCTGGAAGACGCTATCTAGAAGGTAAAGACGCTAGCTCAGGCTCTTTGCAAGAGTATTCCCTCCCAGTTCAATGTCGTTGTCAGCACCGTGATGCTGTGTGTGTGTGTCTGCCTGTACACAGGCATCAGCAGAGTGAGGGGCCTTCCAGATGGAAATTACTTCAGGCCACTGTATGGCCCAGAAAATCAAAACAAGCACTACAGTTACATAACAGTTCTTTGACCTAACGTTATTTCATTGTTGCTGTGATCTACAGAGGATGAGGTGTGTGGAGTTCTGTGTTTTCTCTGTGGAATTTTTTTTTTTTAATTTTTTTTTTTTGCAATTTGAATGAAAGGACACCACTAGAGCAGTGAAAAAAAAAACCCAAACCAACCAGCCAAAAACAAACAGAAAAACCTCAAAACAGTAACAATGTAAAGATTTCAGCAGGGTTGGCTGCAGAGCAAACTGTCTGCCCAGAGGGGAGCAAAAGTATTGAAAAGAGTCCAAGTGTCTGGTGGGCTGGGTTTAATGCTCTTGATAAATCTAATGAGGATGTAATTGGAATGTTTTCCCCCATTTAGCTTATTAAAAAAAAAAAAAAAAGGAGATATAGGTAAACTGTTTACTGCTAGTTAAAATGCAGTACTTGGGATGACTTTATGTGCAGCCTGTTTAACATGTTAAGTGCACAGGCAGATGCTGGAAGTGCCCAGCTGTCCTGTCAGAATGAAGGTGACAGCGGGAAGGAGTAGGACAAAGGGTTGCACATGTTGAATTTACTGCTGAGAAAGGCAACGATTACTATCAGATAACAACCCTGAGTTAGCTATCCTTCCGTAAAGTTCTCGTGGAGGTTAATCAGAATGGAAATGCAAAATTCTTCCCAGAACAGGGCAAACACATGTAGCATTATTCAGGATTGGTTATTGACATTCCACCTGAACTATCTGCCAAAAGATGAGCAAGAGCTGCTTGATTTATATGTCCCTTTTATGAAGAGCAGCGTCACATCCACATACTACTTTCATGGATGTGATGTTGTGTAAAGGTGAGTCTGTACTGGGCTATGCTGGCCCATGTTAATATATCAGCTTGGATGTCAGCATTATGTTCCAGTGAGTGGTACAGATGTGCCTGTGGGACACCTGGATCTGACCCAATTTGACGTAAAATTATATCCTTGGAACTCTTGTCATTCTGGCTGACAAATCCCAAACAGAAATCTGGATATCGGATTGTGCAGCACACGCACATCAAGTGTGACACATGAGACTTATTGTCCTCCTTACATATAAATCTGCATCACACAGAGAGATCTGCAGGCAGCAGACGACACTGTGGGAACATGGGAGCAAAAACTCATGAGCAAAACTCAAAGCTCTAAAGCGTGACTTTCCCCTGCAGACACTGTGAACAGTCTGAACCTGGGTTGTTGCTGCTATATTGTTGAATTGTTATCTCAACCTTGAAAATAATTCCAACAGTGGGGAGAGCTGCTGAAAAAGACCCTGGCAGAAATGATTTGCTTCCCACATGGATGTTGTAAATACACGTGCAGAGATAAAATAAGCTTAAATGAAGGGTAAAAGTGGGGCTTGTTAGAAGTCAGTGGTAAAACTATCAGTTTGGAATCTCACAAAATAAGCCTTAGAGCATTATGTGGAAATGATAACATGAAGACAACTTTAAAAAAACAAAACAACAAATCTGGAGCAGCTGATTAAAAGTGTTGCAAAACAAATGCTGTGACCTTGAGATATGAAATAGTTAAATATCCCATTTCCAGAAGTGTTTTCAGAAGTAAATCTTGGACTGTAGGAACATTGGCCACATCCTCTGTGCTAGAAAGCATGGCATTATTGAATAGTGGATTTGGCAAACTGGTGAGGGGTGAGACTACATCACAGCAACTAAAGAGTTAAATCCATGTATTGTCATAATGGACTCAACATGTGGCTGTTGAGACAGACACAACAAACATGCAACTTCCCCAAAAGCCCAAATCTATTGTTGCACCAAGCCCTTTTATAACCCTTCAGATAACAAGTGCCCACACCTGACTGGCCCAAGCAAAGGCCACCTGTCCACAATTAGATGCTTTTCTCTTCCTGTTGTAACTTTGGTAAGCTTTCTCTGTTTGTGAACTGGTGGTTCTTTCCTCAGGACTTTCTGGCCTCCTCAGGGGTGCACAGATGTCCACTCAAGGTTATTTATCAAACTCACATTCCAATTCCTTGGACAAGCCGAGGTTTCCCACAATGTATGTGTTACTGTAGGGCTTGCAACACAATCTTAGCCAGAGATACCTGATGAGTCTGTCCAGTTCCACCATATTGTGGTAGCTGGGGTCCTCACTGGAGGAAGGGAAGAAATGGGATTAACCAGGGTTATTCACAGGCATCATTTGAATAAAGGCCAGAGAGAACTTCAGGTGGCACATCTTTTGGCAATCTCCAAGAAGATATTTCCTGCCCCCCACCCCCATTCAGTTAGGTAGCAAGATAGCAAAGAAATTACTAGTTTGTAAATAATATTACCTGCAGAGTTGTTGAACTGCAGCTTAATTTTGTGCTTTTTTTGCTCTGCTGGCAAATTTACAAGCCCTCTGGGGATAAGTTGCTTTAGCTTTTTGGTAAGTTATTTGAAATGAGGACATTTCCCTGCATGCCGTTAAATGCACAGTGACAGTCACCACTGTCAGGCACCATTTGTTATTGCTGTGGCATGGCCCATGCCAGTAAAAACTGGTGCTTGTGTTAATCAGTCTGATGTATGATGCAGAAAGTATCCCTGGCTTCTTCCTCATTAATGTTCAGATCAGCTCTATAAGCACACAAGGAACAAATCATCCTAATTACAAGGTATTTAGAAATATAGTAAGGTGGGTTGATATTTGTTGTTCTTTGAACTTTAGAATTATTCTGATAATCAGTATATTGTGTCCTTTTTAAGGTTTGAGAATGTTCAGACTCTGCAGATGCATCTGGAGTGCAAATACCAAGCCCACGTAGTGCCAGCACCCTTAGGGAGGCTTGATGTACTCTCCGAACTGCTTTGAAACCTGGTGAAGAGCGCTATAAAAGAACAAGGTGGTGTTTACTGCATGAGGGCTCTATTTATATGGCATCTTTTCATTACATTTGAGGAAGGATTTGTGTCCTCTTAAGAACATTAAAGTCAAAGTACATGTCAGCAGCCTCTGATCTCCCCAGCGCTGCTACATCAAGTTCTTATTTTGAATGGCCTTTTGTCTACTAATTTCCAATTAATGTAATATAAACCTCATTAATTTTCTGTGTTGTTTTGCAGTTATCTCCCTTTTCATAGAATCATAGAATGTTAGGGGTTGGAAGGGAGCTCTAGAGTTCATGGAGTCCAAGCCCACTGCCAAAGCAGGATCACCTAGGGGCGTGTCGCACAGGAATGAATCCAGACAGGTTTTGGAAGTCTCTAGAGAAGGTGACTCCACAACCTCTCTGTGCAGCCTGTTCCAGTGCTCCGTCACCCTCACAGTAAAGAATCTCCTCCTAGTGTTGAGGTAGAACATTCTATGCTCAAGTTTATACCCATAGTTCCTTGTCCTATTGCTGGGCACTACAGAGAAGAGATTGGCTCCTTCCATTTGACACCCACCCTTGAGATATTTATAGACATTAATAAGGTCCCCTCTCAGTCTTCCCTTCTCAAGACTAAACAGACACAGTTCCCTTCTTTCTTCTTAGGGGAGATGCTCAAGTCCCTTCATCATCCTCATAGCTCTCCATTGGACTCTTTGCAGTAGATCCCTGTCTCTCTTAAATTGGGTAGCCCAAAACTGGACACGGTATTCCAGGTGTGGTCTAACTAGGGCACAGTAGAGGGGCAGGAGAACCTCCTTACACCTGATGGACACAGTTTTCTTAATGCAGCCCAGATCATGAACTACGAATTTCTGCTAGGGGTTCCAGAAACATAATCTCAGATAATCTAGGTTAGACTATGTCTAAAAACTAGGCCTATAGGGACCATGAATGCTCATTTAGTCTTTGCCATGCAAAACAGCACCAGGTAAACCCAGACTGTCCCTGATCGATGTTTTATTTAAACTCCCTCTCTGAACCTCCAGAGAAGGGATGTCTGCAGCCTCCTTTGGTTACCCAGTTGCTGGAGCATTCTGAAGGCTGCAGTTACTAACATCTTGACTCATCATGTTTAGTTGGGAGGGTGAGTCCCAGATGTCACTTTCCAAGAGCTGCTCTTGCTTGCTCACGTACAGGACACTGTGTAAGGCAGGTGGTGAGTCAGAATTCACAGGGCACACTGTGATCACAAGTAGACAGCAGCATGTGTGATGTCCCAGGTTTCCTTGAATCCTGAAGTAACCTGATCTCTGTTTATGTCCTGGTTAGGCAGGTGGGGAAGAGCAGTGGGGTTTCTGGTTTTGGGGGTCAGAGGTGGTGCCTAGTGTTCAGCTTACATTTTTTCTTCTCCAGTTTAAATCTGACTTGTGTTCTCCTCAGCTGTCATGTAGAACAATCAATATTGTCTTTACCACAATGCTTGGAAGACTGACTTTCTTGTTCTTCCCTCTTCTAGTATAAACAAACCTATTTCCTTTGGCTAAGATTCTAAGCAGTGCATGTTTTCTACCACATTTATTGCTCCCTCTCTAATCTGTACTTGCTTTCAAAGCATGCAAGCAAAAACTAGATCTAGTTCTCCAAATGACATCTTACCTACACAAGGCAAACATGGAATAATTACTTCCTATTTCTTTTGTATGGATTTTCTATTAACATAGTCTACTGCAGATGCTTTACTTGGAGTTGCCAGAAACTTCAGATAGATTTTCTCCCACATTATTCTGTGAACACTTATTCATAATTTGGTATTTCCCATTTGCAATATTTCTCATTCTTCTGTGGAGAGCTTTATTAACATTAAACCATCTATAATAGATGGAATAAAATGTAGTTTTCTCATTATCTCCCACCTTGAGTACTGGGTTCAGTTTTGGGCACCTCACTCCCAGAAGGACACTGAGGGGCTGGAGCACATCCAGAGAAGGGCAACAAAGCTGGGGAACAGTCTAGAGCACAAGTCTTGTGAATTGCATCTGAGGGACCTGGGGTTGTTCAGCCTGGAGAAAAGGAGGCTCAGGGGAGACATTCTCACTCTCAACAACTCCCTGAAAGGAGGTTGGAGCCAGGTGGGGTTAGTCTCTTCCTGGGGATGCTGAAAAGCTGCTAGCAGAGGGATTTTCTCAGGTTCTCACAATATTTGGTGAGAATCCTGCCTTTCTCATGCATGTTATGAGAAACAGTAGGATGTTTTTTGTAAGCTAGACCAACACCTGGTGTTTTGCTAAGTTCTGTTTATGGTACATTGGAAAAATATTTTGAAATAGGTGTTGTAGGACTTCATTCAATCACTCTAGGAGATGGGTGATCGCTGACCAATCACCCTATGGGGCTAGGGTATATAAAATGGGGTTATAAATTAATAAAATTGCTTCTTTTGCCTGCTCTTGCTGAATTTATGTGTTGCTGCATCTCTCCACTCCCGGTATAAACAGCGACATCTTCCCACAAGGAACAAGTGATAGGACAAGAGGAACCAGTCTCAAGTTGCACCAGGGGAGGTTTATGTTGAATATGAGGAAAAATTTCTTCCCCATAAGGGCTGTCAGGGCCTGTCTCAGGCTGTCCAGGGCAGTGGTGGAGCCCCCATCCCTGAAGGGGTTTCAAAGCCATGGAGATGTGGTGCTGAGGGACATGGTTTGGTGGTGACCTGGCAGTGCTGGAGTAATGGTTGGACTTTATCTAAAGGATCTTTTCCAACCTAAATGATTCTATGATTAATATCTCAGTAAAAGGCTAGAACAGAAAGTGATGAGGGTAGTTGATGAGAAATCAAGGACTTTCTTGCACAGCAAGAGCAGATTTATAGATTTTTATTGGGCATCAGTAAGGGAATTCCTCAGCAATTGGAGCTGCCAGTCCATCAGCTTTGTTCCTGTGCTACCACTATGCCCATACAGCTCAGGCAGAGGTTAGGAGCTGTTTTTTCTTTCTGTGTAGCACCCCATTCTTTGCTCTAAAATTGTTTATTTAATGGCAGTACATTTATTAACCTGGAACTAGTACCTGCTTTGATTAGAAAACAGAACCATGGTTTTGTTTCAGTGAATTTCTTCTTTCCCTGCAGACTGCAGTTTAAAGTGCTACAATGATGACAAACCTTCCACATATTCTCATTCTTACAGAATGTGTCCCCTGCCATCTTAGTGAAAAGACTGAAGAGAATAAATGTACTTAGCTGAAAGCCAGTCTTAATAACAGTTTATTCTTACCAAGTTACAGCTTTGAGATGCAAGTGCTGAACCCAGGAATTCTTTCCTGCTTTGTATTTGGAAACACAGTCAGAATAAAATTAAGCAAAACCCAGCCAACCAACCTAATAAAACCTTAATAACACACAGAAAGAGCTAAAGGCCTCTTTAGAAAAGATGCAGGAAGATGGGAGGCAATGGGGAGGCAAACCTGGCCCAGAACTCAGAGACACCAGTTCTTAGTATCTGTTTTGCATTATTAATAGCCAATGTATTTGTAGCATTTATACACACACACACGTATATATTCTAGTATCATAGAACGGTTTGGGATGGAAGGGACCTTAAAGGTCATCTAGTTCCGACCCCCCTGCCATGGGCAGGGACACCTCCCACTAGGCCAGGTTGCTCAAAGCCCCATCCAAGCTGGTCTTGAACACATCCAGTGATGGAACATCCACAGCTTCCCTGGGCAACCTGTTCCAGTGTCTCACCACCTTGAGAGTGAAGTACTTCTTCCTGATTTCTAATCCAAATCTACCCTACTCCAGTTTGAAGCCATTAACCCTTGTCCTGTCATTACAAGTCCTTGTAAGAAGTCCCTTCCCAGCTTTATTGTAGGCCCCCTTCAGATACTGGAAGGGTACAACAAGGTGTTCCCAGAGCCTTCTCTTCTCCAGGCTGAACAACCTTGACTCTTCAACCTGTCCTCACAGGAGAGGTGCTCCAGCCCTTGGATCATCTTTGTGGCCCTCCTCTGGACCAGCTCCAACAAGTCCATGTCCTTTTTGTGTTGGGGACGCCAGAGATGGATGAAGTACTCCAGGTGGGGTCTCACAAGAGCAGAGTAGAGGGGAAGTATGTGTAAATACATATATTTGTAAATGAACTTTTATGTTTGTCACATCTTTTGTGGTCTAGGATTGGAAGGGATCCCCCAGGTCACTGCACCGACAATACTTCATCCAATTCCTTTTCAGGAGGAAACACAAAGCAAATGCTGTTTCTTTCTTACAGCCCTTACCAGTTGTTGTAACAAATATGCATTATTCCAGTAAATTAATTGAATATAAATTACTACTTCTTAGGATCTGACTATTTCTTTATATCAAGGCAGTCAAAAGGTAGAGATACCAGTAATAATTCTTACTGCATATAAACACATAGTTTTCTTCCTTTAAGTTTCTCTAACGATGTAAGTCATGAAATCATAGGCAGTCTAGAAACAAAAGTGTTAATGCTAAGGGATCTTTGGGGGATAGAAAAATGCTAGAAGATAATACAGGGCTACAGATACCATCTACTTGTGTTGATATAAAAATACCAACAGCTAAGTGCTGTTCCTGGGTCCTTAAAGTCATCGTCAGGCTATTGGACCACTTTTGTTTCCACAGCCTTAAACAAAAACATGGTTTATAATATATAATCTTTAAGATATTTGAGGAGGAAAAATCAAATTGGGAGCTGAGAGCCAAATCCTGGTTCTGCTTCTTTTTTCCATGGACTTCAGACTACATGGACAGCTGCAAAATGGTTAAGATTTTTGCCAGTATTTACAACAAGAATTGAAGTTTCCACCTGCATTAATTTATTTCTCTCTTTTCTCTCCTCCTTCCTCCCTCTTTCCTCATTTTCTTTTTTTTTTTTCTCTTTCTCTTTTTGTAAAAAGAGTCTTCTTAACAGCAAGAAAAATGAGAACTGAGTCCTTAATTGCTTCTCTTCATGTCCAGTCATTAATGTTTTTTCCTTCTCAGAATTTCCATTGTGCTGTATTTCATTTTGTCTCCCTGTGCATCCCTACTGTTTTCAGTTGCTACTGAAGCATTTTCTTCAGAGTTCTAACTTCCATCCTTCAGAAAGCTCCCTTCACATTGTAATTTTTTTTGTAGTTAATAACAGCACATCACTGACATTAATGGCAATGTCTCGACTTGTCACTTCAAAAAACAGTGGCTCTGTGAACATCCTGGATGCCTCCTTCTTTCAGGTACAATAAGCATAAACACTGGTCATGCACTGAGAGATTTCATATAAATTATTAAACTTTCATGGCTCTTCCCTTTCTGTTTTTAGAGCATAGTGTTTGTGAACTTTGGAACCAAGAGCCTGGAATGTGTTTTTACAGCTGAGATTTATAAAATGAAAAAGCCACACTTACTTTCTCACTGTGATCTCTAGAAGTAGAATAAACATTTTTCTCTGAGCTGGAAGTGGGTTTCATGTTCACATATGCACCCTGATACTGGTTATAGAATTATATAGAATAATACATATTTCATATATATATATATATGTATATTTTTGTATGATGTAAGTCTATATGCTTCAGCACACAACATTAACCAACTAGCCCAAATTAGCTGTAGTCCTGTCCAAAGCTCTGGAGTTCTACTTCTGTTCTCACGGAAATCAATGGAAATATTTTCATTGATTCAGATTTAGTTATTTTAAATGAAAGTGCAATCCTGTCCGTGCTTATTTGCAGATATTTACCCAGACATTTCCTTGACACAGTTTTGTGTCATCTTATATTTCCTATGTTTTGATTTTGGGTGTAAATGTTGTGTTCTTTGGTTTTGATTAATTTTTGTGTGTGTGTTGGAATTGTGGAAGTTTCTGACTAATCTCACCTTCCTAATGATAAACACTGGCAGGAGATCAAACCAGCTCGGTATCTTTTGAAATGTATGCCCTTGATAGTAGCATATCAGAGAATGTCAAGAATATAAAAAATTACAGCACTGCTCTTCTGCACGTCAGAAAACTTACTGTAAAATAAATAGCTAAAAGGAATTTAAATAAAACTCTTCAGTGCAGCAGTTAGGACAGAAAGCGTTGAGAGGAAGGGAAATCCATTCTGGCTGGTAGAATCCTCCTTAATGACAATTGCTGATTCACATTCAGGGAGCAGACAGCTGCAAAGATCTCAGACATGAAATCTCCGCAGCTGTTAATGACTCTCCAGCTGGCACTCGGCGCCTGTGGAGCAGAGGGAGCTGGCAAAACACAGGATATGCCTCAGCATCAGAGACTCCCAGGCTGACTTTTTCCAGCAAATCCACTATTGTCAGCAGGTTGAATGAATATTCAATACACAGATCTTCTGACCTCTTGGGAGAAATCAGCACGAGAGAAAGAGCAGGGCACATAGGCAGGGCTCAGTAGTATCTTCAAGTGCTGCAGCAACATCACTTAAAGTTCATTTCTTCACTGGCATTTTTATAAAGTGACTGGTGAGCCTGCGGCTGCTGTTCCCAAACTGGTGGTGGTCTTCTACCATCACCACTCCAATGGTGGGGATGACACCCAAGTGCACATTATTTTTCACTTCCACTCATGCTCTAAATAGGTAGAAAATGAATGCTGGATGCCAGAATGGAACTTCTGTATTCTTTTAGCTTAAAATTCAGCAGAAACTCTTCATGGAGACATTCGCTCACTACTGTTTTTATTTGATTCTGTAATCTTAGAATCAGAAGCGAAGAGATAGGTCACACACACCCCCCACCACCTCCCTGAAATGAGGGTCATTTTGAGTATTGGATCTCAAATGAGGTTCAGTCATACACTGAAGAAAAGGTAAGAAGATGGTCAAGCAGTATTTCAAAAGCAAGGGCCCAAGTCCATGGCTCTTGCAAGCTTCTTTCAATGAAGCTGTGCCTCCTGATAGCTGGTATCTCTTCCTTCTTGCAGCAGACTGACTTCACTTTTACAGAGTGAGCTTCATGTTCATACTCAGTAACAAGATGGACTAGGAAATGTCCATAATATTTAGTTTGAATCCTTTCTAAGTTCAGTGTGGCTTTTAATATAGCCTGATAGTGTAGAAGACTAGAACTCTTTCCAAAAGCACTAAGCAGGACCTTGAGCCAAAGGCCATTTTTTTTCAAAATACTCATTCAAAAATATCCAATCCCAGAGACTAAACTTGAGTGAGTGTAGAGTCAGGACAGTGAAATTAAGGTGACAAGCAGGATTCTCTCAAACCACTGTAAGCAGAAATACATTAACTTAGAAAAGTGTTAAATTGTTCTGCCTTTCAGTGAGAATGTTGGTAGAAGTTTTAATAAAACAAGTTTATCATGAGACACTCAAGTCCTTTAGGCATTGAGTCTTCAAGAACAAATTGGAGAAAAGATTCCTGTTCCAATGGAGAATACATGGAGAAAGTTGTATTACAGGGAGAGAGATGATACAGCCTTTCTGGCCTGCTTGGCAGGCCTGCAAACATCAGAAGGTCCAAGGATACTTGAAAATGATGGTATCAGCTATAAATATTCTACCTGCTCCACTAAGTATTCTAAAACTATAGTTCCTGTCTTGGGCTGCTCATTTGCTATTTGCTTCAGGAAATAGGAGTCAGTCACTTGCCAGAAAGCATCTTGAATGTGTAGAAACAAATTGTAAAAACGAGGGCAGAACAGGGCCCGAAATGTTAACAGCTATTGCGTCTGGATTTTTGTGTCTGTGACTGTGACACCTGATTTGCAGTTTGGGAACTTTGCTGCGATGACCAAAGGCTGCCAGTAATGAAGGAAAGTTCGGAGTCGTTCGTACGCTGTTCTCTGCTGGGAGAACTGGCAGCTGTCCACACTGCTCACTTACTGTAAAGAGCCACCCAGAAAACAGAAATTATGCCAGTTCCTGGGTTTAGTCTGTGTTGTTTTGATGGAGTTTTTTTTTTTTCCTCCCTGACAGTGCTGTGCTAAGCTCATTTTAAGCTATCTTTTGTAATGTATTAAAAGTATGCTGGAGTTATGGAGATTATTCTAGACACCCACTCTGAGCACCAGATTTCAGTATGCTTACTCATGTTTTACATAGAAAAGATCCCAAGCATTTTACAAACTGGGAAGCTGGCCCCAAATCCTCAGTCACAGGGGTGTTCAGTGGGGAACCTGCTCTTCTCTGTTCCCTGAGCCTTGCTCTGCGTTGCATGCTGGCTAGGACAAGTCTGCTTCAAAGGAACCCCGTCACTCAGGCCTAGCAAAAACTGCCCTCAGTGCCATGGAAAGCTGGCTGCACCACAGGCCTGCCTGTCAGACTGGAGGTAGGACACAGAGGAGATGAAGTTGAGCTGAGGTTGCAATAAGGGAGACCTTATAGCAGCCTTCCAGTACCTGAAGGGGGCCTGCAAGAAAGGTGGAGAGGGGCTGTTTACAAGGGTATGCAGCAAAAGGACAAGGGGCAATGGTGTTAAACTAGAGAAGGATAGATTTAGACTGGATGTTAGGAAGAAATTCTTTACTATGAGGCTGGTGGAACACTGGAACAGGTTGCCCAAGGAGCTGGTGGAGGCCCCATCCCTGGAGACATTCAAGGTCAGGCTTGATGGGGCTCTGAAGGACCTGATCTAGCTGAGGATGTCCCTCCTCACTGCAGGGGGGCTGGATTAGGTGACCTTTAAAGGTCCCTTCCAACCGAATGCATTCTATGATTCTGCTTGTACTGAACAAGAACAAACATGTCTTCATGTAGGATGCGCTTGTACCCTGTGAGAAAATGAAATTGTATTTTAAATGTGCCATTTTATGCTCCTTGGCTTGCTTCAAAGTGAGGTTTTCAACCATGGAATGATTCAATACCTTCCTATTACTGTGGGCCAAGTAGAAAACTCTCAGTTTCAAAGGGTTTGCCCCTTCTTTTTTTAAGCTGCTTCTCAGAAAATAACACCGGTCTGCTTTCAAACAGCTCTGTGTGGTGATATTGGTTCACATTTGAGGTAAATATTGAAGTACGATAGAGGAAAATACACATTCTATGTATATACTATATATAGTGTGTATATTTATAGCCTTTGTGGAAGGTAAACAGGGTGTCAGGGTAGACAGAGGCTTAGGATTTTGGGGATCAAATTGCAGGAATAGTTTGAATTTCAGAGCTTTATTGACAATAGCTTCTCCAACCACTACTGCCTGAAGAATTTTTTGAAGTGTTCATACTTTCAATATAACACTGTCAAGGGATTGCAGAAGTGGAAGGTATGAAATAGGGATTTCAAACAATGTTGCTTCATCTTTCAAATCTCATTTTTGCTGCAGTTACAATGTCTGTAACCAATCTGCATTGCACTGGTGGCATTGCTAGCTTTGATAGAGTGGTGTCAGGAGATATGTGGGTTTTTTTTAAAAAAGCCACTATAAATAACAACTGGAGCTACAACTGGATCCACGCAGTGTAATACTTGGTGTTGCACTAATTCCTGTTTGGCTCCACAAACCAAAATGTTAGCAGCTCTTTTTCTGGCATGGGGATGTCTGAGCCTCACAGTGAATCGTGTGGTGAGTGAGAGATGTCTCAGCTAAACAGGACATGGCAATGATGTCAAATCTTTGTATCTTGATAAAGATGTTAAACAGGACAGGTGTTAAAACAGACCTCTGAGGAACTCCACTTGTAATAGGCCTCCAGGTAGAATATGACCGGGTTTTTTAGTATATGATGGGATTTTATTAATCTAATTGTACACATATCCAGTCATTATTGTCCCAAGGACAAGGAAACAAGTCTTGAAAGAAGTATGACCATGATAAAAGCCTTGCTAAAGTAATTAAATGCTTATTAAATAAACAAAATTAAAATTATTTAGAATTGAATGCTTTAATTAAAAATATTTTGATAAATCACTGACAGGTCTTGACAGACAGGATTTGGCTATGCTGATCACTGGGTACTGAGTCTATTAAAGGGTCAATTAAAATGGGTCAGGAAAGGAAAGAGACCATTAAAAAAAAAAAAAAAAAGGACTTGCTTTGAGATAATCTAAAAGGCAGGAAGATCTACTTTGAGAAAAATTGCAATTTGCTCTATCATCTATTCACAGAAATGCTGCTGTTCCATACAGGAATTCAAGCTCCATGAGCTGTAGAAGAGGATGATGTTGAATCCCTGATGTAGGGATCAAACCAGTGACATGGATTCTGGTCCCTGCTTCAATGAATGCTTAAACAGATGTTGAATATAATGCAATACTCAGGTTTTGTGAGTTGTGCAATAGACATTTGAGTTGTACGGTACTGTCAAAATAGGATATTTCTGGGCCTGCAGTGGAGGCAGAAATTTAACAGAATCTTACTGTCAAAAAGCAAAAGAATAGTTGCCTGGGTGAGAGCAAGTTTGAGGATCATGTTCTTGGAATTATTCATTTAAACTAAGCCAAAATTCTCTGTGTTTTGGTCTGGACCAAAGGCTTTTTAAGATAGACCCAAAATTAATTCCTGAAGCTGTCATCCCTTCAGACTTTTCCCCAGGATGGGAAAAATCAGAACGTTGACAAGAAAATATGATAAGGAATTGGGATCTACAGGAACTGTGTAATTGCATGTTGTCTTGTGGAACATACAGGAGGCTAACCTGTGTAAAGACAATACAGGCAGACATTCTGTTGTCTTGTGTTGTGACTGATTATGGAAAAAGAAAGATGGCAGGATGGAGACCAAAACCATGCAGCATGGGAACTACTCCATGGTTCGTAAATCGGCAGCTATGAAACAGAGAAACCTTGTAAACTCCTGCAAGAAATTAATCAACTTACACAAAAAACCAAGCCATAGTTTTTGCCATTCCATAGCAAAATACCTTTACAAATATTTAATATATTTAATATTTAAGGTATTAAATTATCTTTATTTTAATAAGAGTACAGGAATTGGGCTGTGTTCAGGATGTATAAGCATAAATTCTTTTACTACTAATGATTATATAGGAAATGGAGGATTGCATCATTATTTTCAAGTTCAGGATGTTGTTAAATAGAGGAAAAGGAAAGTTCACTCCTCTCTTTGGAGTTTTTACTGTATGAAGTGAGGGACAACAGTGTAAACACAGATTTGATTTTACACAGACTTTCTATTCGAGTGCTTTATGTTAAACTGAATTGCATATAATAACTTGAGGTATAAAGGAATTTAAAATGTAAACAATAAATTAATTTAACAGACTTTTGCTACCAGAGGCCATAAAAAGTGCAAAGGTTAATGGCATGAGAAACAAAGGTCTTCACATCCTGATTAAACTGAATCTTCTCCCAGTCTGTTTCCTGTTCTCCATGGGGCATCATCACTTTTTACTGTGATCTGCTAAAGTTACTTTCTTTGTTCTTTATTGCCTTTTGTGATAAAAATATGACATTATTCTTGTATCTGCAAAGCTTCTGATGCATGCTCTGTGATTGTTTGGCACACAAGAAATGGAGAATTTAGGTTTCAGTCCTAAAAGCTGCCAATAGTGACAACTGGCATCTTTACCAAAGGGAAGTGGCTCGTGTTACTCTTACGTTCAGTGTGGATCATGCATGCTAATGTCATAATCCATTATAAAAATCTTTAGACAGGGAGGTCTGGTGAATCGTTTACCACTGTAAATCTCAAATTAAGGTGACTTGTTCTGCCCTTCCTGCTCCCAGTTTGAGTGGGATTTTTTTTTTCGCTCTGCATCTAGTTTGATGACAAACTGTAACCAGTGTACAATAATGGCAGGTTTTACACCACACTCTCCACATCTCATTGCTGTATATTGGTAATATAAGCTACTTCTACTTCTTCTACTATTGCTTATTTTTAAGTCCTAATTTAGTTGTTCATTGTGTTCTTTTAGAGAGGAATTAAAATCCAAAATGTCTGAAGCAAATGATAGTGGACTCATAGCATTAAGCGGTCAGGAATCATGACTAAAAAAACATAATGCAATTGGTAACATCAGGCTAAGCACACAGGATAATCCAAACTATTTTTTAAATCAACATGTTCATGAGGAAATTCTTCTTGACTGCAAAAGCAGGAAGATTAGCCTGTGTGTTGAGAGAGGGTTATTTGACTATGTGGATTTCTTTACTGGCATTCTTACATGAATGAAGGCTGGGTAACATAAGGAATGGTGGTAAAATGTACTCTGAGACAGCTTATTCTTACTTTTCTCCTATAATTCATTAAATAATGGAATAAAGAAATATAAAAATCTGAAGACATCTGCTTTACGTTTTAAGAATGAAAACTTTCCAAACTCTATTCAGAAAGTTGTGGAAACTAAGGATACTTTTATGAAGTAATAGTTAGCTTTTGTAGAGTGCTTTCTTTCAAAGAATTTACAATTTTCCAGAAGAAGCTGAGCTGGGGAAATGAGGCACGTCAGAATTCTCAATCATTGAATGTCAAATTCAAAGCATCTATTCACACATAACAGATGAAAGTAGGACTGCAGATGATTATAAATAGATCGATAAATTGTTAGAATGATCTTTTAACTACTACACTTGACTGTTCAAGATTTTTTAATCCTTATAAACTAGGAATGAAATGGATCCTTCTTTACTACTTCTTCAAGGTCTTCCTGTTCTTTGAAGTATCCTTAGATTTCTGAAGTGCCCATTGGTAATTCTATCATCTGCCTGAGAGATGTTCTGAATGCCAACAAGTGTTCATGTGCTAGAAAGTCACATGTTTTGGGAGACAGCTCAAAATAAAGGCTTGTGTGTTTGTACTTTTGAAAGCCTTTCCAAATTAGTTTCTGATGCAGTGATGAATGAAGACATTCTTGGGGTTGTTTTTTTTTTGCATAAAAAAAATAACTTGTCAGTTTTTCATCATCTGACATATGAAGCATATAGAGAAAGGTATAAAACATAGCATATTAAGTGTTTCCACAACATGACAGAGAGAGAAAAAGAAAGAGGGTTACTTTTATTAGTAAATAATAGCAAGTCTGCAGCTACTTGCCTCAAAAGGAAGGACTTGAGGTTATTTTCCTACCCATCTCCCCCTCCAAGGTTTGCCCCCTCTTTAACTGTGGGATATTTTCTTGATGTTGCAATAATGGTCTCTGCTGGATTTCTTTCTAGAGAGCATCACTCTTGTCTCTTCATTTTTGTTTGAGCTTATAGCATGACAGAAAGCCTTCCTTTTGTACTCTTTGTACATCATGTTGCACAGGGGCAGCTGGTCTGCAAGGAGGACCCCTAGGCACATGGTAATATGAATAAAGAAAAATAACCAGGAGTAAAGCTGTTGGAATTGTATAAAATAGCTGCCACTGCCCAGTTGCTGGTACCTTTGCCAGTCTACTGGGAGAAGACCTAAGGACTCATGCTGAGAAAGCAGGTGGTACAAGGCAGCAGGCATCAGTTCACAAAGGCATGAAAGCAGTGGCACATCTAACTAGGAAGATGCCTATGAAACGCTGCTCATAATTGCAAACAGATCATTGCAAGGTTATTTCCAGCTTTCCAGAATAGGAGGATGATGTACTGGGAAGGCAGGTGTAACAGATGCTTGTGCAAGTACAAACTGGGGCAGCACCAAACATGTGTAAGAAAGCTCTGTTGGCATAAATTATTTCCCACCATACCTCTGTATCACCTCACCTTCCTTATACTGTTCTGCATTTCACACAACATATTAGTGCATCAAAGTCAGAACACGTCAGGAGAGAGAAGTACCTTTGCCCAGAATGGACAAGAATGATTTGTTCTACAGTGTTTGTCACCTGGAAAAAATTGCAGTTTTCTTTGATAACAAATATTACCTACAGCAAAAGAAAATCTGCCAACCATGGCAGAAACTGTAAGTTCTGACTAACCTGGGCAGTTTATTAGTGACAAGTTATAAAGAGATTTAAACACAACTACCGTGGCCTACCACCTATGAAGTCAAAACTTGATAGACATCTAAATCCCACCTAATTCATAAAGATTGAAAGAGGTGTATTAAAGGCATCAACAATAAAAAGTTATTAATACCAGGCCTTATTCCAATGCAGGGCACAAGAGAGTATGAACCAGAATAGAACAGGTGTAAACAACTCAGGGGTGTCACTTCTGTACTTTGTATATATATTTCATAGTGCCTGTCAGTATATCATTTTATATCATTAGTAGTCTGCTTTCTTTGCATATGGTGAAGAGTTATGGATACCAGGTAAAATGTTTGCAGGAAGGAAGCTTATGAAATGAGAAGAGCAAAAGGCACTTTTCATCAAGCATTCCATTCTTAAAGAGCTTACTTAACTCAGAATGGGAATGGCTGGATGTGGGGAAACAGCTCTTTTGATAGGGTCCCATGATTTCACAAAATACTTACTCATCAAGGTGCAGTACAGCTTCTGTATGAGTCCTAGGAAACCTGCGCCAGGATTCAGGTAGCATAGCCAAAATCTTGCCCTGTAGCATCAAGAATAAAAATATAAATGTATAAACAATGTAAATGAAAACTGGAGAGAGTCCAGAGCCAGCTACAAAGATGCTGAGGAGAATGGAGCATCTCTATGATGAGGAAAGGCTGAGAGTCCTGGGGCTGTTTAGCCTGGAGAGAAGAATGAGAGGGGATCCCATCAATGCTGATCAATAGCTAAAGGGTGAAGGTCAAGAGGATGGGGCTGGACGCTTTCCAGTGGTGCTCAGCAACAGGACAAGGGCAACAGGCACAAACTGGAACCCAAGAGGTTCTATCTGAACAGGAGGAAAAAATGCTTTGCTGTGAGGGTGCCAGAGTTTGGACCAGGCTGCCCAGAGAGGTTGTGGAGTCTCCTTCTCTGGAGAGATTCCAAACCTGTCTAGACAATGTGATCTTGGGCAACCTGCTCTGTGTGACCCTGCTGGAGCTGGTGGGTTGGATGAGATGATCTCCAGAGGTCACTTCCAACCCTCACCAGTCTGTGCTTGTGTAGTAAAAATGTTGAATATATGCTGTGCTTCACTGAGAAAATGCACTGAATGCTATCTGTTGTTCTCAGGTGTAAATTCCCTGTTAGTTATAATTGTTCCGTGACAGTTATGACTGGAACGGAGAGTACTGGGAAGTGTAGGTTATGATGCTAAGGAATACCTCATCAAGCCTGAAAGAGAGGAGCCAGGTTTAGAGAGAGTGGGAACAAAGTCATAAAGGTGTCACAGTGAAAAAATTTCAGAACACCTTGAGAACATTGATCTCTATTGCTCCTTTTCCTTGATGATCCTCCCTACAGGTGGTAGGAGCCTAATTTACCTTTACCCCTTGCCATCTATCCAACCAGCTTGAGCCTTGCAATTTTTGTTTCAGTGTACACATATTTGCTACTATATAGGATTATACTGCATTTTAATAAAATTTCAGTAAGGGGGTGCTTTTAATTGCTTGTTGCAGAAGAAGAAGGCACTGATAGAGAGGAAAGAAAATAATGTGTACACTGGGATGAAAAGATGCAGCAGAATTGATTTCTGGTGCTTTGGTCCAAAAGGTTTGTTAAACTCCTAGGAAGAAACTTCCTAAACCTAAAGCCTAGCATGGGCAAGAGCATCACTGTGAATGTCTCGACTGCCTTGCAGCCAGCAGAATAGTTGTGTGATTATTGGTGTTTAAAACACAGCATTGATATCAGAATGTAGTTCCTGCAGTAGAGCCATTTATAGTGAGTCACTAGACAGTTCTTTAAGTTGGAAAGAACTTGAAATTACTTTGGCTTTATCCAGAAGTGTGATATAGATCATTCTTTCAATGTACCTGACCAGGCTGTCAGTAATTATACTAATAGTGTTCTCTCGGGTAATTAAAGAATGTCTTATCTAACTAATATTATTCATTTATATGCATCTGGCATAATTTGTGCTTTCAGGACTTTTTATGATCATATATATGGTTTTGTCTTTCCTTTGCTTCTTCCTGACTCCTTAAACATTATAACATCTTTCTTGGTAGGGAAATAACATTTTCATCTCTAGGCTTAAATCGTTCCACTGTTCTTTGGCAACAATGACAAGTTATAATTCTGACCAACAATGCAAGTCTGTCCAGTTCTGAACCTCCCACTGATCTCTGCTAGCAAAAGTGCGACTGTTCTAGTTGTAAAACAGCACAGTGCCTTACCCGGGGCTCGCAACACTCCACTCCATGCAGATAAGCAAGCAGATAAGTTATGCCAGCTTTTCTTGGAATCTCATATTTTTGAGATTTTTATTTTTTTAAAAAAGAAACCGTTATGATAGATTGTTATTAAACTATTATTGAACTATTAAACTACCTGTGATAAGCTATTTCCCTTTTACTTGCATTTTTATGGATTTTCTTGTCTTGCTGGTTTGGGACATGCTTGGGTTTAATGATGATACTCATCACAGATTTGTCACCTTTTGTCTGAGAGTTTTTCCTTTGTAGCTATCCAAGCTTTTTGACATCATTTGCTGAAGTGGAAGATTGACATTCAGATTGCTTCAATGCCTTTACAGCCTGGGCAAGTATTAATTATGTTTTGTAATTGTATTTTTCAGTACTTAGCCATTCCATAGGTTGGAAATAGATATTTCAAAAAATATGTCTTGTTTATACCATACAGTTTGTTGGGAGGTAGAAAAGTTTCTTTCTTCATAGGAATTTAATTTTTATTGAAGTCATTAAGACTTCACTTTTTGATTGAAAAAGGTACATCTAAGCATTTCAGTTCTGAACTGCTATCACCATGTCTCATGGGAGTTTCAGATCAAGCTTCTCATTTGGCTATTCTCCCATAGGGGCTGGCCACCCTCTGGGAACCAGAAGACACTGTCATACTGTAATGTGTGATGACTGATGCCCTTTAATTGGTTACTCTAAACAATGCTTGTATCAATTAAAGATTCCTCTTATTCCAGCCTGTTTCTCTACATGAGCGAAGCTACATAGGCAAAACGCTGTGATATATCTCCATTTCCATAGCCACCAGCATGCTCTCTCTCTGATTATTTATATATTACTTCCAGAAAAGTGTGTTACAGCTGAGCAAATACTTTCCAAGTTCAACTTCTGCAACCAGATTAGGAACATCTTCTTGCAGACTGTTTTGAATGTATTCAACATTGTTCTACAAACTGACTGAATTTGTTCCAAGCAGAACTTTTTATTACTTCTAGTAAATCTCATATTTTCCAACTGAGAGAATGCACAAACATTTTGGTCTCAGCAGTAAGATTCTCTTGATTTCTGGGCTCTCATTTCTGCAAAGAATTGTGCTAGTCAATAACACTGTTCATTTGGATACAAGTAGTCCTTTGCAGAGATCTCAGTAGCAGATGGCCTCAAAGGCCACCACCGACTCCTCTACATATGCTACATTTCGATGATGCTACAGGAGCAAAGATTAAGGAATCAAGGTTATGCTTCCCAGAGACCAAAGTGCTAGATCAGGATTTTACTTTATTACCTAACTCAGTCTTCAGTAGAGCAGGGATCTTCTCAGATCTCACCCAGAAAGGAAGTAAAAACAAAAATAAGGAAAAAGGAAATACCAAAATATGGAGGGAATATTAATCTGTTATGTTTTCAGAATTCTAATCATGCCTTTGTCCAAGTAGTTTTCATGAAAAACTTTTAAGTGGAACCACCCCCAAGAGACAGCCATCCAGGAACTTCAGTCTTGTGCATCAGGGAGCATTACAGTCTGGCATTAAAGTAACCACAGAGACATCATGAAGACTGGACCCTGCTTGATGATCTCTATGTAGCTATAACTTCCACATCTCCAAGTGCCCCACTCCAGAAAGGAAATAACAATTTTATTCATTTACTCATCATTCAGGAAGCTGTGGGGACTTGAACACAGGCACTCTGAGTCTCAGAACATCCTTCCTTTCCAGATAACTGTACTTTAAGTGTGGTGCAAAAAATGGGGAAGAAAGCAAAATTCCATCTTCTCCTTTAAAAAACAGGAAAAGTGGTCTTCCCTGTGTCATACTGTGTGTTTCTTGTCTTGCTGGAGAATGAATTAGATCTTCTGTCTTGGGTTTACTTTGCCTCTTCATGTTACAACGGGAAATCCCAGAAAGGCTGACCTAAATCTATAGAGAAAGAACCTATAAACACGCGGGTTCACTTTTAACAGATCTGAGTAGTTTCTCTAGTTCATGGGATGCTGATAGCCTGTCAGTGGAAAACGTATGCTTTGAGAGTCCGGATATGATTTATCTTCATGTGAAACCTGGCATGGATTTCCAAAACACTTTTAGTTTATGATAACACATTTTTTATGTCACTTCCTTCCATTGTTATACAGAAAACATCACCTGATGAGTGGCTACAAAACACAGCATTAAGAATTATCAAAAATAACTTCTACTCTGCACAAGTGAAAAAAAACTTCCATGAGTTGCCACATGTTGGAAATATTCATTTTACGTATGTTCATCAAATGAATTGCAGAGACACCACAAACTGTGTGTTGCTCACTTCAGCCATTTAGTGTAAATTTTAGGGTAACTGCATAATTGGAAATCTGAGCGTACAGGCAGTAGTGGTGTTCAGGGTTAGAAGTTGCCAAGTGCTCTTTCAGGTTCTTGCTTTGATAGCTGAAGAATTTTGAACAATAATAAAAGTTGAAGAATTAATTAATTCATCTTTAATTACTTAAGAGAACTTTACTATATTAAAAAAAAACCCCAAGCAACCATGTACTTCAATTCTCAGCATTTTAATTGTCACAGGGATGATTATGCTGACCCAGAAACTTTAAAGTTCTGAGAACAGAACAGTAGGATATTCTTAAAAATCACTTACCCCTTTATTGTGTGGTGGTAGTTGCTACAGAACTGCAGAAAAACGTCCTCAGAAAACAAACAAACAAACAAACCAAGGATAAATTAATATATATAAATGGCTTTCTAATGAAAAGAAATGAAGTAATGCCTTATCCATCCCAAGCTCTTGAGTGTAACAAAAATGTTTTCCCACATTTGCAAAGCCCAAAACTTTTTTTATTTATCTTACTTTTTTTTTTTTTAGCCAAGCATAAAAGTTGGTCTGACAGAAGAAAGTAGAGTGTACAAGCAACCTGGGAGGCAGGTTTTGACATTCTGTCTGCACCGGACTGCAGAACCAGTATATGGCACTAGCTTAGCAAAGGAAGTTGGTTTTGGCAGCAGCCTTTTAACTAGGCTGCTGCTGGTATTCTGTTCTTGACTGGGAAAAACTTTCAAGAATCAGTAGGTCAAACTGCCACATTTCTGTTAAAAGGGAGGTTATAGAAATATTCGTGTTGCAGCGTTTCCACTGGACATCTCTGGAAGCAGGAACCAGCTTTACAGTTAATAGATAGAAAGAGCTGAGAAAACAACATCAGCTCTAATATCGGACTGTGCTAAATTAAAAGTATCCAATCACTGAGTCCTATCTCAGGCAAAATTCTTCTTGAAGCCATAGGCACGGGTGTTTGGTAAAAATGGATAATTATAATGCCAGGTCCAATAGTGCTTGGTACATTATCTACTACATTAAATCCCTGACAAATATTTAATGGGATTAAATCTGTCTTCAGCTTTAGATTTATATAGCACTGCGAGGGTATAAATTTTATTAAGGCTCCATGTAATAGATACCTGAATCCTGACTAGAAAATCTCATTTTAAAACATCATGTCAGTTTTACATTCTCTATTTTATTCCTATTCGTTCATGACTTCCCCAAAATGTGTTCCCATTACTTTAATATTTTTCTTAGCTTCCGTTAGCTTCAGCAGCTTCTAAGGTACTCATTTCAGCAACTCTACCCTGGCCTTCAAATCACATGCTTTATACAGATTTTTACAGGAATTATTCTATGCCTAGCAAGGAGCTGTGCTTCCTCAGGAACTGTTAAAATCAATGAGACTTGACATATTCAGTGCAAAAGGAGAACTCTGTTTCTTACAGGCTTATATTCATAGAACAACTCCTCACTCTGTGTATGGGTTTATGTGTGGGTAAGTTTACAAACAGATCTTCCTGCAAAAATTAGAAGTAGGAAGGAAAACTTATCCCCACTTATTTTTTGCTTTAGTCAGCAAAATACAGTATACATTTATGAACAGACACGTATTTCCCTTCTCTTTGTTTTGCTCTACAAAATTAATACACACATCTATTAGGATTCTTGTCTAATTGCAACCCGGCAAGGCATCTTCATTCCCTGAGGCCACTCTGTAACCCAATGTACTTTGCAGGATCCAATACGATTGCACAGCCTTTTGCAAACAGTTGTTAACTTCTCTGGCC
Source organism: Todiramphus chloris collaris (assembly GCA_025345505.1). NCBI lineage: Eukaryota > Metazoa > Chordata > Aves > Coraciiformes > Alcedinidae > Todiramphus > Todiramphus chloris. The sequence continues at coordinate 4,521,157 of JANVCC010000057.1, read as the reverse complement.
CTGCTTCAAGCCCAGAAGAAACAAATGAGCTTCTATTCAGAAGCTGGATGTAAATATTCAACAGATGCTTTAGAACTCCAGTAAAAACTTCACTGTTGTGCACTATTTGAGCAAACATGCATGCTAAAATCAATGCATAATTAATTGATTGGCTGCCTCAAAACTGAAGTGTGGATTTGCACAGACCATGGTTATGTAGATTTTTTTGCTACCAGCTGTGGCTGTAAATGAAATTAGTTTGGCAAATATTAATGTGTGTTATTGACAGCCAGGTCAGGTGCTACACTGTGCACTCATCTTCTGTAAATCATCAGCAACCTTTGCACTGCATTCACTTCTGAACTAAAAGAGAAGGTCAATTTTTCTTTCTTTCACACAGCCCTCTCTCAGCTCCTTTTAAGTGTCTTCTGATTGTCATACTCCCCTGTAGATAGCTTCTTGCTGGAACTCTTTCAGTGGGTGGAGCTCACATCATCCCTGTAGATGGTACAAGCACAGTAGAAACTTCAATGATTACGCTGAAGTATGGCCGTGTGGGAAACCACTATTGCAGTAACTACATACATCAACAGATGAATATGGCATTGCCATCTCTTTTCTGTGGTTCACATCATCTTTTTTTTTTTTAATTTAAATGCAGATCATAAGCTTTGAACACACCGGGTTTCACAACATTTGTAATAATGCTGTCAATCCACCCTCTACACTCTTTTACGAACCACGAGCACATTTTAATCTGTTGGCATTTCCTTAACTATGACAGTATTTCTGCTGCCTGAAACAGAGGTGCCACATAAGCTGAGTATCTTTGCAGTGTATAAATTATGGTGTCTGCCCAGTAAATAGAAGTTTGCATTATGCGTTGATGAATGAACTTGTGTGTGCATTTAATTTAAATGGATGATCGTCTTTTTTGCAAATTAATATCCACCTTTCTAGGAAATTTCCATTATATTAAATTACATTTTAAAAAGCATATTGCATGAGTAATGCTAGTGTGCATTGATTCATAAAATTAGCATTTCCTGTCACAGTGGAGCCCTTAAAAACATCAACTGAAAGAACATAGATTGTTTAAGATTTACTGCTTTGTTGAAATTCTAAGAAAGGCTGTTTAGGTGAAAATATTTTTTCCCTTACAGTATCCAGCTGCACAATGCAACAAATTCTTTTGCTGTGATTGTACATGCCAGTGGTGAGACAGATACAGTTCCTCATACATATCATACATACCAAATGTATTGACTTCCAGAATCTGGCATTTTTTCCCTACTAACACACATATCAACAGGACATATTCTCACCCTAAGACATTTACAGCAGGTAGAGGAACTATTCTGCAGAAAGTCAGGGTTTCATGCTTTAAAAAAAATGTTAAGGGCTCTTAGCTGATTTTAAAATAAGAATTAAGAGCTATTTGAAAATACACTTGCAATCTCTCTGGCCACAGCAATTCATCTGTTCAGTGTGGTTTAAGGGTGGAAGGTAAGGGCAGCTTGTAAACTATTTAGAGCAGAACTGAGCAATGATACGTTGGCCTATTAGTTGAAAGAAGGCAGTTTATAAAGGCAGCTGCTGCTTACAGAGCCACAATTACAGCCTGAAGTCAAACAAAAGGACTGATAGTCTATTATTTTAATACTGATATAAGTGTATGTATGTCTTGAAGCAACTACTGCATGACAAGATCACGAACTCTTTGGATAAACAGCTTCAGGGTCTGAAGTCACAAGAACACGTCATATTAAAAGCAAGCTCTGTTTCGTGACAGTAAAGATTTGTGTTGTTTTGTGAGGGTCTGAGGACTTTAAGATACTGAAGATGAACAGAGACAGCAGCAGAAGGGAAAGTAACTTAGATCCATAGACTTTAATCAGTCTTAAATGTGCTCTGGAGGTACCCAGACAGATGTGGTTGTTATGCTCTCTGTATTAACAGTTCCGCTCAGTAGTTAAAATACTCCCAGGGAACTACTTCAGCGTAAATCGATGCACTGTCCCTCCTCACAGTAGGTGAGAGCTGGAAAACAATAGCAAAAGCGAGTTCTTTACTCAGGTGCTGGAAGGAGACAGCTCCTTAGTTTCCTGCTCTCAGACGTTAGGAATGGGTTTCCCCATCTCTCCATGCCAACTGTGCTCAAGTTCTCACCTGAGCTCTGTGGCACGTGTAACCTTGGGCTTTTGGTGTGCTCACCAAAGACCTACCCCAGTAAGCAGCTTCAGTGGTTACTGCTAAAGAAATGCAGCAGCAATTCTTTCTCTGTAAGAATTTCCAGAGCATTGTGTGTAGACACAAGAATCCTAATTGTGTGCTCGTGTCTGAGTGGGAAGCAAACAGAGGTGGTGCAGCCAGGGAACTCTCTTTCCAGAAGGACAGCTTTGTGCCTCAGGGATCGGGTAGGACTTTGGATCTGAAGCTCCTGATTCTTATCTGGGGAAAACTTTCAAAAACTTTCTGGAGAAAACTTCAATGGACTATGCTGGAATTTCCTCGTGTTGTCCTAATACTGGTATCTTATTCTTTTCTCTGGCATGGGGATTTCACCCTTCCTGCTCTCTGTCCCTCAATATTATTGCTGTTGGTTATTGTTGTAGGTGTTCTCAGTAGGACGGTACCAATACTGTATTTCCTGTTTGCACTGCAGTTTTTTGACTTTTTTAGCTGTAAGCTTAGGAAATCGGTACAATATTGTGAATAAACTGCTGCTTTACCTCATTATTACTAAACTAGGAAAACAGAATATTGGAGAAATGGGAGAACTAGATGAATTAACTGTTCCTGCCAGGTTTGGGTTTTGTTTTTCCCTTTTTTTTCTCTTATGCCTTATTTAATTTTTGAATCTAAATTTGGGTTCATTTTGTAAAGTATTCTGCTTTGCTACAGACTGCAGTTTTGTTTTATTGGTATCTTGCAAGAAAACATTTGTTATGTTGACTGCCAGGGAGACATTTGTGCATCTATGCCATGAAAAGCTCTCTGTCAGCTTCCTGTTCCATGATAATGTTTCCCTCTCACGGCACAACAGACATTTCTACTCAGGCCCATATCAGGAATACAGATAGCGATGGGAGCCTGTGTGGATGTTTCCTCAGCCTACTGAAGGAATTAGTGCACCAGTGCCTTTTGATGCTTCCCTTTCGAATCCTTCCCACTTGTCTCTTGAATCATTTTGTTCAGTGTCCAAGCTGAAAAGGCTCTGTGTGCTCCTGCATCACAGTTTCGGAGCTATGGTTGCATGCAGACAGTTTTACCATGTCCAAATCTGCTTCCACACCATTCTCCTCAGCCTCAGCCCCCACAGAAGCGATTACACGTGGTAAAGTTACACCGCAATAGAAATGTTGGCACTAGGATTTGAGTTGGTGAAGCTGTAGCCAGGCACCAAGGCTGTTAGATCTTCCTAGGTGCAGCAGTTAGAGCGTGACGGATTACAGTGTCACATGTCACCTCTCCACTACCTCCCTGGCTCAGACTACATCTTTAGCAGTGAGCTGGGAGCCTTTGAGCAGACCGTTCGCCAGCCTCTAACAGTTTGCCCTCTTTGTCTAAGTGCCAAGTGACGGTGAGTTGAGCTGGGAAGGCTGCTGGGTGTTTTCTGTCTGGGGTATTCTACAAGAAGACCCTCCTGTTAAATGGTTGACTCATACTCTTTTTGCTTGACAGCACCTGTTGACACTTACGTATGAGAATGATTCAACTGAATGTACTTTCCTCCCTCTCACTTATCACTGCATTGAAATTGGACATTCTGCATATGAAAATTACAGGTTACTGTGAGATGTGTTCAAAAGGGTGATTCACGAACAGCATAACAGGCAATTGTTGCTGGCATCTAGTGATGACTTCATCCCTTGCTGTTGTTTCAGCAACAGAAAGAAGCTTTATCTAGGATGGGTTTCTGACCCTTCATATAGATATTTTTCTATTCTTTACTTCATACTTGTCCATGAGCAATCTTTTTTTGGTTCTTTTAAATCCTTAAAAGCATGAAAGTAAGAAATAGGCAACATCTTTTGTTTTGCACCACATGCTGAAGGTAACTTTTCACCTGTTTTGTTTGACATCCTTGAGCCAGACATCAGTGTATTGAGCCACTTTTTCAGGCAGCTTTTTATCACACTGTGGAAAGTCAGGAGTTAATATCCCCTAGGAATGGGGTCAGCCACACAGCTGAAAGACAGTGTGTTCAAGCTGCACGTTGCCTTATGTAGACAGCAAGTAGAGGGAGATGAATAACACTGACAGGTTGATGGGGTGGGACTATTCTCTCTGTTGTGGTACAATAGCAGGTACAAAACAAGTTGCACATGTTGAGTGGCACTGGATGGTTTAAGAGGACCAACCACTTGGCTTTCCCCCATATTCAATGGAGGGATGGAAACAGCGTAGGTACACACAGCTAGGTGTGCACGTTCCCTGGAAAAATCTGCATGAACAAGTAAGCTTAATGGTGATTCTTGAGAATGAAATGTTTCCAGCTAGAGTAGGATTTTTCCAGTTCAAAATCAGGTTATCTTCTTAGTGGGGCATTAATTAGTGACCTGAAGTTACATACTTTGCAGGGATTATTTGTAGGAGGGTTTATGTATCAACGGAGTTTTCCACAGGCATTGAACCAGCTCCTTTTGAAAGCTGTAACCCAATACAAAACACTGTTTCTTAGTCAGCAACTCATCTTCAAGAACTGACATCTAGAGACAAGGATAGAAAGCAAATCCACCTCATTATTCAGTTCTCTCTTCTCGAAAGGATTTCGTAACAGATGTACCACTGCTACACAGCATATGTCTTCTCAAGTCTGAACATTTCCTTGCACGCCAAGAAAAGAACATGGAACCTGTGTTTAAGATCCATATGGGTGATACCGGCCAAAATATACGTCACTGTAGACAACTGTATTTCCAGCTATGCATAGACTTATGACAGAGGCCAAAATACCCCAAGAAAACCTTCTCATGAAAATAAGTCCTAAATTTACATGGAGAGGATGAATTGCAATTAGTTCTCCAAAAGGATTTTTCACCTTTTCATAAAGGTCATCATAATGAAAGTTCCAGTGTGAAATCTCTTAAAGCAGTGGCTACAAAACCTAAAGTTTTTGGCTATCTGTATTGTGTCATGTATACTAAAACAGGCTGTATGCAGAACCAAGCAGTTGCAATGCAGTCCTGGGTATTTTCCCTTTGGAAAGGAAAAAAACCCAGAGTAGTCCATTAGCAAAAATTCCTGATTGGGGGCAGCTTAGGTACAGAGACAGGAAGTGAAAGAATTTTAATCATGGTTTTCTTTCTTTTGAGATGAATTTGGGAATGATTCCACTCTAATATCTGCACTAAGATGCCATTTATCATAGTACGACAATCAATCACAGACCAAGTCATATTTTCCCTCCAGGTTGTTGTGTCTTTGTGGGTATTTTTCCAACCTAGAGTAATCCATGTGTTATAATGCAGACTCAGTAGCACGTATCTCCTTCTGAGAACTGCATGGTTAAATCCCTTTGCATTCTGATGGAAATTTACCCCTTAAAAATTCCACTAAACATTTTGTGCAGATTTAATTTACTTCTGCCACCAGATGGCACTTGTAGTGGGTTTCTGTTGGGAAAATAAGTGTATAGGCTCTCTAAGGCAAAGTATTAAAATCCATTTCAAGGCAGAACACTGTTTACAAACAAGGATTTTGCATAACAAGGGACTGCTGGCTTTGCCAGTTGGATTCTGCAAGAACTGATACGCTGCGTTTTATCAAGCAGTGAATTTACTGGGTTCTTTTTAGAAGGAATATGTATGTGCAGACCTTGTCAAGAATTCTTCATAATTTTTGCACTGAAACAGTGTAAGATGAGGAGTAGTGTCTGAATTACAGTTTTGCTGACCTTGAGTTCACAACATGATGCTGTAACTGCCCTGAATGGAATCTGGTTGATAAATAATGTCATCAGTACCTTTCTGATGAAAAACAAAAAGGAAAATGAGAAATGAGAAAAAGGGGAAGGAGATGGGGAAAAGAAAAGTGGAAGTGGAGAGGGAAGGGGAAGATGGGAAAAAAAGGAAGGAAAAAGAAAAAAGGAAGGTACATGTCCCTTGTCAGATTACAGCTGAGGTTGCGGCAAGCAGAACAATGGCTTTGTCTGCTCTGATTTTTGAGTTTGAAAATTACAGAGATAAATCCCTTTTTGTCAGGCATTCTCTGAAATGATAAGGGATAACAAAGCCAAGGCTTGCAGAACTGCGTAAGCTGTGCTTTCACTTCGGGTGGGACCTGCCTTCAAGGAGAATGTTTACATTAGGTACAGGCTCCATGCTTCCCTTCTAGCACATATGGCAGTTGTAGTGGCAGAGATTCTGAGGGGATAAAGAGGGAAAAGACCAAACAGACAATCACAGAGGACAAAAAGGAATGGGTTGAAGCCTGCTTGCAGTTGTAGCTTTTGGGGTTTTTTTGAAAGCCCTTTTTGTTCCCAAGGACTGACTTTATTTCATTCTACATAAGAAATTCGTGGAGATCTACTTTAAATGTCAATATATAGCTAGCATCAAACAAAGAAATGACACAACAATGACTTTTTTCACAAACAGTTTTTGCAAAACTTTAGCTGGAAAGTGACTTTTTTTTGTAATGTGAAAGAGAAAGGCAGAATCTTCCCAGGCCATACATTACAGTAATGGAAGAAGTATGTTCCTCAACAGATCTGAGTAGTACAAATGCAACCATGAGGTACTTTCTCTACATTGCTTTTTGGGAAATATCTTTTTCAGGTAAAAGATAGACCCAAACATTAATAATGCATCTTTTTTTTCCTGTAGTAATTCAGCAACTAAATGCAAGAGATTTTTAAATGCCTGTATCACTGACAGGCAAAACAAAGCTCACAGTTAACAGTCCTGTCATAGTATTCCTCAAAGACAGGTTTCAAGATCACTCACCCCAAAGTATTTGATTACTGCCACTTCTGCGCTTCAATAAAGAGCTACTCACATGAATTAATTCAAGATACAGAGGATAGTTCTTGATTACATGGGGCTATGAAATATAAAGCTCAGTACAATACAAAGCTTTATACAGAGATCAGGATTGGCTTTGCCCATGTGGGAAATGGATCAGACTTATCACATAATTTAAACTGCACCTTCTCTGCTAAGAAGGTAGCAGCATTTCTGAAGGTAGAAATACACTTAGTTGTCAATACAGAAAGCCCCCTGAACAAGTTGAGATCAAACACCTCTGAAGAAAATTGAATTCATTCCTGCACCCATTCCAGAGAAAGCAGGGGAGAGATGTACAAAGCTAACACACGTCTTCAGTCCAAGTTCTTCCTTTCTGGTTGGACCCTGAAGTGCACATGAGCATTGAGGCCCCTGCAAATGAAGAGAAGAATCTACCACATGCCAGATCCTACTAATTTTGGTGGGTCTTGGACCTGGCTGCAAGCAGAGATTAGATACCATTTTCTCCTTTCCTGTTAGTTGGGTCCGTATGAAACCGTGCAACTAGATACTAGCTGTTCGGGATTTTGCAAACAAACATTTCCTTTTATTCACAGCTCTTTCCTGTCTTAAACGAAGGACAGTTTCAAGGAGACTCGCTGCCACCCAGGCACTGCATTTCTATGTGTTCTTCTCACTGTGTGTGGCATGTGAGTAGATCTCTCCAAGGCTGATAATGAGTAAACAGAGGGCACATGCCCTGGCCACACAAGCCTCACAGAACCTGGTAGTTGAGGAGCCTGGGCACAGCAATTTATCTTTGTGTGATTGTTGTTCTTTAGGAAATCTCTTGAAGTGGGAGTTCCTGAGCTTAGAAGAACAGAAAACAGTTTCTTACAAGCTTCCAATTAGTCACTTCCATATTTTTAAAGTCTAAGATCTCAATTCCTGTTGAGGGACTGAGAATAAATGAAACATGTCATTTGTACTTAGAACTCCTTTTACTATGGCGTTTCTCCTTATGTTCCTAGAGCCAGGGGGAAACCTTAAAACATCTGATTAAGACTTTGCTGGAGATCTCAAGGATGATTTGGATCATTATTATTCTCTTGATGAATGACCTAGTATAATTTTGACAAAGTAATATACACAAATCAGACTAGTGAAAAAAACGTAGCTAACTCTTTTGGTATTGCATTTCCAGAATGGATATCTCCATCTCTTCTTTGTAGAAGCAGCACTTTCACTTTTCCAATTCATCTTTGGAGTGGATCAAGTTACTTTTGTCTTCAGGTACTCATTGACAAGGTCAGTTCTGAGTTTCTTTTAGAACTGTTCCCTCACCCAGTCTGTAATCCCCCACATAAGCGTTCACTGAACATTTTGCTTCCACAATATTTTGTCATTCCATATGACAGATTTTCAGTCTGAGATAGAGCCTCCTCTTGAGATATGGTTCAGTTATAGGAGGGGAAAAAAGAAAAATTTTAAACCAAAAATCCCTTCCCCAGCAAAGTACATCTGTTTTTAAAAAAAAATTAAACTGGAAAGAACTTAGCTGGAAAAGCTTCCAGAAATTACTGTATTTTTCTCAGATCTCTAAAGAGAGAGCAGGATCAATGCTTTTCAGGAGTGCTGGTCCGAGTGAAACCTTCACAATGATCATTCACACTCACCAGCTCGTAAAGAGCCCCGTTTCTACCACCAGCTACTAGGACATTGGGGATGCACTATGTTCATTGAAACATTTTAATTGTGATTTTTTTTAACAGTAACAGGAAATGTGCAACCAAAGCCACATCCTCTGTAAAGGGCAGTGTACCCTTGAGACTAGAGTGCCCCAAGTATTCACAGTGTTCTGTAGCCCTGGCTTATGCAAGACTAGGTTTCGACTGCAAGAGCAGAAAAAAGGAAATAATAATAAAAAAAAGCCTTTTTGCCACTAATTTGGCAATTATGAAGCAGCAAATGTATTTTTTCATGTTAGCTTTGACAGAAATAACTCCCTTATCTTTAAACCTCCATAGAGTTCAATAGAGCTTAACCACATTGCTCTGGGGCTTCTCAATGCAGCTGCAGTACAAATGCTCATAAAATGGAGAGAGCCTGATGAGTTACAAATACTAGTTTGCAGATCAAGTGATAAAGTACTTTCCAAGGCTTCAAGGCTGAAATTGTAAATAACAGACTGTTAGTAATGATACAGTCCAGCCTCGACACATTTCATCCCCTCCTATAGACTTCACAACCGTGTGAAAAAGAAGGGATAAGAAGAGGTTGATCCTGTCTGACCTTAGCATTTTCTTGTTCAGTTTTTCATTTCCTGGATTTGAATCGTTACCTAAGACGGTTTACCGCTGTTTATCTGGGCAAGAAGCAATTGCAATTGATTTGTCCATGTTGTGAATGCATTTCCTTTTTTGGAAAGGACAGAAGAGTTTCCAGTCTGCATTTGCAAATCTATTTATAAGTATTGCTGCAAATAAAATGAAAGAACTTAAATTTCCCTCAGCTGTTGTCAGTGATAAAGCTGGCTATGATTTTTACTTCTTGTTTACAAATGAGAGGTTATTTCTCCTTCTCTTCACATATATATATATATATAAAAATATACACACACACACACACTTTTTTGGACAGTGATATGTTACTAGTTTCTCCATAGAAAAAAAGTAAATGGTACAAAACTCTGAACAACTGCAGACCAGTAAGTGTGAAAATACAGTGAGTCAGCAAACATGGTTTCTTCTAATTGCATTAGTACAAATATATCTTAATGACCACTGGATCAAAAATTTACTAATCTTGTCATAGCATAAAACCAACTGATGGGCAGATACAGAGTTCCTCATTTTCACCATTTCAAGTGTTTCTTATCAGTCTCTAGGTCACCTTTTCTTTCAGACTTCATTCATGCTTACTCCCGAGTTGGAAGGACTATGGTTGTCAGCACAGGGCTGTACCTGAGCAGTGCTGAGCACAGGGTTCTCCCCTGAGCAGAGTACACTGATGATGATACCCGACTGCTGAGAGTGGAGCCAGCGCTCCACAGAACATCTCACCACGTACACCTAACGGCATTCTTTGGGATCTTTGCCATGTTCCATTCTGTTACTGGAGAGGCATTTCTAGCCTCAAGATAGGATTCAGAGACACAGGCAGTACAGCACCCATTTTGTAGATGATGGAAAGTTGTTGCCTCTTAGGACAGAATTTGGAGAGGGACTTCAGGTTAGTGCTTCTAAGTAGCAACCTGTCATTATTTGTTAGTGACCTGGTTTAGTTAATGACTGCCTGAATTAATGTAGAATCAAAGAATCATTTTGATTGGAAAAGACTTTCAAGATCACCAAGTCCAACTGTTAACCCAGCGCTGCCAGGCCACCACTAAACCATCTCCCTCAGCACCACATCTCCACAGTTTTGAAACTCCTCCAGGGATGGGGACTCCACCATTGCCCTGGGAAGCCTGGTCCAGGACTTGACAACTCTTTTGGGGAAGAAACTGTTCCTCATGTCCAACCTAAACATCTCCTGGCACAGCTTGAGGCTGTTTCCTCTTGGCCACCCCCACCTCACTACAACCTTCTTCAAGGTAGTTGTAGTGAGTCATAACATTGCCCATTTCTAGCTGCTAACATACCCTAAGGAATAAAATGTTCTATTTATGTTAATCTGGACAGCAGAGAGTATAGCTGTCCTAGGAATGATGTACAACTCGTAAAAGCAGGTGAAATGGTCCCCATCACTATTAAAACTGGTCAGATGTTACATCAGAGGGTACTCAGCTGAAAGGTGGTCTTGACCACATGAAAGGATCAGGAACACAAACTTTCGTGAATTACGTGTTGTTGCTTATTGATATGAAATGAGTAAATATTTTTTTTTCCCCTCCAAGTTTTGTTGATGAAAAGGATTCATTAAACCATCCAGAGACACAAACAAAACCCATTCTAGACAGCAATAACAGATTAAGCCTCTGTCCTAATCTTCATTTTCAGTCACATCTTACTTTGAATAGAACTGTTTGAAACCCTTTATAGGGATGCCAGCTTTCAGATGAGAACATGCAATGGCTAGAAGAGGTACACTACCTAAAAGGAGAGGCAAGGCTGCATTTTTAAACATTCAGAAGTTATTAAATGCTGTGGTTAGGGTTCTCTTAAATCATATACATATATGTATGCCCTGCTTTCAAAGTATTTGCCATTTCATCCATTGGATTCAGACCGAATGCACAGAACACATATTGGAAATACCATCTGATACTGATTTTTCAGGATGTCTCCCATTTTAATTTTTTTTTTACTATTTCACATTCTCTTTGAAGGCAGTAGCATTTTCCTAATGCAAAAAACTATTACTACACCATCTAGGTGAGTTTCTGTTCATAGCATCCTACTAAGCAACGTGGAAATTACAGATGTGAAATGAGAACAAGAAATTAATGATAAAAGTAATTTGTTTTCATTAATGTAGGTGTCCAATTTAAAATGCCTGTGGCAAAGGAAATACTTATTTCTGAGGACTTCATATTTTATCACAGATGCTTCTTCTGACTTTGCCGTATTTTCTGTTTCCATGGATGTTCAACAAGGGAAAGAATATTATCCAATATTCATGTTTTTCATACTCTTATTCTGTAAAACAGTGTTTGCTGAAATTCAGCAAGATAATGCAGCCTGAAGAATATGGTAAGCACATAAAAACTGACTCCAAAGTCCAGAAAATTGCAGAATGGAAATGTATGAAATCAAAATGAAACACAACATTTTAAAATGGAAGACAGTGGGTGAATTTAACTCCAGCAGCATAGGTCATTATTTCTTTAAGCAATGTGTTTTTAAAAAATCACATACAAAAACCTGCAACATTTTTTATATGAGCAAGATTGCTTATTAGTTTTTAATCCAGAAGAGACTTCAACAAAACTTTAGTTTGTTTGGTTTGGGGTTTTTTTTATACTGAAATCCTGATATTTTATATTGTATATGACATTTTATTGCTTTACAGTCTTGAAAAAGCGACATGCTGCAATAAAATCATGTAATAACATGAAACATTGAAATGGATGCTTTAGCACTTGATATTTCCCCTTGCTTTCAGGGACTTTATCAAGTTGTAATGTTGTGAGAAAACAAATTTTAGTTGTTTACTTTCCTATTTCAGTATTCAGCTTCCTAATCTGATGTCTGTTTTTTGTCCCTGACAATAAGCCTGTACTGTTCCATCTTTATCTAATGTGAAGTATTTTTTTCCAGCACTTATCTGCTCTTGACACTAGGTGTTTGATATTGTAGCATATATTTTTCTCCTTCAGTCATAGTTTATCCTACAACTTAAAATATGATGCTTTAATGAAAGGTGTCTTTCATTCCAACTCTGATTTGGCTTCAATCTCAACTTAAGTACCAATAAATTATTTTCTGCACCATTTATAAAATAACTCTTTTAATTAACAGAGGGACAATTACAGCTGTGCTCAAATTTTCATTATATTTATTGCTAAATTAAGAGTTATAAATTCAATTTAGTCCCTTTTTTAAAATTACCACTTTCACAGTGAAATTCTTTCTGGATTGAAATTGTCTCATTTTGTTTCACTCTGAAGATTAATTTCAGTAGAAAAAAAAAAGAGTCATAAAACTATTCCAAAGACGTTATTAAGCTTCATTCTCAATATGAACCATCATAAATTAAATTTTAAAGAATCTTCTTTTGAGCTTGTTTGTTCTTAGAACTTCTCATGAAATACCTGTGATTTCCCTAAGTGGGAATCTCAAGTAGCTCAAGGTGAATTTATAGTCCATATACCCTCAGGAAATTCCACACAATTAGAAATGATTGTCTGACCACATATCAGAAGTAAATCTGTATGTGTAAGTTCCTACCTCCATCGGCTTATTTGATAAGTGCTCATCTATTGCCACAGTGCAGCAGATGATGACACATGCTTCTTGTCTTGCGCTGATCCTCTGCTTCAGTATTTCCCAAGGCCCGTGCCCTGCTGATATCAAAGAGCCTACAAAGTGGCTTGCAGCTTCTCTAGGATCCCACCGGGTGCTGCAGCATTTCCAAGTGTTCCACACGGTTATGTTCCATGCATCTGATGCTGCTTACCAAAACATGATATAGAGGGAATTCACAGAAACTAGCAAAAATACAAAGGAAATACTGTAGAAAATATGTAAAATATGAAGACTTGGTTAAAGTTCGATTAGCTCTGGACTAAACTGCAGGCAAATTTCCAGATTAAGCTACATAACCTGGAACAGACAATTTAGTATTTCTTTCATAAATTAAAAGGCAATTCATGTAAACTGCAATGATTGGTACACTCAGAACCAGAACTCATAAAATTAAAACTTTCTGCTGCCTTCTGTATATGCCTTAAAATATGGTCTGTAGTTTTGTCATGCTTAACTTGAGCACTTAAAATAGTAGGGCTGATCTTGCAGCCAGTCCAGTAGTCTCCCTCTTTAGGAGAGGGGTTGAGGTACCTAAAGCAAGTCTCAATACATTTCATTTACCTAAGGAAAAGTTAAATGGTATTATGATCATATTTTACAAGAGGTTATGGTGGACAAGATTTGTGGGAGGGAAAGGCATAAGGAAGTTTTGTGCTTGTAAGCAGAAATCAGATATACTGGTAAGAGAAGTAAGATGTCAGGTTTAAAAGTGGGTTATATATAACCAGGAAAAGGGAAAGAACAAGCCAGAAATACCATTTTATAAAAGACTTCAGGTCTTTAATGTTGTGCCTTTTTTTTTTTTTTTAATTCTTCAGAGACAGGTGGCAATCTTATGGTCAGTATTTGGCCTCCAGGGGCAGTTGTCCAGGTCATGGTGTGATTTCTACTGTCTTCTTTCCCCAAGGAATCTCCAGGGTGTGCAGCAACCGGGCTACAAAGAATGTTATCTTCCTGGTATTACTCGGCTGGTTCCCCACCATCAGCCCACTGGCCATTAACGGGGCACAGGTGTGAGATGAGGAATGTGTTATGTCATGGATCAGCACACATGAAAGAGGGTACATGTATGTTAGGCACAGGGTGTAACAGAGGTTGGTGCCTACATATAAACTCTAATAACAGGATAAAATTCGTTAATGTCTTTAATTTAAAACTCTTTAATTCCCACCCTCCTTGGTTTTGCAAAACCAAAGAGGGAGGGAGAGAATTAAAGGACAGGGGGCGGTAACAGAAGTGCAAGCAAGAAAAAAGTGGCTTCCAAGAGAATTTTTTAAGAGAGACGTCAGGCAAAGTTAAGATCGAGCACAAATCACTGCATGACTTCTGGGTCCTTGTTTTTTATATTACACTGACCTAATTAATTTTACATGGAAAATATGTATCAGAGGCTTTTTCCTGGTCTTATCTTACTTTGAAAAAATTACTTCAGCTGTTTGCTCACTCATGGCATTAGCAGCCCCCCCAAAACTCTTTTGAAAGAGTGACACTTTATGCTTAGTTTTTATGCAGTACAATAAACTTAAAACTGACAAAACATCCGAGTTAGACAGGGATGAAGTACAAAAGACAGGTTTTCTGGGCTGGGCAGGCAAACATCCCCAGTCAATATTGGGTATCTAACAGCATATAAGATCTACAAGGCACACAGATGTCTCTGAACCCTGATCAGAATTCAGGCCAGACACTGAACAAACACCCCTGCACTCACAAATGGTACTCTGCAGGGAATCAATGTGTCGGAAAACACCTGAGCTTGAGACGCTCTAAAATTAAGGCCATCCTAAGGTTTGTCCAAACTGTGATGGGATATTTGTCTAGCTAATAATAAATTAGTAAGAGAATCCTACTTACTGAATAAGCAACATTTTCTTTCATATTTAAATCTTCCTTGGCACTTTTCCATATAAGAATTAACCATGTACTGCTCAGCTTACAAAAATGGACAGTCTGAGGTAAGCCATCAGGAAGTAATAAGAATGCTGGTTTGGTAATTTTCATATTTAAAAAGGTTAGGCTTGATGTCACCTAATTTTCTAACTGAGCAAATCTGAACAAGCTGGATCTGCTTTTACAATCTGTGTCTTAGACACAGATAGAGATTGAATACATTATTGATTCCATGAATATGCTTATCTTTTAAGTTTACCTCTTGTTCATTTATGGTGCGTGATGAAGCATACCAGCCTTTTGAGGCTCGCAGAAACAATCCCCTTGGACTCCTTCCTCTTTCTAAACACCAAGTGCCAGCCACATACAAACCACACCAGGAACACTGCCCAGGAAGTCAACCCCATGGCATTTCTGAGGGTTTACTGCATTCTTCAGTCTTACGCTTTCCTGGGAACAGTGTTCCCAGTAGGTTTGATCTTCTCCATGTCACCTGTGGAAAAGCACAAGCAGTCGAGCTACTGACTGGCAGGACAAGTTCATTATCTTGTTACTGGTATCCTCTCAAAAAAACCTTCCGAAATCACCCACACAAAAAAAGACAAGGGGGCCTCTTCGCAAGCTGTTATTCATCAGTCAGCTCATCTAGTAAGACTGTAAAATACTGACCAAGACAACTTTGCTATTTGGGAACCAAGCTTTTTCTTGTAATCTGTAAAAAAAGAAGGGAACTAATCGCACTTAAGCAACTCATGCCTCTCTAGCAGTTATTGCAAGGGTCCTGTGAACTCGTGAATTTCTGCCTCAAAAGATGGCTTTGAAACAGATACTAGTTGTACTAACTGCTGCTGCTCCACTTCAGCTGTCCTTTCTGGGAAGTACTTAATAAGCTTTTATTGTCTGCAGATATATTAATGAGTTTCGAGTGTCTTACTTTGCATTTTATTTTGCGTATAAGAAGCAAATTCACTTGCTTTATTTATCAATTTAACCCCTGGACAAATACTCTGGTTCAAATACTACTATGCAGGTTGCCTTAAGGAGATACCGTGACAAGCATTTCTTTCCCCAAATAACAAACTGCTCTTCAGCAAATATATACTGAATAAATACTACTTAAAAAAAAAAATTATCTTCAATAATTCTAATGAAAAATACTGATCAGGTTACCAGAAAAGAAGCTTGGCCTCTTTAAAAGGCAGCTTAAAACTCTTGTGTGAATTCATGGCCCCCACTAAGTCTGGACATTAGTCCTTCATGCTTCAGTCACCTCGACAGTCTCCAGAGCCCTTTGCCACACAGGTGTCTGGAGCAAAAGCAACAGTTTTGACGAGAACTTCTACCTGAAATCAGAACACATGTGAAAATTGCCAGGTGATTCTTTGCTCTTTAGCCTTTATCTTCCCCTCATGGCCCTTTTCTCCACATGGAGAAGTGAGCAGCAAGAAGCTGAGGGGCAGAAGCTGGGACGTGCACTCTCTGCTTTGGAGCTCTGTCGCAAGAGCTTCAGCCTCTCGCACCAAGGATGGATGGGGAGAGTGGGGAGACCCCAACCCCCCCAGCAGCCCTGGCTGCTGTTAGCCCCACATCCCTGCTCTGCTGAATCAGCCACACTCCAAAGCAATGATCCTGACGAATGCTGGCAAGAGCTGATGCCGCAAGAAAAGGTTTGTGATTTAGTGACAGTGGAAACACCTGCTCTAAGAAAATTTTACTAATTAAGAACTTGCAAAGTTTAAAGGTGGAGAGAAGCAGTGGAGAAGTGAGGAAATACATTAAGGAGATACGGAGAGGAAGGGAGGAGAGAAGCATGTCTTCACCTTCCTATCTTCTTCTGGCAATATCTCCCTCCGTTTCCCTTTCCTATTCCCGGTTTTTGCAAACATTCCTAACATGCATTCACTTGGGATGATACAGGACTCAAGTCTCAGCAACTTTTCTTAGCTTGCCGCATCCTTCACGGGCAGCAGCGTTTCACGCACGGAGGTCTGAAATGACAAGGCTGCTGCTGCCGAGATGCAGGGGGCTGCTGCCAGCACTCAGCCCGCTCCGACTCCGGGCACACTGCGAGAGCCTCCGCTCCGAGGAAGCCCACACCCTGGTGCCGTTTCAACAATAAACACCCGTTCCCCCAGCTGCCAGGGAGCGGCTTTGCTCCTCCATCGGGTCTCGCAGCCCGCGTTCCCTGCATGGCTGCGCTACCCCGCCCGCCTCCGCGCACAACCGCTGCTGCCCGGGCCCTCTCCGGCACGCGCTGGGGGACCGGGGCCGCCCCACACCGCCGGGAAGAGGCGCCCCGGGGCCGAGGCCTTCCCCAGCTGCCCGCACTCCTCCCGGGGCTCTCCCCACTACCGCGCCCGCGGATCCTCCGCGCCGAGCCCCCCCAGCTGCCGGCCCCCCGGAGGAGGCAGCCGCAGCTACTTAAAGCGCATCCCTGGCGGCGGCGGCGGCAGCAGCAGCAGCCGCCCACGGTGGCCGAGGCGGGCGAGCCCGTGCGGGCAGCCGGTGGCAGGAGCAGCCAGAGCCGGCTGCGGGCTCCCATGCCCAGCCGCGAGCTCGGCGGGGGCGCGGGCGCTGCCAGGCGACGGAGTAACCGGGCTGCGGCTCGCGCAGGGCGGGACAGCGCCCGCGCGCCAGTGGCGGCAGCAGCGCGAGCGGGCTCCGCGCGGCACCGACTCCGGCACAGGCTCCGGCCGAAGGCTCAGCGCCCGCGGGCTCCGCCGGCTCTGCCCTCGCTCGGTAGCGGGAAGCCGAGCGGCAGCAATGGCGGCTGGGGCTAGGAGCTGCTGCGTGCCTCGGCAATCGCTGCTCTAGGAGGGGAAGAGCGGAGCTCGCAGGGGGGCCGGTTTCCGGCGGGTTATTTATTTCTGCCCTCTCGCTTAAGTTCCCAGCGGAGCAGGCTGACCGGTACCTGCGGGCCCCCCCCCACCTGCTCCTTGGAGGGTGAAAGGTGCGGGGAGGCCATGGAGAGCCCGGCAGAGAACCCTAACAAGGCAGCAGAGTACCTGAAGGAACTGAACAAGATTATCGAGACGCAGCAGGAGCTGCTGGAGAAGCAGAAGCGGAGGATAGACGAGCTGGAGCAGCAAGTGGCTAAGTTGTACCACGAAAACGCCTGCTTGCAGGACGAGCATCACCGGCACCTGGCCACATGCAGGTTCCAGGCGGCCATCCCCCCCGCGTACCCGGGGGTGCTCAGCGCCATCCAGGAAAACGCCAAGCACGAAAAGTAAGTGCTGGCCGGGATTGCCTGCCCGTTTTCGAGAAGGGTATTTCTATTACGGGGCTTTCTCGTTCTCTTTCTCCTTCTGCCTTCGGTTTGCTAAAGCCGGCCTGGGAAACAGCGGCACTCCCCGCGGTGTGCGCCCAGGGGCCAGCTGCGCTCTGCTGGGTGGGCAGCTCGACGCGAAGGAGGGCTGGGGGCTCTCGCTAAGCAGCGGCGGGGGGCAGAGGGGGTGAGCTCAGTCTCTGCACCCCGGGCCCGCCTGGGTGCCGGTGCCTCACAGGTTCTCTAGCCGGGATCCCGCGGAAAGGGGGTCTGGGGGAGTGTCCGAGCCGCGGCAGCGCAGCTAGGGGTCCCTTGGGCAGGTTTCCCCGTCCGCCGTGCCCCCGGCTTTCTCTGCGCTACCTCCCTTCTCTGATGCCCTGGCAGCTCTCGGGGCTCAGGGGGTGCCTCGGACCCTCCGTCTTCCCGGCGGAGCGACGATAATGGGGCGCTGGGAGGAGCAGGGCGAACTCTGCCCTTCGCCCTGGAGCGTGTTCTGTACCGTGGGTGCCCCTCGGGGGAAGAGGGTGCCCTGGTGGGGGGAGATGCCCGCGCTCCCGCCGCGGCGCTTGGCGGAGCCTCGGCAGGGCGGAGGAGCCGCGCTCCCGGCGCTAACGAAAGTGACCCGGAGAAGGGTCAGTAAACATTGGCAGCTCGCCACCGCGCAGGCTGGCCCGTGCCCATGTGAGCTCGCCCCTTTCAGAGACGCGATCGCTCCCAGCCTCCTCTTCTCTTCCCAGCCTCGATAATCTGTAATTAATCGTCTGCTTCTCTACAGCGGACGGAAAAGCTGCTTAATTGCGCGCGGTTCTGGAGTAACGGGAATTCGAGAATAGCAATAACTAAAGTCGTGGCGCTTACCCGACGTGTTTCCACTTACGGAAAACTATTCAAGACTTAGTTTTACTTCAGTGGCGTGGGAAAAGCACGCGTCGTATTAGGAGCCCGCTCCGGCACAGCACAGTGGGCCGTTTGTAATCCGGTGCGCTCCAGTTCCTTATGTTTATACAGCAACACCAGGCTCTGGACGGCGGTTTCCTTCTGCCCGCGGCGAACACCGGGCGAGCAGGGGCTGAAAGACGCTCGCCAGCCCGAGATAAAGGCTGCGGGTGCTGCCCGAGCAGGGCAGGGTAGGAAGTGCCGCTGCCTACGGAGTCCCTGAAATCGCGGTGCTCTCAAAGAGCGTTTTCTTTGCGTGCTGCTGTGGAGGTCCAAGGACACGTGGGAAAGAGTCGTTGGTCCTTCAGTACCCTCTTTGCCGGCTTCTGCTTCCCAGTACCTTGTGCCTGGCTGGTGTAGTGGAGTAGAAAGGGAGCAGCGCTTCCTTCACAGCTCCCTTCTTGCTGTCACTTAGGGGTGGTTATTTGGGTTTTTCTGGTTTGGTTTTGGTTTTCGGTTTTGTTTTGTTTTGGTTTTTGGTGTTGTTTGTGTTTTTTTTGGTCGATTGTTTTTTGGCGATGCTGGGGTAATGTTTTTATTTTTTTTTAACTAAAGAGAGGTGTCTCCATGAAAAGTAAGCAAAGGGCTTCTTAGACTGGAGAGAATATGCTGTGTTTAACAGTCAATCCCATAAAGAGAAAAAGCTCTTTCCAGAAAGTAGGTACTATTTACTCAAATCCTACCCCATGCATCCGTGTCCAATACCCATGGATTTTTTTGTCTGTGCTTCTAGTACTAGATGTCAACTCAGCTATCTCGTCCCATTTGTCTCTCGCAAATGACATTACTCAAAATTGTACAAATGGCTTGTCGTGTTTGATAACATTTCTCTTCTCCAGCCCAAGAATCATTTGCAGAACCCTCTTTGGACAGGCAGCTCTGGGAACTCGGAGGCTTTTAAGTCTCTTAAGTGGATTTGATGCTGGGATCAGAATTAATCTGGGATATTTATGGCAGAGTTGTATCACTTGGAGGCATAGCCTGCAGGGCTTACTGGGGAAGCTGGAAGACAGCCCCCTCAGTGAGTCTAGTCCTGGGCTGGGCCCTGTGGCCATGTGTGTGTCTGTGGGGAGTCAGATTTTCAGGGCAACCTTCATGTGAGGAATACTGTACCAGTGTCTCTCTGTCATGCCCCTCCCTTTGCAGTGAGCGAGCCTGTTCCCCATGAGGCCCTGCCTTTCTGGGTGGTGGGTGTATCTCGCTGGTGGGCTCCCCGGCTGTGTGGGGTAGGAGCTGTGGCAGTGCCTGGTGTGGCTCCAGCTCTCTGGGAGACAGGGCAACAAGCCAGCCACAGGGGCAGTTTAATTCTCTCTGAATACAAAAGATGTAGGAAGTCTCTTAATTTGGAAAATAGAAAATACCCTTGTTTTCAAGTCTTCTCCCAGGCCCACAGTTATCTTGGCTTTCTGAAAGGCAGGTTCTGGGTGTCTGTAGCTTTCCATCCAGAAGCTCAGTCTCGGTTTCCCCAGAATTAAATGTCACATGCACCTTGAGTACGTTTGGGTGGGGAATAAGGATCCCTCATTTGCTAAAGTCAAGTCTTGGATGTCATTGCTTGCTTTGGGGTCTTTGGTGTTAGGAGAGCAGCAGTGTGTGTGGTGGCATGTCTAGCTTGCCCCCTCCTGCTCCCAGTGCACAGACCTCCCTGGCTTCCTCCTTCCAGGGCCAGCTGAACTGCTTTGTGCTCCAGTCCTAGCAGGGACCATGGCTCTCCCTTGCCCTCCAGTATGTCACAGCCAAAATGACCAGAATCCCTTTCAAAGGAAACTGGGCTTCTCTGTCAAACACCTTGAGAAATCGGTACTTTTAGGACATTATCTACAGTACTTGTACCTTGAGACTTGAATAGGAGTTTGGGGTTGTTTTTTTGCTGATTTTTTGTTTTTTTGGTTTTTTTTTTGCTAAACTACTTAGATTCCTGCAGCAGTTCCATCTGTGGAAGGTGGGTGTGTATCACTGGCATTAGTGTCGAGGCAGCTGTTTCCTCTTACCAGGGGGTGGTTAACTTGGGTGATACAAAAGGAAGCAGGGAAATGTTGTACAAGATAATATGCTTATGATTTATCCTTAATAAAAGATATATAAAAGAAACACAAACAAAAATCGCTGAAGTCCTGAAACATTTCAGGTCTTACAATGTGAAGAATATACAGCTGAAGACTGCTTAAATAATTTGGAAAAGTTGGGATATTTGTAGAAATTCCTTGCCCAATCTCTTGCAGAGTGGGAAATGGTTAATGAGCCTAGTAACAGACTTCTGGAAGAAAAAAACACACCAGCCCAATAAGGTAAAAATATTCTGATCTGTGTCCTTCAGAAAAAGGATAAAAGTAGAAAGAAAGAAAGTTTCTCTTGTGCAGGTAGCTAGCTGGGTGGGAGGTTAAGGGCAAAGGGCTGGATTAGTGGGTGCGTTGTGCTTGTTGTTCTGTAAGGAGGATATACCAAAAAAAGTTTAGGTGCAGTTTGGCTTAGTTTTGTAGTAATTTGCTGTGTGCATATTAGCCTTAAAATCCACGAGTGGAATTGAGGATAATTAGTTGATTACAAGGCTTTGTTAGATGTAATGAATCAGCATGTTTGAGATAACAGTCGGTATTTAACTCGTTAAGTTGCATAAGGCTCATTTTCAGTTAATCCATTTCATTTAGCATTTGAGAAAACAGCAAGAACTTCTAAACTTCAGATCCTCAGTGTGAGGGAGACATGTTCAATACAGCTATTCTGGTAATGCACTGTTTAGTGTAAATATGTATAAACAAATGTACTGGATCTTTGCATATCTGTACCGATACAATTTTTCCAGCTCTGAAAATTCAGCACTGGCACGTTACCAGCTTAAGGAGAGATATTTGTACGTAACCTAATCACGTTATAACTGTGCTTCTTTTCCACTGAGAAGCTCCCTGGTAAGAGTTTGAGCAGGAGGTAAAGAACAATTATCTGCAAAGATAAAACAATCTTAGAGTGCTGCTACTTGCAACTCAGTCTAAATTCTGCACCTGGCCTGAATGATTTATTTTTAAATGCATCTAGAACTGTCTTTGTTCTCTGGGGAAAAAATAGCTGCAATTCAGAGCTTTAAGAAATCCTCATTGTGTTTAGGAGATGCTCTCAGTCTCAGCTGAGGTGTACTTGGTACGGTCTAGTAAGTGGAAGTTGTTGCTCTGGTGATAGTCACATGTGAAGGCTGCTTTGTGGCCTACATAGCGTGAGGTTGTGGCTTTGCATGTCACTGTTGGCACTGGATGCTGCCCTCACACACAGCCTCAGCAGGAAGCCAAAGATTGCATTAGTATAGAGACCAGCCTGACTCTCTTCCCACCCCCATTCCCCCCCCCCCGACATGTCCTTTACTGAGCCAGACTGTTCGTATGACGTAAATCCCATTTCAGTGCCCCTGCTACACTTGAACAGCAGCTTATTTTTGTTTGCTTTAGTGAAGTAGAGGCATCCTGCATCTGTTAAAGTACGCTCATGTTTGGGCGAGATTTTGCATTCTCTGCTTTCTTGTCAGCAAGGATGCAGATGAAGTGCTTTTCTTCAGTTCTTTGTCTCAGTTGGCTGTGTAGGCAAGTGGGATGTGTGTCTTGCTGGAAGAAGTCTGCAGCAGAAGTGCAGTTACTGCTAAAAGATGCGCCTCTGCCTATCTGGCTTATTTTGCTCAGGAAGAATATATTTATGAGGAAAGCACCATTTGTGTCTAAGATGAACACCTCACTACCACAGTGTGCTGCCAGTTTTATAGCAGATAGGGATGGTGTAATCCTGAGGTTGTGCAAAATAAACTTGCATCTTCAAATAACTTAATTCTGTTTGGTTTATTTTCATTACATAACTGGACCAGTCTGGCTATTGAGAATAAGGGTTTGACAGTGAAGGAGTGCTTTTGCTTTTGAAGCACTCATTTCACTGTTATTAGTGGCATTTGTACATCAGCAGATGAGTGAGCATCTCTCAGAATGGGCATTTGTTGGTTTGGCAGACAGAAGGAAATCAATAGTGTGAAGATGTGTAATAAGACATGAACTTGCTAACTAAACTATTTTGTATCTCTGAGTTATTGGCAAATTCTTGTACTTAATATCTGCTAAACGATAACATGTAAAGACAAATTAATTTGAAAACTGATGTCTACTGTATAACTAATAAAACAAGTATAAAGGGGGGGTAGATGGGCAAAAAGCACAGTGATGGCAAAATACTGTGCCAGTATTGAGAGAGTTCCTAGGAAATCAGAAGAGTGAGAGAAAATATGGCTGATAAAAGAAACTGCAAACACACGTGCTGTTTTGGGAAAGGAAAACCAATGAAGCAGAAAGTAACCTGTTCTATAAAGTAACGAGTTTAAAAGATGGTTTCAGAAGATGAAGTAAATATGTCCCATTTAAAGCCGGACAGACCTAAAGAATACCAAATACTCCATGGATCAGAAATCGTTCTCTCATGAAGCCTATTTCTCTGCTGACACAGAACACAACTTTTGAGCTTCCTAACTCTGGCGTTGTGGTGTTCTGAACTTTAAGAACAAAGTACATTTTCATGCTAGTTAGTGCTTTGATGTTCTTTCTTATGAATTCACTGTCAAGGAAATTGAACTGCAGTCCCAGTGATGTGCTTGTAGAAAATACCTGGCAATGTTTGTGGATCCTTGGTCCTCAGCTGAGGACTTGAGAGCTGCTGTAATTACCATGAGGCAAGCATGTGTCTGAAGATCCCCTCCCCTCCCCTCTCCTCCAAAACAAAATCACTGCAAACCAAGCCTGTATGTGATTCTCTATATGCATGTAGTTCACCAGCAGTGTACAGATGCACTGTCCATTCCTCACGTGAGGCATTAGTCTGCTAATTATTGCCAGAAAACATAGCGGAGAGTTCATATGATGGCCTGTGTGAAATAGAGTTACTCAAACATAAGCAACTATGCCCTGAATTTCTTCTGAAGAGTTGGTAAGCTTGGAACAGTGCACTACTGTCATCAGGCTCTTAGGCCAATCCTAAAAATTAGTGTAATCTCCAATGCAGTAATTCCCACTTTCAACCAGGTACATTTTAATGTTTTTAAATTAAATTTGAGGGACGGCGCTGAATGGCTACATAGAAACACAGGAGTAGGGGGAGCAGGAGCAGACCTGTTCATAGCAAATGTGCCAAGCACGATGCTTTAGGAGAACTTAGCTTCCTGTGGAGTGAGGGATGCTAAACTTTGTACTTAAGCACTTGAAGTAACAAACTTTTTGGAGAACGGGAAGTACAGACATCCACATTTCTGAATCTGACTTGCAGTCTTGCTGGCCTGATTATTTGCAGAGGAGGACAAATCTCCGTCAGTCCTTAGAGAAAGTATCTTCTGGCAAAAACTAAGCTGTAGCGGTTTGGAAAATCTGAAGCAAAACATATCACACTCAAAGCAGTATCTGCAGGAAAGGCTGATTCAATGGCAGATCACAGAAGCTCTGAGGAAAAAAAGAACAAGGTGTTTCAAGGTGTTTTCATACAGCACACAGATAGGGGAAGTAAATTATTAAAATAGTAAATTATTAAATGCTTCTTGCAAGTAGCATCTCCAAAAGCTTAATTTCACTTTTTACACCCAGTAAAACGAAGTGGTTTTTATCCATGTCCTAGTCAATGACGCTAACCTGGGACTGCTGCGTGGGGCTCAGAGTTGTGTGCCAGGCCATGGCCCTTAGATGGCAACTTTCCACATGGAGCAGTTGCAGAAGTACATGGGTTCCTCCAGGACTTTCTTAAGGGTAGGAGGCAGGTTAGGAACAACCACAGTTTCCTCCTCTCTACTTCCAGTTTTGATACTACTTAATTTTGTGGCCCCCTGTGTGGTGCAGCTGCGCAGACCTGCGAAGCATCGCAGTACACTGAGTTTCCCCTGGGTTTCCAGCTCCTTTGGGATGACAATCCATAATATGGGAAGAGTTGCCTCTAAAGTAGCCAGCTTGTACCAAGATGAACTAAATGTTTGTCACTTAGGGCCTTTTGCTCTCTGAGGGCTCCTGCCTTCTGCATGCGGGTGGCAAGGAGGTCATCTTGTGCTGTTCACTGGGGGGGGGGAAGGTGGGAAGCTGCTTAGGTAAGTGGATTTTGCAGGCCAGAAGTACTTCCTGATATGCAGCCCACACTTGCATTATTCTAATTTGATCCTATCATTCCTACTCATACCTTCTCTATTATGTTAATTCCACCTTTTTTTTCAGTGTGTTTTGCAGCCTGCAGGTACTTTTAGGCTATTCTTGCCAGCACTCCTCTTTCATCCTAGCTCAGTGAGCCTGTGAATGAGGTTCTCATCATTTTTATTCTGCCAGTATCTTTGTCTAGTTGTACTATTTTTTTCAGCAGAATTGTTGAATTAGGAACTTGGGACAATTTGAGCGGGGTTCAATAGAGTAGATCAGTGTGATTTGAAGAGATGGTATATGATTGTGCTTTTTGCTGGGTGGTAGGTCCTTGGTATCTGTCCCTGATGTGAGCTGCTTTTTTTTTTTTTTTTTTCCCCCACCCCGTTTGCTAGGGCCTGCTTTGCAGATTCTTCATGGTATTTCTTTGCAATACTGGAATTCTCAGTGGGTACAGCTTACTGTGTTACAGTGGCAGAAATGCTGGTGTGTGCTAGCTAGAAATCTGTATAAGAACTGTTACCCTTTTATGGTCGTGACCATGGTATTGTGGTGAAGGACAGAAGCAGGAGTTCTTCAGTCCCATCTGGTGACCTGGCGTTTGACCTTGGCAAAACTATGCACTGATAATGATTGTTATTTTACAGATGGACAAGTCAATGTTAAAGTTAATGATCATTTCTTAATAGGTTGCTCTGAGATTTAGGTGAGAAATGATTGCATTAAATTTCACGCTTGAGGCAAGCAAGCTTTTTTAAATTTAGGGTTCCTTCACGGCTCTCTGCCAGCTTGTTTGGTTTTAATGATGTTATTTGTGCGGTTAGCGTCAGGAAAGGCTAGCAATGTTGTTGCAAAGCGGCTCAGATATTTCAACAGAGTGAATGCTTTGAATCAGAACAGCTTTCCCAACAGAGTCTGAGAAGCTGAGGCTTTTGTTCCTCAACCAGGTAGGTATGGAAGGGTATCTTTCCGTGTTCCAGACTCTCCAGTTCTGGATGTAGCCTCGCCCCTCCGCATCCCCACCCAGCAGCAGCTCCGTCTCAGAGCCGTGCGCTCCCCCTCCTGGCTTCTTCGCTACCTGCTTGCTGGCTCCCGTCACTGCACATGCAGAGTGGAGTCTGCTCTTGGCTGACAGCATCCCTCCAAAGCATTGGAAATGCTCCTATGAATGTAGGTGGAGATGTCTCATGAGTTCAATTTTTTGGGTTTTTTTTTTCCTCCTGGTGTCTTTAAAGTGCAGGGGTAAACTTTCTTTTCAAATCTTACCGTTGTAAAGCGTACTCGGAGAAGAAATTGCTCTGCTGTGAGGCATCTGTGCAGACAGAATGAGCCTTACTGCTGTGCTAGGTAAGAAAAATACTGCTAGTGTGTAGCTCTCTATAGCAACTGATTGAAGCATAATATACATTATTTGCATGTTAATAAGATTTCTAGTCAGACTTCCCTGACAAACGTGAGACAAAGCCATACACGTAATACATCTTTTACTGCACCACAGTAATTCAGATATGCAAAGCATAAATAGTACTTTTTTTTTTTTCCCCTGAGTAATTAGACAAATAAAGAGGAGGAAAGGAGGTGGAAGGATCCTCCTGTCCTCTTTCAGAATCTGGGATGCAGCTGG
Organism: Todiramphus chloris collaris; assembly: GCA_025345505.1. NCBI lineage: Eukaryota > Metazoa > Chordata > Aves > Coraciiformes > Alcedinidae > Todiramphus > Todiramphus chloris. The sequence goes on along the minus strand of JANVCC010000057.1, from coordinate 4,494,413 downwards.
AAGTTGACATTTGTCAGGGTTTCTCCATCTTTGCTGGATCTCTACTAGCTGGAAGTAACTGCAGGCGGTGTGGACTGCTAATACATAAGAGCTTTTAATAACCCTTTTGGGGCATTGGAACATGTTGCTGTAGGGTGAACAGGCTGAGGTTTTGCGAGCAAGCCAAGCTTGACAAATGGTAAGTGCCTTTCCCAGGCTGTGGTACCTGGTTGTGCCCATCTCTGCAAATGGAGAGGTTTGGAACTGGCAAGTTGGACCGTCGAATGGTGCTTGATAATCACGCTGGAAGGGACAGGCTCTGAGCTGTGGATGGTTTTGGCCTAGAGTGCTTACAGAAAAACTTCAGGCTAATGAAGTCCCTTACCTGCAGAATGTGAACCACCATGCTGTGGACATGGTTTCACAAATGTATTTTCAAGGAAGAGAACTTTTTGACCATTTAATGTGGCTTTTTTTTTGTTTTGTTTGGTTGGTTTTGGGGTTTTTTTGTTTTCCCCCTAGCTGCCTGTACCAATTTCTGTCCACTTGGACAACACTTTGCTCTCCTATGAAGATGGCTTATTAGTCCTGCAACTTTTTTTCCTACAACTGTGCCTCTTCGTCATTCTTTTTATTGGGTGTATCTCAAATTTAGTTGTAAATTCAAGTAGCATGAAGACTGTGCTAAACTGTTGATGAAGGTGGGATAATGACCCACTTATTGAACTATGTGCTAATGTGCATTTGCACTAGCACCTAAACCAATCATTTCAGGATCACATTTGGAGTCTCTAAAATAATATTTTAATGTTGCCAGCCTCTGTTTGGAATTTGATATACTGTTTTGGCTGGGCAAATGGGCTTGTGTAGCACTTCTAACAGTTGTGAACCAGTTCCCCTAAAGTAATGCTGTCATAGTGAACAAGTTCCTACTGAACTTACTAACTGCCAGTGTTGAACCAGTATGTACCAAGTTAAAGTTTTGATTACTGGCAAACTGAGCTGGTTTCAATATGCCTTGTGTTTACTGAGAATGATACAAAAACTACTGTTTGTTCCACCCTCTGTTAATTTCTCCCACCTCTATTTTCAAGCAGTTTGAGTTCTGAAAAATAGATCTTTCATTTTTCAGCATTCAGACCTCTGCTACCTTCTGATCACATCCCAGCTCCTGGGAAGGCTTTAGTTTTCTCCTGTACTTTCCCACTGTGGGACGCCGTGGGGATCATTGTAGGGCCCACGATGTGTGAAAGCTGTCTCCTGAAGTTAATTACAGGTGACACTTAGCTTTGTAGTTGCTTGATTGGTTCAAAGTTGAATTAGAGAACTGAACAGTGTCTGCTGCTTTTGCTTCATCAGCAAGCCCCTCAGTGACCCCCCTCAGTAACCTGAGGGGTCCAGTGTGCTGCCTTTCCTCAAAGGCTTCAGTGGCTCTTGTGCTCTTTAAGATTCAGAAAAGCAGGAGGAAGACTCCAGCTTGGGTCTCCTACATAGTACGGAGGACTCTTTAGTCCTTAAGGTGACTGGCTCAGTCAACTGACTGTTGAGATAGTCTTCAAAAATCACAGTAAGCAAATTTCATCTGCCTGAAGTGAACGCTCTAAGGATCCCTGTGTAACAATGCTGAGTTGTTTTGGAGCTTGGCTTCTGCTGCAGTGAAAATGGAGTGTTTCCAGGGTAGGGTTACTCAGAGGTGGTTATTTGTCATGCCTAGGAGATGCTGTTGTAACCAAGGAAGAATCTTTTTGAAGTCCAGCCTGCATTTAAATTAGGAGAGAAGTGATTGATTGCCACTGGAATAATAAGGCATACCTTATGGTCCCTTCTTTCTGAAGGTGTAAATGGAGGGTCGCAGCCTGAATGTCTGTGGTTCATCTGTAATGGTGGTCCTCAGCAGTCACAGGGAGAAGCTGAAAGGGAATCCTTGCCTGCTGCTGAGGAGGAGTTCTGGAGCATGGCAGTTCCTAGAAGTGGGCTACACATTCTTGGATCAGTAGACTTAATATCTTGATGGGGCTGGTACAGATAAGAAATGGGATATTTTAATGACATGAACATGGTATCTGTTCACTTAACTAGTTGAAGTTGCCTCTATTAAGAGGTTCAGTGCAGCAATGTTTTGTTTGTTCTTGTCTTTCTAGAGAGGTAATGGTTCTCTGCTCATGCTTGGGGAATGTAAAATCTTCTGTTTGGTTGTCTTCTGCATGCTATTAATGATCCTGGAAATACAGCAAAATGTCAGGGATTGTACATGATCAATTCTAGACAAATTATTGTCTTCCTGTTTAGGTTCAAGCATGTCACATCATCCTGCAGTCCCGATCTCTTTAGTACAGCTTTTCTGAATTTAGAAAGTTATATTTCATAGGAATGAAGAATTTTTCACAAACCAAAAGCAAGTGAAATCATTTTGAATGTGTTGTAATATACAACAGTACCCTTAACATGGTTTCTTGGTAGGATAGACACATATAGCATTGAACCTTAGGGGTTTCTAGGAATTTCCCGTGCACTCAAGCCTGTTGCAGAGGTAACTATTATGTCTGTTCTGTGGATGCACTCTTCAATATCATGTTAACATCTAAACCATGTGGGTGCCACCTGCACTCTATGCATATAATTGAAGTAAAAGGTCCAAATTTTTTGTGCTTGTGACTGCTGTGGGTCACGTACAGTTGCCATGCATCGTGTGTCCAGGGAAGGTTGCAAACAGGCATTAATCTCCCACCCTGCAATGCAGCTGGGATGTTGTAATTGTGCTAAATTCAGAGGGACTTCTTAGCAATTCTGGTCACGATGGCTGCTGTGGAGGGATTGCAGAAAGCCGAGCTATCATTCTTCTTCATTCTTGCTGCTTACCTTGCTACATTCACTTCATCTTCCTTTCACCAATGATTTCAGAGTGGAAACTGGTTCAGACTACATCCTGCTTGATAGTCTTTTGTTCTCTTAATAGTTTCCTTAGTGAGGGAGACGTGTACTACTCCAGAAATGAAATTAAAGCATTGTTATTCAAATCCAAAACAATGTGATCTATCGTCATTTTAAATTTTTTTGGCTTGGGTGCCAGGATTCACTGGCACCATGGACCCCAAGGTGTATGCGTGTGGTCTGCTGGATGCGTGTGCTGCATTTTAGCCTGGCTTTCTTTAGACGATGCAGTGGTGTCCTTCATTCACGAGTAGATAGGGCTGTTTATCTGAAAGGTCCTCATGGTGACAGTAAAGCAAGAATTCACAGGAGTAATAATGCCCTTTGGGTATTTATTTGCTACTAGGAGTTATGATTAATGGTTCCTTGTTGTGGAAAATGAGTACATTTTGACTTTTTTTCCTTGTATTCTGTCTTTATGTATAGATCCACAGAAGCATTTGATTAATCTTGTTTCCAAGCTGAGAGAAGTGTGTATGCTTCAAACAACATCTGCTTTAATTTCTTCTTTGTGCTTAGCTTCCTGCTTGACCCAGGCACAACTGTGGATGATGATTCTTGAACCATAAGTGTGACTTCATTAGTAAAATCTATTGCTAAAGCAAAATGTTTTTGATATGTCTTGATGTTTAAAAAGACAAAACTAGCCTATATCATCTTGTGTCTTAATTCATGCACCTAACTGAGGTAACTGTATATGCATTATTAGGCTCTAGTTGCAGCACAGTAAAATGGTTATGTCCAGCCCTTCCTGCTGCCGGCATATTTACCTTTATGAAGTAAATAGTTGGGAGGATTTCCCTCTTCATGTAGTGTGATCTTTTCTTGTGTTCATCTCTCCATCTCAGAGCCCTGAAGAGTGGGGTATTTATATGCAGGGGTAGGGCTATGATCTATTGCAAATGAGCCCACTAGATTTGCATAAGGTGAAAAAAAATCTATATTCACCTTTTAGGCTTGATTCTATTTTAAGCTTTTAATTGAGTCCACCACTTCTTGAGTACTTGAGGTTGCCATGTGTTGAGGAGAATGTCTTGCAGAAAAGGAGAAACCTAACTCCTGTAGTTTGCCTAGGGCCGCAAAACTAGTGCTGGTACAACATGAACGCTGACATGGAATGCTCACACTGCCTTGTATGCTTGTATGTGTTGGGATTAGCGGCTGTCCTAGTCAGGTGTTTGGGGATGTAAGTACTGATGCTGGAAGGGAGGAGAATTGGCACCCCAGAATGTTAATCCAAGTGCAAGAACTTGTTATCTGTGAACTTTTTTCCCCAAACAGCTTGGGAAGAAAACTTTTCAAAGCAATGGTCTGGGACTCTTACCGAAATTGCAGGGGTAGCTCAATAGTTAATCCTGGCTTGTATTGCAAAGAGAACTGTAAAAGGGTAGTAAAAACTACCTTGCCTTAGGTATGAGAGACTTCTTAATATAAGCATTAACTAGTGACCTTTGATTTAATTCTAGTGATGTGAGAGTTGGTGGGACAGTGCTGGACTCCTGTGAAAATTTCCAGTGTGAATGGTGTACACCTGGGTGTGCTCGCTCAGGATTTAACCAGAGGGTTCTGTGCAGGCAAATGTCAACTCTAACACCTGAAGAAGAGGAGGCAGGGAAATTATTCACTGCTCCTGTTTTCCCTAGTTGCTGGTATTGTGCCCTGTAAGTCTCCTGCTTTGCCGCTTAAAAAAAAAAAAAAAAGATAGTTGGACTTCATTCTGGATTCTCTTCTAAGCAGCACAGGTCGCTTTTAATCTTAAAAAGGTCATTTCCATGCTGAAATCCCTTCATAGCAACGTGATTAAAGGAGTTTGTGGTGGTGCACAAATGTTCAAGCAGTACAGTCTTCTGTCTAGTATTAACTTGGGTAATAGATGGAGTCTCATGCTAACATGAAACAATTCATAATTATAAGCTGGACTCTACAATGAAGCCCCACAGTACTCTGCATTTTTTACCCTTTGCCTTGTACACATGCCTAGGGCAGGAGCATTGTCCTCTGAGAATTGAGATCTAGATTGTGTTTATGAAGTCAGAGAGCTGTCCAGATGTGAGTGAACGTGTGATTTTTCGTAGCTGGATTTGTTGTGTTGAAATCTGATCTGGGCTGTAGACTAAGAGGCTAAATGACACAGAAGTATCTTCAGTGCTTCAGTTGGACCTCACACTGTAAAGGAAAACAAGAATTCTTAAAAAAAAGGCAGGAAAAAAAGTAATGTCTCTTTTCCTCCCTCTCTCTGCCCTCTTTCTCAATATAGTGACAACTTTAAGATGGTATAAATTTGCCTGTCTCAGAACTTATAATTGAGAAACTGGCTGTGATATTGGTGCTCAAAAATAGACACCACACTTTTCTGTGTGGTGGGTACTTAACTCACCTGTGGGGCTTTTTTCCAGCCATCTTATGACTTCATACAGTAATTTTAATTCTATTCGAATATATCTGAAGAGAGCAGCTTGTAACCAGGAGGCTGAAGGTTGTCTGTCCTCTTGCCTGCTCTCTCTGAAAGCTAGAAAGTATATATTTTTTTTAAAACACATTGCAGAGTTACGTAACTTTTCTTCAGAAAAGTGCTTTCTAGCACTGAGCTTTACTTATTATGTAACGTGATGTATCACCAGAACTTGCTGACACAAGCCATGATCTTCACCTCTAGCTGCTCATGAAAAAGATATTATTTCTTTGACCTTACTTACCTCTAAAGGCTATGTGCAGAACTTTGTTTTGAGTATTCTACTCAGGAGTAAGAAAAACTGCTAGTAAATCAGGTATCAATCTGTTTTCCCTGCTAAGTGAGTGGTGCTGAGTGGGAGTCCCGTTATCTTTTACTCCTGGGAGACTGTCATTGTTTTAAGTAGCTTTTTGCCATGTGAACATCTTTAAAAGTAGGTGCTTTCCAGATTTTTTAAGCAATGATCAGGAGCGATTCTGTGTGGCATGGTGTGACCTTCTTAAGCTATTTCATGAGTCATCTTGTTGTGAGTGAAGGGAATCATTAAACCTCTTTAAACCAGATGAAGAGTCCCTTTTAGATAATGTCATTTAATTGAGATTATCCTTTGCTTATCATAACCTATGCAATGAATGCTGGTATTGTCAACACAGTTAACTGACTTTACAAAGGCAACTGATGGAGGCCACTGGCACATTTTTAATATTAGAGCTCGTCCAGGTTTGGCATGTTGTCAATCTTCATGCATTATGTTAATGTATGCTCTCGTATTCTGGCTAAACGAATACACTGTGTAGCAGTGACTGTTTAGGAGCCTGTTACCATAATAATAAATCCTTAAGGACAAGTGGTGCGATACACTTTATGATTTTGGGGGTGAATCCAGTCCATAGGAGACTGGCCAGAAATCACAACTGAAGAAGAGGTTCACTTGTGCTTCCTCTGAGGAGCAATTCAGAACTGTAACCAGCTCGGTACTAACACATTTTTTGAACTAAGCCCTTGAAGTCTGCTTCTGGACTCTTGGGGTTTAGCATTTAATTGAAAATCCAGAAAACTTTGACTGGTTTATGAAAGGAGCTAAGAAGACCACTTAGAGACAAATAGCCCATTTGTAAGTCGTTATGCTGAAATGCCAGCAGAAGATCTAAAATCTCTGTCACCTGCTCAGCTAAGCACAGGATTTTTCACTTTGCTCCTTGTGCTCAGCTGAGTGGATGTTTCTATTGGTGGCGAGTTAACTGAGCAGAGTTCTTGTTCAGGCAGAAATGGTTGTGAGTAGTCCTCTCTAACTCTTGGTAGATGTGCTCTTTTTCCCAATGATGTGATTCTTTCAAAAAGTCAATCTTAATAATTGATGTCCAATATATTATGTTATCTTCACCAATTAAAATCCTTTCTTTAGGAAAGGGAAAGTAACTGAAGTGACTCAAGTGTGGCACCTGTGGCTTTCTGCCAGCTTAGTAGATTGTGATTTTTAGTTGAATTTAAATTCTTTGTCGGCATCAAAGATTTCTCTTTTTCAGCTTAAGCAGGTTTCCTGTTTCCAAAGAGTAATGACAATGTAGGGTAGCTTCATCCTCACATATGAGCTAGATTCCTGGGAGATGGAAGAATCTAAATCCCTAATTAGAAGTCTGACTTACTTGAAATTGAAAGGTAGGTTGTAATAAGTAATAATGCCCAGGATGTGGTCATAATAGCCAAAATAAATTGCAGTGCCTTAAGGGTTGTGAAGCTTGTGATAGTGTCAAAGCAGGTAAGCTGTCCTCTCTTGGCTAATTTTGTAGTTAATATAAAGCAGAGAGCTACTCTTGCTCTCCTTGATACACTTGAGAGAATGTAGTGAATGAAGAATGGTTGAAAACATTAGCTGCAGCTTTGCAATTTGAGACCACCTATGTGATAATTGTTCTTTGAATTGAAAATCTTCTTTTAAAAGTGATAAATTCCATTGTTATTTGCCAGACACAAATGAGTGAAATGAGCTTAAGTATCTTTGCAAGGACATGTTTAATGTTAGAAGTCCTGGCTCTGGGTTCGGCCTAAGTGTATCTGAAAACCAGTGTCCTTTTCTCAAACTGGGAAACATGGCAGCAGGATGACCTCTTGTCAGTGTGGGCTGGGATCCTGGTCAGCATGCAGCAGGTGGGTGGGGAGACTTCATGGAATGGGTTTGAAATAAACAGAAGATACAGAGGTGAAATACAAGCAGATTAAATCTAGAGGATTCACTCAGATGTCCCTTTGATAGAAATTCTGATCCCAGAACAGGATCCTAGTACAGGGTTATCAGAACAGATGCAGCATTGCAGAGTTTCACTGACTCTACTAAAGTAAATAGCTCTTGTTGACTTCCTTAAGCAAACTAAGGGATAGCAACTCCAGGGCTACTCCAAATGCATGTGTGGCTTGTTCTTATCCCAGCAAAGGGAAGCTCAGTAGAGGTCAAGGCTCCTGCTGAAGTTGTTTTATCACATCTATCGTTGACTTAACCCAACATCCCAGGTATGGATCCAGTCCACACAAATCATAGGAGCACCCTTGCACACCAGATAAGATGTCTTGCACTTGAGGACTTAGTGAGTGCTAGCTTGTTGTTTTAGTGGCTGTAAAAAGCAAAAAAAAAAAATAGGTCCCCCTTTCCAGGTCAGCATGTGCTCAGTTTTGGAGTTTGCTGCTTGGTCTTTCCTAAGTCTCTGACAGAACCTGTCCTTTACTGCGGAGGCAGTTCTGTGTGTTTGGATATAGTTCTTGTAACCATTTGGCTGCTACTCAAGTCCTACACTTTTGTTTATAATATTCCTCTCAGAATGGGATGGAGCGGTTAAGCAAGTTGGCTATTGTGGTGCTGAGCCCCTGCCATGGACGTATCTGTTCTGACAAGAGGGACAAGGGAGTTAGGTACTTGCATATGTATCAGTTGAACACCCTTGGCATACAGATACATAGCAAAAGGACGTTGTTCTGCTGTTCCTCAGCATGTTTTAAAAAATCCCAACCTGTCTCAAAATATCATGTCCCCAAACAGTGCAGGTAGAAGACATAAGTTAAAGAGATAAATAATTTAGATCTCTCCCGTGACTGCTATGTTTAGACAGCGAGTGACTTTATTCAAGTTTTGCATCTCTTGTTCTACTGGCCAGTCTCTTTCTCAGTGTGGTAGGCAAAGGCTCCTTCTGTAAATTCCAGTGCTTTTGAGGCATATTTCCTCATTTGAGGAGAGCTCCTTTTTCATGTTCTGCTGGAGCTGGAAAGCTGTGCTTCTAGGGAGCTTGCTTTTGTGCTCCCTCTGCTTAGCTGTCCTAAAAGCATGACTGATACCTCCTCCAAATTTAACTGTTTTCATTTGCTTAGCTTTTCTCAGCTCACAGGAGTTTATATTTGTGGTCCATCTGTTATCTTGGCCTCACATGACAACTTTACACGGGCTTGTTTCTTTTCACTTTCTTCACGTGGATGTGAGTTGTTAAGATTAATTTTCAAACTTAACAACCAATACCTACTTCTTTGATGTTGTACTACGCACAGTGCTGTAGAAGTGTTTTTGGATGTGACTACTAATCCACTGTTAAGCATCAAAGTCAGTGTTGAAGACTTCCTGTTGGTGAAATGGGATTATAAACATCAAAAGGTAGCTACACAGCACAACCTTATTAACTATTAATTAAGTTATTTCTGTGTACGGTAGTTGCTTTTGGACTTGCTGCTTTAGTAGCTTTGGGAAGAGGACTGTTACTGAGGTGGCTGGGCTATCTTCTGCACTTTTGATGATGTGAGTCTTCATAATGTAGACTTTGAGCTGAATTACTACCTCCTTGTGGTAAGAATGCAGACTGAAAATCCTAGCCCTGCTCACTAACTTGTTTTGATGGCAAGAAAAAAAAATCATGTTTCCCTCCATAAAAGTAATGCGGAGAATAACTTTAGAAGTAAAATATGGAGAATGGGGAGAATAACACTTTAGAAAAATTACATTTACTTGCTAGGTTTTATTCTAAAAAAACCCCACAACAACCAACCAACCAAAAAACAATACAAACAAACAAAAAAAAAACCCCAAAACAAACCATAAAAAATAACAAAACATTAAAAAAAAAAAATCTTTCTGATTCTAGTGGATTTCACAGCCTGGGTTTTATTTTACCTTAGTCAACCAAACATGGCAAAACAGCCACTGATACTCTTATGTCCTTCCTTGTCCAACAAAACATTCTGTGATTGTTGCACAGGTGGAGTTTGTACTAAATGTCGTATAGCTAGGACTGAAGAGAGAAATAAGGTATCTCTGTGTTAAATGGCTTTCCCTCCTCCTTGTTTTCAGAGGGCATTACTTTTCTCCATCTCGTTGCTCTGTGCACTCAACTGCGAGTAGAACCAGTCTGCTTGCGGAGGAAGAAGCTTGTTCAAGGAAACTGTTGGGTGGCAAAGAAGATGTTGAGAAACGAGCCTTAGTCTTTTTACTGCATCTTAGAATGAGCCTACAATGCATCATTATTCTCATTCTTGATGTTTTTCACTACACCTCAGAAAGCGATGCAATTTTTATCCCGCCTTCCTGTGCTCTGAAATGTAGCCTGTCTTGATAAGCAGTGATCGTGTGGCTACTGCTAATTATAGCAGCTATAGGGGGGTGGAGAGAGCCTGGCTTTCCTCGCTACTCTGAAATGGCTATAATTTGCCCTCCTTGAAAATATATATTTTACAGCTCAACTTCTAACTGGAGGCAGTGAAAATGAGGCACAATGAGATTTTTATGCTGAGATCTGTATTCTTAGTAAAAAAAAAAAAAAAAGTCTTTTAATGTAATACCTACAGTGTATTTGACTAAGAAATTTCACTGGGCTCTTTTTTTTTTTCCTCCCCAGTGGTTATGTCATTAATGCATGGAACATCCAAATACAGTTTCACCTTAGAAAACCTTCAAATGGTTCTCTTGTATAGTAGCCAGATCCTGTTTACAAGTTGGATTTTCTTCTGGTTTTGAACTTTAAATACTTTAAAGTTGAAGACAGCTTTTTTTGCTGCTTCCTTGGAGAACACTTTTCAACTGGTACTTTTAATGATTTCATGTATGCTGGCATTCTAGTATGTGTTCTTAGAAGTGGATTTCCTTGGTTTTGGTTTTTTTTTTTAATTTATTTTAAAATCTGGTAAGAAATAAGAAATGGGTAGGCTTCCTTGAGTTGAAGCTACTTGGAGTTGTGGGTAACCATGAAACAATGTCCTAGTTCGGAAGTCTTTTGCTACTGTACAACACTTTAAGCACGTGGTGAAACAAGGAAAATTCACAACCAAGTTATGCTAAAGAAGAAATCCTAACACTGCAGTAAAAAAGGGCATACTAAGAATTTTACTTGATCATTAAAACACCCACGAAAATGAAACAAAAAATAAACAAAAGCAAAATGAATTGCTGTCTGATCTCTTTATTTATAAGAAGTAAATGGATCAACCAGAATTGCTAATAAATGTGGCAGTTTCACCCTGGGGCTCTCAGTAGCTTGGACTGCTGGCAAAGCAACAGGATATTTATTAAAATTGTTGCGTCTGTTTTGTTTGTTGCTTGAGCTGCCAATGCAAGTGGGTTATTGAGTAGCCAAGAATGGCATCTGACAACAAGCTTATTTGCTGTTTCCTGTGCTGTACACTCTTTAACAAACATTGTGTGTGTTGGAGACCGAAGCTTCAAGTGATAAAGAATTAAATCATGAATGAATGTAAATGTAGCCATTGGTATCTCCAGCACTGTTTCAGATGGAGTTTTGCCATTCATATGTGAAGACTGTTGGCGAAATTCAAGTTTCAAATTCATGAAAGTAGGTGTGGAAAACCTAGTTATAGTGCTGGTGCTTTTTGCTGAAACCATCTGGTGTTGGATCTTTGGCATGAATGACAAACTTGTTCTTTATGTAAGAAAGGAAAGAAAATCCTTCCAGAACAGTCAGCCTAGACAACATGACTTCCCCCTCCCTCCCAAAAAGGAATTCGGAGCACCTAACCAGAAATACTACAAAAAGTGCAATTAAAAGGTGTCTGTGACTGTCTCATCTTGCTTAGAAAATATTCACTGATATTTTTAATCCAAAGTCAGAAACTGCAACAGTCTTCCTGTAGTCAGTACCGAAAAATGTCTAAAGCAGAGGACCTGAAGATCACCAGATGGTCTGTCTACAAGTATTTAAGGAGGAGGCTCCCAACCTTTACAGATTCCGAGGGCTGTGGATCTTTCTTGTTTTGTATCCACCTCAGTAAGAGCTGAGGGTGTTGGATAAACTTGATGAACTTCAGGAGGGATGGGGTCAGCTTGTCTAAAAATGCTTTTATTTTCTGTCTGGCTAGTATATAGCAAGCTGACCCTTAGTGGGGATGTCATTTCAGCATAATCTGTAAGTGAAGAGTCTTGAGATGAATACTTAGAATTAAAATACAGTTTACTTACCCTTTCAATTGCTAAAAGTAAGAAGTAAGATGGTAAGTAAGAATTTAAGACTTTTCCCAAATGAATGAAAAGATTAATACTTAAGTACTGGGGGGGAAGTTCAAGGCAGAGATTGTGATAAAATAACAGACCTAACTGCTGAAGAGTGAGGAGCAGCCTGTGTAAGAATGTACTTGTATTTCCATTATTATGTAAGCCTTCAATGATGGGAAATGGGTACAGAAGAACTAAGTTAACATACCCTTTGTGTCTCAGATCTTTGAAGTACTGTGGTTCTTGTCCATTTGTTTATGTGATTGTTTTAGAAACAGTGCTGGGTGCTGTGTTTGTGTGGGGCCTGGCAGCCCCTTAAAGAAGTGAGGGAGATAACTTAAACCTGCTGCAGGTGATGTAGATTCTCAGCTTGCAGGTTCTGTGCCAGGAGGCTGAGTTCGCCTCTTCACATAGCATGACCTTTTCTTGGTGGAAGTATAAGGTGAAATTCGATCTGGAAGGTAATTTACAATTTAGTCAGCTTTAATGTCTTTCCAAATGTGATTATGCTGTTTTGATAATTTGACGCTGTTTGGAGCTAGGTTGTAGTTATCTGAAGCTTGTCAGATCTTTGTGTGTGTATATTTTAATTTTTTTTTATTCTTCTTTTTATCCTGCGTATATGAGGGCTGGAAAACTAAACATACTTTAGAATAAGGGCGTGAGTACTAGAGCACTTGTCTGGTATATTAATCCATGCTTTGCATCTTCCAGAGCTCTCTTTGTTTTCTGAGGGTAGGTCGTGTGTCTGCCTCCCAAGCACATTGCTTGGTGGCTATCCAACCTTTATCATGATTTCTCTTCTTTAGGGGCTAATCCTTTTCCCAATGCTTCTGATTTGTCTGTCTCAAAACAATATCTCTGCTCATTTAGAATCAGTTTTCATTTGAATCATTTGTTACTTCTACAGATTGCAATCAAATTAACAGAATTTAGCCAAGTATGGTTGCAGACAAAAAGGAAATTGTGTGTATATATATGCCTATATACAAGATTAAATGGATACTAACAGTGACAAGCTGCAAGGGTAAATTTGAAACTTCTTTGGTTAAATAGAGCAAGTGCAAGTTGCATCTTCCTGCCCCTTAGCATTCTTGTATTTGGCTTCATTTTGCATTAAGAGCAAATAAAATAAGCTACTTCTCTAAAGGCTTTTGATATAACAAGGAATGAAGCTATGAAGGTATTAGGCAAATCCATCTTCAGCTAATTGATGGCTTTGAATGGCAATAATTAATCAATGTTCTTCCACTTCAGTTGTCTTTGGTAGGCCTTCACTCAAAGACTTGGGACATACAACGAGGTATTCTTGGTATTTTTAGCTGTCACAAAGTGATCATCTTTCTAGATTGAAATTGTGGGCTTTTCTTATAGACTGAGTTACTCTAATACAAGTACTGGGCCAGATAATGTCTGTTTATCAGACCAAATAAAGTGAGGACACCTAGGTCCAATTTTTAATGCATTCTGACAAAATTAGATCTGAGCTGATGATGACTTGGTTTTAAAAGGGTATCACCTTCTTCATATAACCTTTCCTTGCTCTTTTTGAGGTTATCATCCATTGATGCAGTCTGTCAGGTTTGGTTGGGCTTTTAAAGGTGCACAAAAAGTAACTATATTATTACCAGTAAGTAACTGCAGTATTACCACTGTGTAGAAATTGCATATAGTGGAATAGCTGTAGTGTCCTTGCTAATGCTTTTACTTATCCCTTTAATTATCTGTGATATTAGCTGATATTTTGCAGTCACTTTGGTGCATGTATTAGCATCATTTTGATGGACTTATACAATTGCCAGTAAAAATTATAGCTCTGTAATACCTACATAATTATAGAATGCTTGTAGTAGTTTGTGTAGATGTTAACTTAGTTTTATTTGGAAGAGATGGCAGTGAGTTTACCCAGTAAACTTGAAATAGAGTGTTGATATTGAACTAATGACATATTTTTTTGTCTTCTGTGTGTTGCAGTAGATCATGAGCTCGTGCTTTTATGTGCCTTTTTATAGATAAGCTTCCTGTTTCCAGATCATGTGTTTCAGGGCCATGCAGCATAACCTGTCTTGGTAAATCAGCTTAACTCTGGTCTAGCTTGCAGAATGATAATAGATTTCAAATTTAATACTACTAAATGACATAATGTCCTGGCAAGCTTCTAACCTTCACCCCTTGCAAATGGGTTTACTAGGCTTGTAATTGGTGTTTGAGGTAATTAGTGCATACCATAGGGTAGGGCAGTATTTGAATTTTCTGGATAGATCAACAGGCTGAATGTCAGCAGCACAAAAGTAGTTATTTGAGGCTTCAGAAGCACGATAAGGACATCTTGGAGCTCTGCAGTTATGTGCTCTTAATACTAACCACAAATGCATATTTTTGCTTGGAGGGGAATTTTAGGAGTTGTCATGAGTTACTTTTTTGTCACCTCCAGCAAGAACTGCAGATGGGGAACTGGAGAGCTGTTTGTTAATAATACAGCAGGCACTTATCTTTGATGTAGAAGTACATGTAGCTGTGCTAGAATCTCACAATAGATGTTTAAGAATAATCCAGTATTAACACTTGCATATGAAATGTATTTAGGAGCCCACTTTGTCTTTGAAATTGGGATGGTGTTTGAATAATTGAACATACACTGAAATAAATAATGAGGGCTGTTCTACTCTACTGGAGATGGTTTCATGTGGAGTAAAATGCTCAAGACATGGGGATGACATTACAGCTCTTCTGTATTTATTTTAAAACTGAATATAAGTGCTTTCAGTTTTAAAGGAGCTGAGACTTAGGAATTACAGGCTGTAAGTTCAAGTGCAAGTTGTGAGAAATAAATGCTTTGTGCAGTTACTTTAACAGTTTGATTCATAGTATTCAATTTGTCCCTTACCAAATAAGGTTCAAGTTTAGTGTCAGGCAGGACTAAGCTTTGCTAGTCCTTCAAAAATGTGTTGACCTCAAGCACACAAGTAGTTAATGAAGTCAGTTGGACTATTGGTAGCAATTCATTTAAGGATTCTGCTGGGTTAGGATGTGTATTTTCTGGGGATAACCAAAAGGTGTGAGTCCTGTCCCTGTTGATCAGTGTGCCTGAAGGTCAATACAAGGGCTCCTCTGCACCATTGTTGTCCTTCCTGTGCAGAATGTTCAGCTGACGTGTAGCATGCTGGTGTCACCCAAAAGAATGCACTCTAGGACTGAAGGGGGTGGGGGGCTGGGAATAAAACACTTAGAAAGAGCTTGAAATACCTCCATTCTGTTCCCAGTGGTTCTCTTTCCAGCCTCTGGCTGAAACTTTGTAGCTGTGGAGAGAAGCCAGTCCCCCAGGAGGGAAACCAAAGCCAGCTGTCAAAGGGAGAGCTGGCATCTGGGCAACTGTTTTAAAATAATTGTGTGGGGAGTGTCACGTATCTTCCTAGCCATGCTTGTCACTTCAGTGCACCAATGATTTGGAGAAAAGAGGGGGGGAAAAAGTCTGCAATATAGACATATAGGAAGCTGGGGAACTCAGTCACCCTCCAAAATACAGGCTAAGGACTGAGGCTGAGTATGGGTAAAGAAGTGTTTATTATCTGAAGAGGGCAGTCTTTGTCAGATCTCACAATATTTAGTATTTGAACTCCCACTGGCCACAGTCATGGTTTGGAATTTCAGCTTTTATTTAGAGATTATGATATTTTAAAGCTGTCTTTTGGATGCATTTTGCTATGTCACATACTGATGTTTAGTGCTTTACAGGAAAAAAAGTTTGTCTTGAAGTAGGGTGCCAGAAGTGAGAGACCTGTCCATATATTTTTTTTTGGTGTAATTTTGATGAAGCCGTTGCCAAAAATCTGACATGTTAAGGGGAACAGGGAAAGGGGCTCAATTGTAGAGAAGCTCCTCACTGCAAACTTGAAGTTTAAAGAGACAGTACTATTTAAATTTAGGCAAAAAAGTTATGTTCTGCAGAAGCATTACCAGCAGCACAAGCAACAGCACTTCCAACTGAAATACAAATAAGTCCTTAAGGTGAACAGTGCTGAATTTTTATTTTTATTTGCTGAGAGTAGTATTTTAATAAATAGTTACTGTTCTTTATCGGATGCAAATATTGAGTTTGTAGCCTCTCTTCCTCCTGCCTCTGCACTAAACACCCTCCCCCCCCGTCCCCCCCCCCCCTCCCCTAAACTAAACCATAACAACCATCGTCGAACAGGGACACGTC
>JANVCC010000057.1:4443858-4478272 GCA_025345505.1 Todiramphus chloris collaris | reverse complement strand
TTTTTTAATGATACGGAGACTTACGGGATCTGCGTTCTTTCCCTATATAAAGCACACATTAAAACTTAGGAGGCTTTGGAGCAGACCTGGAGTGCCCTGGTGTTCAAGGATCTCTGAGCAGTTTATAAACTAAGCATTATCCAGGTTACATCAATCAATGTTTCTCAGCACTTCCAGATGCAATGTAGTGATGAGCTATTTCTGTTATGTCACCGGTGTGACCCATTTCTGGTGTTCTCTGCTTAGCTTATACCACCGAGACTTAGGGCACCAGTGTGAAGTTACTTCAAATTATCTTATTTAAGCTTGTGCAAAACTCTGAGTAAATGCTTCTCTGCAGATGAGAATAATTAAGTTGATAGGACTGAGTCAAGTACAACAGGACAATTTGAAGTTCACTATTAATTGTATTAATTTACGTGATGCTTTGGGTGTAGATATTGTAATTAGATTTTGAAGTATACGTGTGTGTGTACACATACATATTACTTACTGTGTCACAGAGTTATGTCTAAATTAAATGTGACTGATCTCATTTGTTCAGGATCAGGCTCAATGTCTGAAGGCTGCACCTTGGCTTCCCCTACAACTCCCCTGTACTTGTCCATTCATGTGTGTACAACGTGGGAGTTAAGTCAGTAAAGCTCTTTGTACGTGCCAATAGATGAACACTAATGGAACCCTGAAACTGTGGGATGTTTAGTAGATGGCATACTTACCCTCTTTTACCAAGAACTTAAGGGTTGTTGGGGTTTGGTTTTTTTTGGTTGGTGGGGTTTGTGTTTTTGTGATGTGTTTTTGTCAAGGTTTAGGGTCAGGATGGCCCCTTAGACCTATAACAGACGCTCTCTGTTAACCTCCATCCCTCCCCAAAGGGGAAGAGAAAGGGAATAAGGGAGAGAGACTGAGCGATTAGAAAAGGAAACTAGAACAGCTTTAATGAAAATGAAATTAATAATTATAAAAATGGAATATATACAAATATATACAAAACCAGTATGGAACCCAACCCCCTGATGGTAATTCCATCACCGTCACCACTGATGCTGTGGAGGCACCAGGGCAGTCCCAGACTGGGCCCCGCAGCAGATGGGAGCTGTGTTCAGGAGCTGGATTCTGGTACCAGGTTCAGGAACACGCAGATCGGATCGAAGGCAGAATGGACGGAGTCCTCCTTGGGTGCTCCGAGGAAGGAACCGAAAGAGGACCCGAGCCAAGCCAAGCAAAGCTGGCAAAGCAGTCCAAGAGAGAAGAGCCCAGAGACCCCTTCGGATCCCTCAGCTCTAAGCCGAATATGCCATATATGAGATGGAATCCCTCGTTGGTCAGTTTAGGGTCACCCGTCCTGTCCGCTCCTCCCTGCAGGTGCCGCCTTTTACTTTCTGCACCCCCCAGTCTGGTGCACAAGACCCAGCAGTGGCCTTCGTCTGCACACCAGTCCTTGGTAGTAACTCTAAACATGGGCTGTGATCACTGCTAGAAGCAGACACTGCCTGTGAGAACAGGCTGCTGGCTTCAGACAGTGCAGTTAATTAGAAGAACTGAGCTGAAAAATAAAATTACTGAACAGAATTAGTTCTGTTCTCACTCAAACCAGGACAGTTTTGTTTTGTTTTTTTGTTGTTGGTTGTTTGTTTTTGTGGGATAATAGAGAAAGTGAAGAGAGGGCAAACTGAAAGTAGTACTGGCAAAGCTTCCAGAATCAATTGCTTTCCTGCCTTTAACTTGATTCTCAGTTCTAATGAGAATGTGACTCTGAGCTGTGTCAGCTTTTCAGTTGTTCTCACCCAAACCCATTGTTTTCATATGTTTGTGATCTTAAGCTGTCCAAAGTCTAGGAAATACTGGAGAGTCTTCTGAGTGCGATTACATGAATTGTGGTGCTGGGATGGTTGCAGTGCTGTGGGATACTTGGCTGGGCCTCTGGAGTAAAGCTTTGTTTCACTTGTGTGCTACATTGTAATCTTCCGTCCCCTCCGAAATCATAATAGAAACCCAAACAAAACAACAACAACAAAAAGCCCAAACAAACCAACCCTAAACAGCCAAACCCCCCAATCGGTCTCTCAGTGTAAAGTTGTGTTTAATCTTTAAGCCCATAGATGCTTTTTGATTTGTCAGTAATTCTTGCTAATACCATATTAGCAGTGCTCTCTCCTTATAGAGTTTATTCCCAGTTTGCATAGTAAACACTGGTATTTGCAGCACATGCAAGCGTCTTGTTAAACCAAGCAAAATTAACATCACAATATTGGTTCCTAAGGTGGGGTAGGGGAAGGGAAGAAGGAATTATTTTTGTGCTTTAAATGACTGTTATTTTTCCTATATCCCTTGTATAATTAGTTGAACTTACTGTATAAACTAGGATTTGATTTTTAAGCTTAAAATTGTATGCATTTGTAAACAATTTACATTTTCTTAATACAATCCAATTTCATCAATACAGCTACAGCTCAAAAGTCAAGTGGAGACAAAATGGCACAGTTAAGTGTTGTAATGCCTTTGGATGTTCACAGTAGAAAAAAAAATACGCTCACTGAGGCAACCTTCATGAACAAATGGACAAGCTCTGGATCCAGACTGTGCTTGGATCCCTTTCAGTCTTGATCCTGTGTGGTGTTCTTTTAGGCGGTGGTTTTCATCCTCTAGGTAGGACCCCATCACCATAGGAACAGAGTGCCTTGGAAATATTGTTCTGAAAGGAGAAAGCATTTTACAGCAATTTCTGTTCAGCCTTAGCATGTGGGAGAAGTACCTTGACTTGTTTGTGTTTCACTGTATTTTAATAAATGTCTGGCAGGAGATGGGGGGGGGGATGGAGATAAAGAGCTTAGTATTAATTTCCAAAAGCCACTGGTTCTATGGCTCACTCTTACTGTTTTCAAGTGAATTTTGTATCTCAGTTCATTTGGCTTCAGAACCATCTGTTGTGTCTGCTGGACACAGACCTTTGGATGCTGGCTCAACTGGATGTGGCTGTTGGGGGTAAGCACGATTCCTGCAGAGCAGGGTGGGGTTATTGTGCCAGTCCTGATGTTGGGATCCTTTGCTAGCTGTCTTCAGTTTGCTGTAAGAGAACAGCAAAACTCCCAGACTTGTCTGAGAGGAATGAGCACCCCTACCCAAATCAACCTGTATGTTTTGGGTGAAATGATGCATTTTTTTTGCTATCGATAAAAGCAGGTGTGCCCCCTCTCTCCTCCTTGCTGGTACTGGGTGGCTGTTGAGACTCCAGTCTGCAAAATGCATCCCAGAAAGCCAACCACATCTGGGGCCGCATCAAAAGCAGTGTGGGCAGCAGGTCAAGGGAGGTGATTTTGCCCCTCTACTCTACTCTCATGAGACCCCTTGTGGACTACTGTGCCCAGCTCTGGAGCCCCCAACACAAGAAGGATATGAACCTGTTGGGGTGTATCAAGAGGAGGTCATGAAGATGATCTGAGAGCTTGAATACCTCTCTGAGGACAGGCTAAGAGAGCTGGAGTTCTTCATCTTGGAGAAGAGAAGGCTTCAGAGGAGACCTTATTGCAGCCTTCCAGGATATGAAGGGGGCCTCCAAGAAAGCTGGGGAGGGCCTTTTGCCGAGGGCCTGTAGTGACAGGACAAGGGGTGATGGATTCAGACTGGAAGAGGGGAGATTTAGATTTGAAATTAGGAAGAAGCTCTTCACTGTGAGGGTGGTGAGACACTGGCACAGGTTGCTCAGGGAAGCTGTGGATCCTTTATCACTGGATGTGTTCAAGACCAAGTTGGATGGGGCTTTGAGCAATCTGGTCTAGTGGGAGGTGTCTGTGCCCATGGCAGCAGGTTGGAACAAGATGATCCTTGAGGCTCCTTCTAACCCAAACCATTCTGTCATTTTATAATTATATGAAAATACATTTAGTGCTTGTGCAATACTTTTAAGAATACAGACTGAAACAGTCCCTACTAGTTTGTCATTCAGGTGCTGGTTCTGAGCTGTGGGCAGAGGTGGGGCAGCATTGCTGCTTCAGTGTCTAGATCTAAAACTGAAGTTTCATGTCAATTTTGACTGATGTGTTGGATTTATAATCAAGGGCTCTATGGGTAGGTTTTGGCATGCCTGAGTGTTTTCAGGCTTAATGTCCTAGAGTAGGTAAGGACAACGGTATCTACTGATGACATATGTGTCTTGAATGATGTCCAAAGTTAGAGCTGTTTTCCTTTAGCAATACTTTCAGAAGTTCTATATTTTCTGCTGAAGCAGGGAGTGAAGTGGCTGTAGGATTATGGTTATGAAACTCACAGAAGATCGTATGTGTGTACTTGTTCAGCACAACGAGAGTATGTTAGTATCCTGGTTTAAGGTTACATGCGCAGCATTCACCTTCCCTCTCCCTTTCCTCCTTTGCTCATGGGTTGAACAGAACATGCCAGTGAACCAGCTGTCTCAGAATAAGCTTCTACTTAAAATCCAATTCTAAAGATCTTGCCTTTTTATGTGGTACTTGAGGCTACCTGCTGAAGCCTGTACTTTGTACCTTCATTATCCTTATAAACCAGAGGAATATTTGACTTGCTTCATTCAGTCTCTGAGGACTCTTCATTTGTCAGCTGGTGCCAGTGTACTGTTCTGCCAGGTCACTGGGCAGCTCTCTGTAGATGAGGCATGAAACCATCCGTGCCCTTTACCATATTCTCGATACGGACTTGCCTGTATCTTTAGCAGTGTACACTATCTTGGTGCCTTCATCTAACCCCTTACAGTACTTGTCCAGATAGCTTTGTTTGGTGCGTAAGTGTCGGTGCCAAACCAGAGCATCTGTGGCTTTTCTTGAGAGTGGAATTTAGGTGAGAAAAATGGCAAGACTTGTAATACATAAAAAGACCAGTCTAAATTGCAAACTCTTCCCTGCGGAGAGCAGTACCTGTGAGCAAGTGCCCTGTGAGCAGGCACTTGTCTGCATTAATACCTGGGTAGGAACAGAAGCATTTAAGCAGCCTCACTTGTTAAAGTGTTAGTCTGATTTTTCTAATACCCAGATAGAATTTTTGCCCCAGCAGACCGTCTGGAATGCCTGTGTGAAGGCTGAGAGGATGTATTTCTGCTAGAGCAGCTCAGAGCTAGATTATCTTCAAACCTCTAAAAATAGCTTGCAAGCCATCAAAAGCAAAAATGCCTTTTTCTCCAGTGAATCATGTATTTTGAAGGGAGGGCCATATGAAAATTAATCTGTCCTCCCTTCTCTGTGGAGTCTTGTGGAGAACTGGCTCAACAATAGAGCACAACGCTACTGCACACTTGGAACAGGTGGAATTTCTGCAGCAATGTTCCAGCATAATACACAGCAAATGAAGTTTTAAATCTGATTATATTTAAATGAAATACTAGAAGAAAATCTTTTGCTTCTAATAGTTTTATTTTCCCCAGGCTTCCAGGGTTGCATTTGAGACAGTTATGTCCTTATATTTCCTTGTTTGGATGGTTATGAGCAGCTTGAATTCATCTTTTTTTTTTTTTCCCCTGTAATCCTCCTATTGCACTTCAGCATTTGTAATAGTAATTAGTATTGACACTCCAGCCTTTTGTAAGCTGGTCATTAGTGATCTCAGGTATTAATTAGGTGAATTTCCATAGCTTCTGGAGCTGAGCCGCATTTCCAGGTCTGGCCTTACTGCTATATAGGAGGCAGGGCTGTGAACTCTCTTAAATGCAGCTTGTTGCCCCTTTCTCCTTTTATTCAAAAGTGATAAATCAAGAATAACTTAGCACTTGTTGTTTTGACCCTATCACAACTTTTCAGCAGGATTTCTCCTGATGATGATTATCTGTGGAAATAGAAACTTGAGCTCTTCTTATGCACTGTTACACTCTGGATTTTTTTCCCAGATGAATAGGAATGGTGTAAAAGTATTTTGCATAGGTAGTCACTTTTTCTTATCCTAATGTCGTTTACAGGTTATTAGGTTATATTATAATCTGTGAATGTATTAGTAATTTACACTTTAGAGTCATGACTTTTACTTACAAAAGCTATAGAGAAATAAACGAGCTAAAGAAGCTGAGAGTTAACTGTGCTGTCAAAAATACAAATATATAAGTGTAGTCTCAATCTGCCTGATTTGCTGGCTTGAAGGACAGATTCTTGCTTGTCAGACTATAAGAGGTGGAATTACTATCAGACTGCTTTTAGTAAAGTGTCAAGCAGCAGAGGTATATAAAGCACATCTTGTAGTTACAGGAAGGAGGGTTAATCTTATGGGTAGAATTAACCAGAATATTCCCACCTAGATGGAATGTATAATGTCCTGATCTGTAGCAATGCAGTTTGTAACAGATCAACTGCTACCCTTCTCAGCAATGGTGTGAAAGTACATGTTGGCTACATGTTTAAAAATAACCCAAATGTTACTGTCAGTGGGTTGGAAAGTCCTTGTTCTTTCTGTGCTGGTTAAGAACCTAATTATTCTAGAGCAGATCCTTTCACAGCTGCTAGCAGTGAGCAAGTAGGAATACTGTGATGAAGAAACTACTCCTAAACATATATTTTGATTTAATGGGACTTGGAGTAGGTAGTGAATTTTTTGAGACAGATGCTATTAAAGTATCCTAGTGTCTGCTGGAAGAAATAGTTCCTCTAAGTCACTGCAAACTTGAGCTGCTCTTTCAATTATGTATTTGGTGGGTGGAGTGACTATGGAAAGAAATAAAGGGCTTCTATTACAGAAAGTGTCTGTTCTGAAACACCTTTTAGATGTGGGTGATGTTTTGCTATACTTACTTTTGACTTTTTATATCTGGGGAAGCAAAAATTCTAATAATAAAAATAATTTTTAAAATATTGTTATGCAGGTTCTTTAAGCAAAGAACTTGAAGCATTAGTCCAAACTCCCATGTACAGTACCACCTAAATTTTAGCTTAAAGCATTTCAAGTGCTTGCATGTCTCATCTGTAGTGCCAGGTTTGGTTGTCAGCACCAAGTGACTTGGATATATCCTCTGTGCTGTCAAGAGTGATAGGAATAAAAGAAGAATTCTCTTCTATCTTAACAGAAATGGACAGATATGTTAAGCCAGCAATCTAATTTTCATGATTAATTTAATCCAATAAAACCTTCTGTTATAGTCATGGAGGGTTTTTTTGTTAGTTTTTTCTAAGTGTTTGTAATTCTGTCTTCTTTATGCATTGTTCTCTGCTTCCATGGAGTTTTCATTTTCTTACTTGAGAGACATTGCAAACAGAAGTGGTTGCTAATACGTTCTTCTACCTCTCTGAAGCTGGAAAGCTTCATAACTTAAAGCAAAGAATACACATCTTTCATAGAATCATAATGGTGGAGGTTGGGAGGCACCTCTGGAGAGGAGTCCAACCCCCCTGACAGAGCAAGATCACCCAGGGCAGGCCACACAGGAACAGACTCGGGCGAGTTTTGAAAGTCTCTACAGACTCCACAACCTGTCTGGGCAGCCTGTTCCAGTGCTCAGTCACCCTCAGAGGAAAGAATTTTGAGGTGGAACTTGCTGTGTTTCAGTTTGTGACCATTACCTCTCATCCTATCTCAGGGCACCACAGAAAAGAGACTGGACCTTTCTACTTGGCACCCACTTGTAGTCTTCGAAATGGTTCATGCGATGACACACTTCTGGCAATTGCATCTTAAAGCATGCAAGAAACTTGTTCACTTAAGGCTGAACTCTCAGATACTGCCAATATAGATCAGTTTTAGCCAGTTTGAAAGTATAAGGCTAAGGAAAAGTAAACAAGTTAAGCTGTTTATCTGGGTCCTACACGCATCTTCAAACTTTGGATTCTCAACTGAGTGGTTCATCCTGGTTCTTAACCTACCTTTTTCTTGCTACACTAGGAGAGGTCTCATAGGAGGCATACTGAAGGTATCTGCATGGTTCATCAGTCAGTTGAAATAGGGCAACTGCAGACACTTCTGGGTCTGGCACCACATTTGGAGCTGCTCCGTCTTCATGAGGAGGATAGATGTAAGTGGAGGTTGTATAACTGGAGACTTGCCATCTTAGTTTGACTGGATAAACTGGCATTTTTTTCTTTTCAAGTCTGCTGAGCTGCTGGCAACGATCTCAGAGTACCCTTCGGTGGAGCATCTTTGCTTCTGATGGTGTGCGTTCTTTGGTTTGTCTTTAGTTAATACGAACGCAACTTTTGTATATCAATCTTTATTGATAAAACAGTAACTTTGGAGGAAAGGAAATAAGAAGGGAACTGAAGTTCAGAGCTATTAATGGGACTATTAAAGAGCATGTAAAAACTGCCAGCGGTAGGAGGAAAATAGTAGGTTTGTGTTTTAACCATAACTGCTGACTTGTTTCACCACTGGTGAAACTGAAAGAGCAAGTCTTAAACAATTGCTTCCTGAATCATCCGTCTGGGGGCAGCAACCTGATGTCAATGATACACTTCCTATAATTGGTACTAATTTATACTATAGTAGTAAATGATGTTATATAATTTATATAATAATTTGTATAATTAGTAACAGTTTGTGTAATTAATATAAATGTTTATATGAAATTCAGAGTGTAAAAATTAGATGCTTAATAACACTGGTAATAAACACAGTAAATGTAATTCCACAGAATTATCCTTTAGAGTTTGGTAGAAGGTGTCTGAAGTCTGACTGTAAACTCACCCCAGACATGCAAGAACTTGGGATTTCCAGGTTTTTCTGGACAGTCTTGTTCCTTTAGCCTCACTTGTTTACTACCTAACCATCAACAGTTTGAGATATTAGTATTTGAACTCACTCGAACAAATTATTTGTTCTTTTCTTAGTTGTGATGAATAAAGGTGTGTCAAATTAAAAACAAATCAAACAATCCCCCCCACGCCCACTTCAGAGCACCATTCAATTAATTCATGCATGTTCCAGTGCTAAGCAGTAACAGGACCTCTGTAGTAATTTAACAAGTATCTATAAAAAGTTTCAAACTCGACTAAAGTTTGGTGTGTTATGATTGCAGCAGCAAACTGTTAATACTCTGTGTACTCTCTAGTCTACATGTGAGTTTAATGCCTGAATAATAGTCTGACTGAAGAATCCTTGGAATGTGAAATGAACAGTGACATCAAGAATCACTATTAAACTGTTCTGTGAAAGTTGAGAGTGCTGAAAGAAATGGTCTTTGACATAATTGCAGTTCAGATCCACAGTCAGGCAGAGTCAAAAATACAAAGAAAACGACCAAAACAAATTTAATGGAAATTCAAGTTTGTGATAAGCTGTGCAAGAAATAATGAAACAACAGTACTCCCAAGGTATTTAAAAATAAGACTTAGTTCAATCTAATATGTGACTCCAAGTTGCCATAGTAAAAACTAAGTTAATGAATGAATCCAGAATATATTATTTGTTTGTACCTTTTCAAGATGTTTCATTAAAACGGGATGGAATGAGTTCTCACCAGTAAGGAAGGCCGTGATGTTCCATGAGCCCTGAATAGATTGAGAGGGAAGGGTCAAACATGGGCTGGGGAATTAAGTAATTAAAAATTATGCATTATGATGCTGATTATCAGAACTACATTTTAGCCTTGAACAGGTTTGAGTCTCAGAGCTAACAGATAAAGTCCAATTCCTGTGCATAAACCTGAAGACCCTTTGAAATGTGGCATTGTTTCTCTAGGAATCCTAGGCTTCCCCCCTACCTGCAAAGGTAATGAAGTCCTACAGAAGAGTGTTCCCAGCAAGGAAAGTAGCCTCCTAGATTGCCAGTAATTGAAAATATTTCATGAAAACATCTTTCAGAGAACCTCAGAGTGCTCCTAATGACTCCCTTGAGCCTCACTTGATTACAGT
The DNA here is from genome assembly GCA_025345505.1 of Todiramphus chloris collaris. Taxonomy (NCBI): domain Eukaryota; kingdom Metazoa; phylum Chordata; class Aves; order Coraciiformes; family Alcedinidae; genus Todiramphus; species Todiramphus chloris. The sequence continues at coordinate 4,468,481 of JANVCC010000057.1, read as the reverse complement.
GATGAAGTGTGATGTAGGGAACTGCAGCAGCTTGTCCAAGAGAGCAGCTGAAGATCAGGGAATATGTTCCATCCTGTGTGTGTCTTCTCCAGGTGGCAGTTAGTCCTTCTACCTGATGCTTTCAAATTTCATGGCCTTTAATGGGACAGTGCCTTACTGGTACAAAGGTGGGTTCCCTTGGTGAGTGCTCTGGAACAGCTTTTTTGACTTGACCAGTATCTTAACAGGAGTTCTGTCAGGTCTACTTTCTGTATGTTAGGTAGATGAGCTATTAAAAGTCTGATGTGATAAGTTTGTACCTTTTTAGGCTTTCAGGGAGCATAATGCTTTACAGGTAACAGCAAAATCCTGCTCTGGGCAGACTGATAAAGGTATAGCCCAAGGTTTGAAACCAAGCAGATGAGTATTTAGTGGTGTCAACTCAAAATTCTGCCAAATCTTCTAGAGGATGCTTTTGAGACCCAAACTCTAGGTTTTCACAATGTGAAAATTGAACTGTCAGGGATTTTTGTAGCTACTTTGTGGTCCTTACAGGAACTACCTAACGCTGTTTGTTGCGCGAAGTAAAGGATGTGGTCTGGGGCTTTTAGAGTATTTTATTAGTTAAAGTAGACTCTTTGAGTTCTGATGGACTTCGCTGATGCTTTATGGCTAGATAAAGGTCTAATTAACTATGATCTGCTAGGAATTCTCCCATGGGACAGATACCGGAGTGTTGGCAGTGATTGTGCTCAGGATTTCTTTGAAAATTCAAGCTAAAAACAGGCACTGAGTGTTACAGAACGTCTGATACTTTCATGTGTAAGTATAACATAACTACTGCAATAAAGATGAAAAGGATGGGAGATAAAATGGACTTAGCAGTGTAAGATGAGGACACTGCAAAGTTGTTTGTTTGGTTTTTTTCCCAGCTATTCAGTGCCTTTTGCATTGTCACTGCTGGGTAAATATTAATCTCTCTTTTATTGCAGAACCTCATAGGGTCTGAGAAATCTCTGCTGGTAGTTTTCTATATCTTGAATTAAGCTGGGTCAACCTGTTAATAATTAGTGTCACTTGGAAATATGAAGGTGGCATTATCTGGGAGAGAAATAGGCTTCCTAGCCCATGGCAGAAATCTGTCATGTTCAATAATGGGCAGAAAATCTTTCTTAATCTATTCTGTAACTTATTAGCAGTAGTTGCTTTTGATCCATGTGCCATATTCTCAAAAAAAAAAATTATAACTGGCACAAATTTCTGTTAAATCATTCCTGGAATACATTTCTCTAGAGTTTTTGCTGGGAGGTGATGGCACATTTGGAATAGACAGATGTTAATTCAATATTCTTATTTTTATCTCGTACGTGGAATCATTCGGAGCAACTTATGAGCACACATACTGGATGTCTAACTAAATCACCAAAAGGCCATTCAGTGGCACTTCTGATGTGGCAGGAGAATAGTTTTAGTTCTTGTTCTTGATGTTAAGTTACCTTATTGCCTCTACAAATCACAGTCATTCATAGGGCGGTGTTGTTGGCAGAGGACTAGGGGTTGTGGTGATTGTTCTTCCCCAACAGATCAGAGATTGTTCTCTCTAGAAATATCCATTTAGTTCTTGTGTCCTGCTCTTATTTATTTATTTATTTACAGGTATACTTTTTTCCTTCTGGGTTTTAAAAAGTAGATGAAAGCATGGATCACAGATGTTTAAATATAGCATTTGTTGTCTCCTAGAAATTAAATTTCCTGCTCATTTAAAATAATCTCTTTTTCAAGTTAATTCATTCTATTGATGGATAAATAATAAATGAACCTTTTTTTCTGCCTTTCTTTAACAGCACAAAAGGCAGCTTTGCTGGACAGTTTTCCAGTCAAAACAGGTTCCTGGTGAAATAGCAGAATAACTCCTTGAAACTGTGCTTTGGACTGTAAGGGGATATTTGGCTTTTTTACCTGGTCCTGTTTTCAAATGGGCAATAGAGACTTGGAGTAATTAAAATATATTTTGAAAATATCTGGCAATACAAAACAGATTTTTTTTTTAATTTTCTTGTTTTGCTTTCCTAGCAAAACACACATTATGTACAGAAGCTTGAAATCTCAAATAATAGCGCATCTTTCTTTCATCTCTGAGATACACAGATTTGTCTCCTTAATGATGTGCCAAGCAGTCGGCTGTTGTCCAGGAGCTAAGGGTTCTGGAAACTGTTCAACCAAAGGACTGGAAGCTGGATCAGGCCCCGTTCTGCCTATTTCTGTAAAGCTTCTGTTTAGCTTCCATCTTGCTGTTGTATCAGTTATTCCTGCCTTCCCACTGATAAATCATTGCCACGGTGACTAAGGTGTGGGCAGTTGCTTACTATTTATAGCTGCTCTTGTTTAATCCAGTGTTTTCACAGTGCAGAGGGTAGTGACTCCAGGTTTTGTGCTTGCGTTGTGATGGATCTTGCTCCTCATTAACTTTGCCATCTCATTCTCTGCTTCTTGAGAGTGCTGCCAGCTGTGGGTATCCATCTGCAGCAGGCACCTGCTCATTTCTTTCCTTCTAGTGCTACTACCTAAGGGCTTAGCAGCTTAGTTGCTCTGTAATACTTCCCAGAAATACTTAGCTTCAAGTACCGAGTCTGTTTAGGGAAAAAAATGTTGATTCAATTTGATGATTTTCAGAAAAAACTCCTCTCTTTTTGCTTATGCTGTTGGGATTGCTTATTCCATTTAAGGGATACTGGATCAGAGCTAACGGACTTTTTTGTAACCCAGTACAGTAAAATAAACCATATGGACTCTTGTGAGGCTTATGAACAGAATCCCTTTAGCAAATGACTGAGATAAGCTCTTGTGGGGTGCCAGTTTTACATCTCATTGACAGTATACCAGGCAGTGGACTGGCTGAGGAGGAAAAAATTTGGATTCCCAGTTGTTTCTTTGCCTGAAATGAATTCTAATTGCTGACTGGCAGAAGAGCTGCTTCAGAAAGCTCTGTTTGAAAAGTCAGGCAGAGCAAGGTGACCCCTTTGAGTAGATGGTGCTCCTCCAGAGCTGGGATCACTGGCCTTCTGGGGCTGGTTAGGCTTTGATGCTCTCCTGTCCAGTTGAGATCTGTACTTAGCTGCAAAATAATTTGAATGCTGGATGGGGAGATTATAATCTTTATTTATTCCTCCTGAAAAGATACTGTGCAGTCAGCAGGAGATTCCACAAGCCCTGTAGTTATCTGCCTGTTCTTTGGGTAAGTTACCACTAATCTGAAGGTGTGCTATAGACAGTGCATCTCTCAGAGAAAGGCTTAGTCTTTCCTTTTTGCGCTATGAATACATTAGAAATGTGGGTAACAAAAGTAAGAGAACTCTGATGTCTTCACTGTTGCTATACAAAGATATGAGCTATAATTTTTAGTGTTTCGTAGAACGCATTCTGTAGAAATAAGTGATAACCCAATCAGACTGCGTAACTGGGACGCAAATCAGAATATGCCTTTGTAGTAGTAAGTGCTAATGATGTAGATAAGCAATACAAGGCCTGTTTACTACCCATATTGTGCTAAATCTGCTTGATAAAATGCTAATCTTTTTTTAATGGATCAGTGTGATTAATATGTGATCACAGGACAAGTGCAGCTTTTGTAATCTGAAGTGTTTGAAAACCAAAATGAGAAGTCTTGATGGGGTCAGTGGTTACCATAAGCCTGTGCCTTATGTAATGATCATTTCCCTTGATAGTAATTAATGAACTGTTTAAGTTATGGAGGACATCCATATTATTGACACTGATGTATGTATGAGCTGAATTTTTAATTGAGTAGATGTGCTGACTGTGTTAATACCGTTGGATAAATCAGACTTCAATTTTATGCATTCAGTGTGTACTTAGAACTATAGAGATATTTTTAGAAACATCAGATGACTTACATACTCATCCGAAAACGTCCGTTTGAATACTAACAGGTTGGTGTTTATATACACAGACTGCACTTACCAGCTTTCCCAAACACTGCAGGCACACAAATACTGCCTGTCCATCAAATAGGTGAAAGAACATGGGGAGGGGAAAAGGCAAAACAGTAGCCAGAGGCTGCGGATGTGATGCTGAGAAGCACCTTGGCAAAAGATGGCGAAATGCCCTTGCAGCTTTCTTTGGCATCGTGGTCCTGTACAGAGCTTCTGCCAGGTGAGCAGAGTGTGCGCTGTATTTCGGCTGTTGGTCAACCTCCCCCGTACTTGCCAGCTAAAGACTTCCCCCTTTCTCTGGTATACTCTGGTGACATGACTTTTTTAGAGTCCCCTGCCCCTGGGGAAACATGAGTTCTTACTTTTATGAATACTGAATTATCTTAAAGAAATAAAAAAATCACTTTCGGCATTTCAAATAAAAATTGTTTAAACTTTGAGCATAAATCTAAATGGTTGTTTTATCTGAAGTGTTCTATGCTGTGGTAAATAATTTCTGTACTACTTTATTGCTAGTCTTAGTTATGATACCAAGATAAAGCAAAACAAAGAATTGGTCTGCTGTAGAAGCTGAGAAAACATTACTCACAGTTGTAACAAAACTCTGTGAAGTACTTACCTGAAATAGCCACCAACTTTGACTTGCCCTAAATCTAGACTGCTGGAGATGTAGAGTGAATTACATAGGCAGGACACACAGGTTACAGGTGAAAAATGATAGTCAAAGATACTAATGCATTGGAAATAATGATGCAGTGCAAAGTCTGCTTCGGTGAGAAATGAATCAGCCTGAAGGTGCTGTATCTTATTTTTTAATCACATCAAATGGCAGAGGATTAAAAGACAAAATAGTCAGTGAAAGACACTTCCTGCCCTCCTCGCGCGCCCCCCCCCCCCGATGAATTTGGTACAGTTATTATGCTCCATAGTGACTTTCTTCTAAGGCCTTTTTTGCAGTTAATTTAGGTGGATGATTAAATTAGAGATTTGAGCAGACATGGAAACATTTTGCTTACAACTATAGGTAGAAGTTTGCTGGTTGGATTTTTGGTATGATTTTTGTGTCTGTATGAGAAATTGCTCCCTGGGTGTGTATGCTTATACACACCATATATGATGTTAAAATTGATCATGTTTGTGTGGAGTAATATTACACATGCATTGTCAGATTGTGTGTTTCAATGTACAGCCTCTTTTTGAAAGTTTTGGGTATGAGTGGTCAAATTTGAGACTAGATTAATCTCGTACTAAATGGGTACAGAAGCATTTATCCGTTCAAGCAGGAGCAAGGGAGTATCCCTGTTACAGGTTCATGGAAAATTGGTAGCTGATAGGACACTAATCTGAACAGAACAATTTATCTAAAGATGGAATAACAAACTTGCGCTGTGAAATGCACTTTTCTTGAAGCGTAGAATAGGAAGAAATAGAAAGTAAAATGGAAATGGAGAGAATTTTGCAAGAAGGTTCACCTCATCAGTTTAACTCTCTAGTTCTAGACATGTTGAGTCTAGAACTTAAATGAACCCAGTCTAAAACTTCAGTGGTTCCAATGCATCTGATATTCTTTCAATGAATCAAACATGCTTGAAGGTTGCATCAGATGACACTAGCAAGTAAATGTAGGATTTTCCCCTTGAGATGTGGATTTTTGTAGCTTAAACTAAATCTGACTTTCTAGCTGAGTGTTCTAATAACCTCTTGCTGTTTGTGGGTTGGGTGAGAAGTCAACCTGTTCTTACCAATACCTTTATTTGAAGGGGATAACTTAGCATTTGTATCAGTTTAAGTCCTCTTTCAGATGATTGACATAGCACGATCTTGAGAAAACTGGGAGTTATCTTTTGTTCAGCTCCCACAGGTGTTATGTGCATCCCCTTCATATATTTTTCTAGAACTGCCCTTGGTCTATGTGACCATAAGAGTATCTGTGGCTCATATTAGTTGGTGCTACTGACTTAAGATTAAAACCAGAATGGCCTGATATACTTCAGTCTGTGCCAACTCAACTGTAATGCATCAAGTGGCTGTGCTAAACTGTGTGGAAAGAAAAAACTTTTCTCTTTGTGCATGTGGGGCCTATTACTGACTCGGACGCTAGGATGTCATAAGATCTTTGGAATATTAATTTCAATCATTTCTAATGAGATTATGAAGGAGTTAAAATGCTTTTGTAGCAATTGTGGAACTTTATTCTTGCTTCTTATTTGGAGAAGGAAACAATCCTTTAATCCATCTTTTAATTTTTCGTGAAACTAGGAATTCTTGTTTGCATTTAGTGTCTTGACTGAACTCCAGCATTAGTAAAAATAACTGTTCTTGCGCATACTTTGAACATGCAGAAGTCTTACAGTGGCCATCGTATGTGGTTGTTTGGAAAGAGTTTATTTTTAACCATGTTAGTTTTGCTTCTGTGACCTAACTGGAAGGTTTTCTCTTGTGTTTTGCAAGTCAAACCAAGACTTTACTTTGATTGAAGTTGACCTTTTTTGTGGGTGTGAAGGAAGCTGTTATCACTTCATGTATTATCAGTTACTTTTGGCTGGTGAACCAGATGGGGGCATGGTAGTCCTATGTTCCTACCACTTCACCTTCTAGGCCTGTAAAATGGAACAGGCCTGGAGTATTTTACATTTAAAGAGAACTTCCTGCATTTTATGCTACACAGAACACTTTATGCAGTATTCTTTTGCACTGTTTTGGAGAGAAACACTTCATTTGTATGTAAAGCAGAAAATGTGTTACTGTCATTTTGGAGAATGAGACTAAAGGGAACATCTGGCTGGGTTCAATTTGTAAAACATCCAGATAACTCTGTGGGTTGACTTGTCTTTCTCTTCTCTCTACTTAAGTGAGCATCCCTGATGTATTCTTATTAAAAACACATTTTATCAAAATACAAAACAAAACCTCAAACCTTTTCTGATACAAACTAAGAATAGGAAAGATTCAGAAGCTTTTTTCAGATTTGACATCTTCCTATTGCTATTGACGTGAGGTGAAGGAGGATTTTATGCTGCACAGGATACAGTAGGGTCAGCACAGGCTACTTATGTAATGCTCTTGGCATCTGTGTGTGCTCTGATCCCTAGATTTCCCATTGATTGTGAAACTATTAATGAATATACTGAACATTTAATGTTCATTACTACAAGCTGCCCAATTTAGGGGCAACCAGGAAACATGAATAAGAATGACCTCCTCTAGACTGAGTTATTTTTGTCACATAAGTCACTAAGCATAAACTCTTGTGGAAGGATATGTTGTATGTCATTCAGTTATTGCATTTGAAAGTACTGGTTATTGCCTTACAGTTAGTTTTGCAGACCAATTGCAGTAACTTGCCCAAAGTGATACATAACACTGTTGTAGGAACTGAAGCCTCCACAGAAATGTGCGTTCCCTGGGTAAGGTGCCTGTTCAGATTGCTGGGTTCACTGCTTTCTCCTGCAGCTTCTTAGTTCTGTTTGGTATTTGAGTGAAGAACTTAAGAGGCTGCCTGCCAAAGCTGCAGTACCAGAGGAGCTGGGCAGTGTGCAATGTGCAGCCCTCACAGCCTTCCGTGAGCCTTTGTTACGAGGCTGAAAGTCTCTTCTCCCTTCAGTTCATCTGCTCTCCAGTGTCAGTGACTTACTGAAGAGTGTAGCTGTCAGCTGCTGAGCCGCTGCAGTGCGATGGTCGCGTAGCACAGGAGGCTGCTGGGCGTATAGTACTTGAAGAGGTGCTACACCTGCTGAACAGCTATTTTCAAATACAAATATAACCCTTCTTTATCACATATTAAAGGGTTTTAGCCTGTCATGAAGACTAGTTAGTTTGAAACACACCAATGCAATGCCATTTGCTGTGAAACCTGTCACAAATGTCAAAAATAAGGCAATTTTCCTTGACATATAAATTTACATAATGCCAATGTAAAATTTGGCTATAATGTTTCAGTCTGTGACTCATCTTGGGAAATGTAAAGACCTGTGATATATGTTACTGCAATAAATCTTTCTCATTAGTTTTCTCTGTGTCAGAATTTCCATAGTCTTTGCTAGTAAATTAACTTCCTTTGCTGATAGGAGAAAAATGTGTAGGATCAGATTCAGTGACGCACTTGAGCATGTCTTCATCTTTACTCATGTAGGATCTTGAGCTGGAAGGAATCTGATCAGCCCAGCACTGAATCTCAGCTCCACTTGGTGGTCCAGGGTGGGTAAATCACTCTTCAGATAAGAAAGATTGTGGGGAGGGACAATACTGTGCTTTTCTGCGCTTGAATATCAAATCGGCAGTTGAGATAGGATTACTGTGGGCAGTGAGGTTTGACTGTGTTTTATTCTCTGCAGGTTTGCAAAATCCTGCCTCAATTCTTTCACTTAAGTGGAAATTTATTATGCAATAGAGAAATCCTTGTGCATCTGATGTAAACTGGTGAAGTTCTGGCAGTGCTGTCACTTAAATTGTTGCTTAAACTTTTGTGTACCGTTTTTCATCCCATAGACCTAAACAAAGTTCTCAGTAAGTCATGGAAATGGGGGGGAGGGGGAAGATCCTGATGTTCAGAACCCCTTTTTGTGGTGAGAGCACTTGTAACAAACATCAAATCTTCCACTTCGCGCCTCTTCTTTCAGAGAGAAAACTGAAGCTAATGAGCTGAGTTCTTCAAACCTTTAGTAAGAATCCTTCTCTAACTTGAAATAAAGTATGACATGTATTTTTGAAAGTACTCAATAGAAAATACATCTGTGTTTCTAGGTGATCTTAATTGCATTTAACATCCCTGTATTCAGCAGCAGCATTGGCTTTCTGTAATGGCTCCGATATGTAATACAGTCTTTGCTATACCCAGAGATAATTGCTTCTGACCTTCCTGTTTTTCCGTGCTCTTGGCTGATCATGAGGAAACCCTCCTTTTCTGTGAGGATGCCAGAGCATGGACCAGGCTGCAGAGACAGGTTGTGGAGTCTCCTCCTCTGGAGAGATTCCAAACCTTCCTTGGACAATGGAATCATGGCCACGCTGCTCTGGGTGACCATGCTGGAGCAGGGGGGTTGGACGAGATGATCTCCACAAATCCCTTCCAACCCCCACCACTCTGTGATTACAACAGTAGTCACCTGAACCATGCATTTCTAACTCAGCCATCAACTACTGTACAAAAAATCTGGTACTTGCCGTTAGCAATCAGCTAAAGAAATGGATCCCGTGCTCACCATTACTCTAACAGAAATGTTCCTGATTATAATTGTTATCCTTCTCCATCAACACATTATTTGACAAAGGGCCTCTGCCTGTAGTTAAGGAAGTATGCTTGACTAAAAATCTCCAAACAAAACATGAGCACATGCGGTGTCTTGATCATCATGGCTTCCAAAGCACTTAATGATGAGGCACCATATAAAGACACAGTGGTGATATCAGTGTGATACCTTGTGGTGATACCTTGTCTAAGCAACTCGTCTTGCAATGTGTTTTGCTAGCTTTGCATTATTGGTAAGCAAAGACTTATCACAGAAGATACAGATGCCCTGTGCTAGTGACTGTCATAAATTGATCCAATTCCTGCTGAGACAAAATTGTTTCTTGCATCTTGAGTGAAAAGGAGTCTGAGGAGGAAAGCTGTCAAGGGTTGATGGCTGCACTTTTGGGGAAAACAATGACAGGAGCACAAAGAAGGAAAAGCTGAAACTGCATGATGGAAAATTTCTGTAGTGTTCTTAATTCCTATTTCAGCAGGGGAATTTTTAATAACTTGCTTTCTGGCAAGGACCATGGCTGGCTGCTTTAGGAAGCCTGTTCATGTGGAACGTTCTTGTCAGGCTTGCATATTAGTGGGTTCAATTGACTTCTTAAAGTTCTCAATGTGGAAAAACAAAACACACCATAGTACTCAATGTATTTTCCATTTGTCAGTTGAAGGTCAAAGCATAAGAAAATATTCTTAAATATCTGAATGTATTGGGCAGTAGCTATTAAGTTGAAGGCCTGGAGGGTTCCCTGTCCAGGGAGGAGGAGCCTTTTTCTTTTAAAGATCTCATTTGGCAGCTCTGTTGAAACTTCCTGTGCTGTGTTTGGGTTTTCTGTTTTGGTATTTTTGTTTGAATTTCATGGGATAGGGGGTTTTTGTTTGGTTTTGTTTTGGGTTTTTTTGTGGTTGTAGTTTTTGTTGGATTTTTTTGAACATATTTTAGGTTTTAGCAACTCAAGCAGTCTACCTTCCAGTTAGAGATGTGCTCACTCTTACATAATGTTAAATGTTATGAAATTGATTAAGTTGGTCAGAAACAGCCGATGAGATGCATGCTGCTGAGCATTATTTCATTGCCATTCATTCTCAATTTGCAGTTTTCGAAACAAGTTCAAAAAAAAAATTAATATTTGGAAAGATACTACTGTTTCTGGTCACAAACCTGTACTAGTGTTCTAGTGACGAGTGCTGCAATTTTTTAAGCTACGGAGGAACACAGACTGAAATACGAGGGGGAAAATGAGCCACTAGAAGAGGATAAAGAAATGGAAGATTGATCTAATTCTGAGAAGTCTCATAGCTTTGCAAGAGCTTCTGCTCTTCTTGCAAAGATGTTTTTTGATGCACTGTGGGAATCACAGAAGTACTAGGTTTAGGCTGAAGCAGAGGAACTTAGTTTAAACAGCCTTTGGAGTGCAATGTTTAAGCCCTAGAGCAGTGTTACTCCCTTCCTGGAGACATATTTCAGTGTGGCTTTAACCTATTCAAATAAAACATAAAATTAGAACACCTGATTTTGGAAGCATGTCTGTCTTACCTCTTACTCCAGTCCTGAACTAAATAGTCTAAAATTAGTCATGGAATATTCTAAACACAAACATTAATTTAACCTTTCCAGCATGCAGCCTATTGGAATTGTTTTGCCTGTAACAGTTCTATAGCATTCAAATTGGCAGCTTGCAAAGTCAATATGAATTGCATACAATATACATTACTCAGATGATGTGTTAATTTTGCTGATCTTTAAAGGCTTCATCATCTCAAGACTTCAATCTAATATTCTCACTAATTGGCACCCAAAAAAAGACAGTCTAGTTGGCATGTCTGCAGAACCTCGGAGTATTAATTTATTTTTTTTTTAATCCTATGTAATCAAATGGAGTTAATTGATGCAATGCAGTGAATGTGTTATGTAAGGCTGTTTCTTTTCAGTAACAAGAAGTCTATGGTACTTCTTAATTTCTATAGATCCAGTCTTCTTCCCTCACTGGGAAGAGTAAAGAGGCCAGTGAGATGCCCCTGCGAAACACTTGCCTATTACAATCATTGCAAGTTTTCCTAATACACCCTTTCTTCTGCTGGACATCTGGAAGTGTCTTTAAATCTCCTATCCTCATGAATTTCTTATTCTTCTCTAGTTCTCTCAAATTTCTTCTATTACTTAGACCCTGAGCAGATGGGGAGCATTATCTGTATTTCAGGTATTAACTATTGCAGCACAGTTTGGTGAACTACATGGCCCCACTTCTCTGATGTTAGAACTACACGTTATTTGGCATCAGCACTTAACAGATGAGGCATTACATGTGAATTTGACATGAATACTGAAAACAGAATCTCTGCCTTTTGCACCCCAATGCCTGTAACAATTTTTGGTCTAGCTGTAGCAGAGAATCTTTCCAAATATTAGAGACTGTAGAATATCTCAGTGCTGGGAACATTTGCTACATAAGTAATGCTTGAAACTGTTAGACCAAAGTATACAAAAGCTCTCTTGTCACAGACAACATTTAAGTTTATATTTTCCAGCATGGTTGTTGAAAGATAGAGGTTTGAATATATATTAAAAATTTACAGTATGTTGGAAATACTTTTTTCCAGTTCACTGGGAATTCTTTAGGAAAAGTGCACTAAAGAAAAGTTTATCTTGCAGTGCAAATTGCCTGAAGATTTGCTACATAAAAATTTGTTCTAGATAGTTTAATCTTCTTTACGTACATGACTTTCTGCAAGTTAATTATCTTAAAGCAACAGCCTTCTGAATATAGAATATATACCTGCGTTGTACAGCTCCAGGTTACGGAGAACTATCTGTACATTGCCTGACTTAAATTAAGTACTGTGTGAAAAAATCCAATAAACTTATATATGTACAGTTTTTTTGACAGAATTGAGATGCCCCAAGAGTTGGTTTTTCTTGTGGAAATGCGGGGACCAAGGCAATCAGTTGAAAATTGGCACACAATATAGCAAATGTTATGTGTGTACCTCTCAGGTGACAGTGCTTAGAAGGCTCTTGGGAGTTCACTAATAAAAAGAAATAATTTTAAGGAGTTACTGAGGAAAAGAAGTTGAACGGTTCCTCTCTCTTTCTCTTTAAGTAGTAGACAACAAGGGGTAAAACAATGGATAGCTTTAGAAAATAATAAATTTAAGAGGGTAGCTTGTGACTGATTGCAAAGTTCCCTGTTATAAATTCTGGATTCTCTGAAATATTTCTATCAACTTTTATTAAATCCCGTTCCTGACTGGCAATGTACTTTCTTGGCCATTAAGCAAAGCTGTGGCAGTAGGACACAAACACAGTAAATGGACAACCTAAGCAGCCAGTCTGTTCACTCGAGGCTTATGTTGGAGTCCAGCAAAGCCTGTTTTAAACTTGTCACTAATTGGAGTGCAGAACTGATCACATGAACATTTCTGTCTCTTTCAGGAAACCTGTTAAGTGCTGAGCTGAGCTATGAACTTGTACTGCTCCGTAGCACTTAAGAGCTTTTCTGCCTCTTGAATTCCAGTATCATGCCATTGTTTGGTGGTCAGTCACAGGATTCTTCCAGTGCTTGCTTTCATGTGTTGATGCATCTGCCTTAGCTCTGTGTGCTTCGTGTCAGTAGAGCCAGTCCCTGGCTGGTGCAAGCATAGCATTTCTTGGATAATCTCTGTAGTGGTAATTTATAGCTTGCACTAGCTAAGGATTTTGACTTTCTGCAGTCTGCATTGGCTCTTTCATGAGGACAGTTCTTTAGCTGTGAAATGAATTTCTGCTGGTTATACACACCAGTCTAGAGTCTCTCCATATGCTGTTTGTCATCTGTGCATTCTTTAGGCAACGTGCGGTTCTTTAAAAATCAGCAACTTAACTATTTAAAGGAGTAGCAGCAGCCAAGGAGGCCAGTTCACTACAGAACAGTGGCTGGTGACCCTTCTTGGCTGGGCTGGGTGGGACCTGCAGCCAAACACTCCACACATACAATGGCCAGTTTGTGTGATGCATGTGTTGTGTTTATAAGGTTGTAAAAACGTTCTCAAAGCAAATTTTGTTTAAATCTTAGTTATTCTGAACATTTGGGGAAGTTTCTACCTATATTTACCAATCAACTGAACCAAAGATTATTTTGCAAACAAATTTTATGCTGTGGAATCTGAAAATCCAGTGATCTGAAAAATTTTTCTCTAGCTTAAGAAGCTGTTTTGAGTTAGTGCTAGTGTATAAATGGCTTTTAATGAGAGATTAATATTTATTGAAATGTTATGAATGTGAAGAATCTGAGAAATTAAATCTCTCACTTGCTTCCTCTGTTCATAATTCCCTGTTTTAGTAATGATAATTTTCTTAGCAACTTTCCTATTGGCTGTCCTTAATGGTGTTTCTGTAGATTGACTTCTGTTATCAAGACCATTTTTGTCCGTTAGTTCCAACTCCCTTCAGTTTGAACTCAAATATTTCAAGATAAGTGCATTTAAATAATCAGAGGTGGTAGAATGACCAATGATTTAGACTGTGTTCTCATTATTGTACTGCTTCTTTCTAGCCTTTATCTGTCTTAGTTTGCCATGCTTGGCACATGCTTAGGAAATAAGCTGCAGAACAGGGTGCGCTTCTTGTCCCAACATAGCAGGACTAACATGGTGAACTATAAAAGCTTTATAGAAATTCCCCTCTGGTGAATTGAAAAAGGAAAACAACTGTCTGTACTCAAGAAAAAGGACTCCTGTGTGACTCAAGGACTGACAATGGGTAATTTCCAGCTTGTGGATTTGAAGGTAATCCGACGATGAAGATGATGGTTGTAAGCGATCAGTTGATAAATGATGGTATCACCTGTAGCCAGGTAGTCCCTGCAGCACACTGCCCTTGCTAGGATGGTGCCTGGGGAGTGCTCTAAATGCTTGGGAGCACACTATAAGCTGTAGTAGAAAAGCCTGCTAGAGAGGTGCTGCATGAAGGAAAGAACTTTGAATTCCCAAGAGCTCTGGTGCACAGCTCCAGGTGTTTATTCTGGTCGTACCCCTTTCTGCTTCCATAGTGCTGGTGGTCACAGAGCAAAAGACCTTTCTTGTTTTGAACCTGGTGCTGCTTAATTATGGCAATGTCTTCTAGGTCTGTACAAACATTTTGTGTACTTGGTACTGTTCTGAGTCACCTTTGTCAGAGGTGCTGAGCAAGCAGCTGGCATTTTATATTTTAGGTTGGTTTGCATCTGTGAAGTCAAACTCAGTTATGGTTCTGAAACCACAAGCGTTCAACGGTGTTTCTGAAAACCTTACCCTAAATCTTTCTTTGTCATTGCTGTAGAAGAGTCAAGTGTGGTACTTCTGTGAAAGCCATCCCAGAGTGAATTAAGTGACATATTTACCTGGGTTATTCTACATAATTTTAACTAAGATTCAAGCTAGAGGTGGTCTGGGGAAAAAAAAACTAATCAGGCTCTGGCATTTCCTGAACTTGAAAATTTGAATTTGGTTATTTTTGGTGTGCTTTTGGCTCATATACAAGAATGACAGTAAAGTGCAAGTGCTGGTTTCTTTCAGTGTATTTTAGATAAAGAATATTCAAATATTAGGAACCTTGTCTGAAACTATCAAAAGTAAGCCTGTGATCTGAGATGCCCTCTCTTCCTTGAGGAGGCTAATGGTAATATCTTCAAATACATGAGTGCTTTTTCAAGTGGTGATTCTAGCTGTAGGTGCCTGTAAGAATAGGTTTCCTTTCCTCATGAAGAAAGTTTTCACTATCTCTGTGCTGGCAGAAGCAATAGTCCTGTCACACAAACTCTGTGACTTGTGTTTTATTTCAGCGGGATGTGTTTTGCTCTGTAGGATAATACTTCATTAAAATCTAAAACAATTTTGCTATTCTATGATTTTACAGAGCTGTCTCATTTGAGTAAAGAACTCTTTCCATAAAGAGCAATGCCAGTCTGATTTAAACATGCATTTTTGGTGGAGACAAGCTGTATGTTGTGTCTCACAGAATGCATCTGAGGCATACCTGTCCTATGAGTGTGTCCAACATACCCAGGTGGCATAAGATGTGCCTTTTTTTTGTTAACTGTTTTCAGAACACAGTTATTCACAGAATACACAGGAAACTTGTGTAAGTGTTTATAGATATGATACTTGTGTGTTATCCTTTAGGTGACTGACTCAGATCATGTGTTGAGCAGGAAATCTTTTGCAGCATTTTTCAAGCCTTTGTGCCACATTTCTAGTGAACAATTTGGGGGAATTTTTCTCTGGTTTCCTGCCCTGATCTGCTGCCACTCAAACAGATGTGGGAGGAAAAATACATACGATGAAATGGTCACTCTGGTTTCTCAACAGTGAAAAAGTTTAGTCTCAAATGAGCATTTAAAGAATGAGATTTAACCGTCTGCCTTCCAAATGTGTTTCAGAATTGCGCAGTAGATCACGTATCTGCAATTCCTCTGAGTGCAAAATGTGTAAACGCAGGGAGAAAGGACTAGAAATGAGTTTACAAGTCACTATTTGTTATAGTGCTTGAGGACATAATTTCTGTAACCTACAGTTTATTGAGAATGAAGAAATTTTTGTTGTCCTTTGACCTACATTGGTCTTAGAGTTCAACTGCTTTATAAGTTATAATGTATTGCATGAGAGTAAGGTTTTTGCAAGGGTGAATGAAAAAGTGGAGCTTTGGCGTAACCTGAATAACTTGTGTAGAATCATTGCTATAGCATAAAAAGTTCAAAAGCAGGTTTATTCCAATGTCTGCAAATAACTATCCTATACACAAAAATGAAAAACTGTGGTAAGTATAGAGGAGCCAAACAACATGGAAGGGACTGGTTAGTTCTTTGCCTTTATTGAATGAAGTAGCTCATGTAGGGAAAAATCTTACTATGATTTCTACATGACAAAACAATCAAGAATTTAAAAAGCAACAGCTCTAGAAACAAACCTCTTGTGGTTTGACTGTGCATAGTTGTAGGTTAAAAATGCTCTTACATTTCACATACTTTCTGTCCATTATTAATAACACTTTCCAGTTGAAAAGACTATTATTTTGGTTTGTAATTGTCTCAGCCTGTCCACAGAAGTCATGGCACTGATGTCGCACACAAACATGTAACAAACACCTGCTTCATGGAAACCGTTCTCGAAAGTAATTTTCTGGGGTCTTTTTTTGATTGTTTTTGTTTTGCAAAAAAAAAATGCTTGTCCCAACCAACTCCTGGAATTGTTCAGACTTTTATCATGCGAATTACCAAGTACATGGCCTGTGGGAATCATGACTGATGCCTGAATAGCCAAATTAAATATAAACCTGAAGAACTGAGGAAAATTACAGCTTTCTTCTACCTCCTTTTTTGGAAAAGACAAGTGTGTGTATAAACTTCTGTTTCCACATTTTAAAGGCACTGCTGTTGTCCTCCCAGCAATCAGCACAGCTTTCACACAGTGTAATTCTGAGAGCATGGAAATGTATTTCTGAGCAGATGTGTGAGAGAGTTTGTGGCTGTCTAGAGTGCTTCCATAATGAGGTAATAGGAAAGTGCTACCCATAATTGTGGACTTAAACACTCGGCTTATTTTTAATCAGTTTGTAAGTATTATTAATTTGTATTTGTGTAGTATTACAGATTAACCTATCACAGATGATAAAAATATAATTCAGTCTGCCACAGATGTAAAATTAGGTTTTTTTTTTTTTTTTTCTCTTGTGCATCTTTTTGGAGAACAGGATTGACAAAATTTTATCCCAAGCTACTGAGAACTTGTTTGGGCAGGGAAGCATTCAGCCAGAACTTCAGGATTTTTTTTACAGAAATATAAGTGGTGATTTTTATCATAGTGACTATATTCACTAATTCTTTTTTTTTTCTTCTTCTTTTGAACACCCCAATAGGAATGCTTTAGACCTGGGATATATTGGTATGGAGAAGTGGCTTTAGGACTGAGATTGTTCTAAGTCCTTCTGAGATTATGCCTTTGCACTTGTGATAATGGTATTGCAAAGCTGGTCAAAGTCCATGTGTTGCAACTTCTAAGAAACTACCTTTTTCTGGGTCTTGGAACACGTAATGCTTGCAATAAAGACTTGCTGGACAAATCAAAAGATGTATGGGAGGGGGAATAGCTTTGGGATTTTAACTTCTCCAAAAAATAAGCCCTTACAGAAAGAACAGTCTTGATCAAGTTCTTTTTATTCCTTTATGAAGTCTTGGATGTGCTGACCTCAAAAGGGGTACACTGTATCTCTGAAATACTTCAGGTCTTTAAATTAATCTTCAAATCAAGAATTAAAGCTCAGCTAAGCAAAACCGCAAGTTTGCTTTCTAGAGGCATGTTGATGGGATCTATTATGACTTGTGAACCTTAGAAATAGCTGGGATGGCCATGTGTTTGAGATGTTACTGCTGATCCAAGTAATGGTTTTTGTTCTTATTTCTGCCATTACAAATAAACCATGTTACAGAAACCGCATCTTTCCATTAGAACATGTTGCAGTAGCAATTAGGTAAATTCAGGAGTAGAATCACAGAATGTTAAGGATTGGAAGCGACCTAGAAATACCATCTAGTCCAACCCCCCTGCCAGAGCAGGACCACCTAGAGCAGAACACATAGGAATGTGTCCAGGCAGGTTTTAAATGTCTCCAGAGGAGGAGACTCCACAACCCTTCTGGGCAGCCTGTTCCAGAGCTCTGTGAGCCTCACAGTGAAGAAGTTTTTCCTTATGTTTCTGTGGAACCTGTTATGCTCCAGCTTACACCCATTGCCCCTTGTCCTATCATTGGACATAAGAAAAGAGCCTGGCTCCATCCTCCTGACACTCACCCTTTATGTATTTATAAACACTAACGAGGTCATTCCTCAGTCTCTTCTTCTCCAAGAGGCCCAGATCCCTGGGCCAACTAGCTGGGTATTCATTTTTCATATTGCTGCTGCGTGAATGCAAAAATGAACTTGAAATACTGTGCATTCACGCTCAAGACTGAAAATAATACAATATCTTGTCTCTTTTTAAAAATGAATTCTAGTATTGTGACTGCATCACAAACCGTGATGTGTGCAGTCCTCTTACTTTCACGCTAATGAGAAAGCAGTATTTAAGCACTATTTGAATGGTAGAATTTTACCAGACATTAATATATGTTGAGATTCATTTATGCATATATAATTGAAAGCAGAAATGATCAGCAAGCATCAGTGTAATGACCTGTACTAACCTTAACATAGATGACTAATGGAATTATGCCTTGTCACTAGTGGTATGGATTGATTGCACTGAGTCATTTGCCTATGAATAATCTTATTCATAAGATGTGAAAGCTGTACCACATAGTTACCTCTTCATATGTCCTTAGCCATTGTATGCAGCTCTGTGAATTAACATACTAGAAACAAACAAAAGCGATTCTAGTCTTTTACAAACTGATTAAATTTCAGGAATGAATTCATCAAACTTAATACTGTAGGTGTGCATCACAAGACTTATCTTTCAGAAACAGCACAGAAAGTAAGCACTCGAACTATTCCGTTTGCTTTTGGTGGAAGTGGCAAAAAGAATACATCATGTTTTGTCATCTGCCTGCAGGGATCTACCACATCTTTTCCTTTCTATTTGCTGTAAATACTTGTAATACAAGTGTGGAGCAGGTGAAAAAAAATCATGCTGTAGATTCTTGGAACTGAAGAATCTGAGTTTGGAATTGCTTTCTAAGTGCTATCCGGCAAAACTCTGTAAAGGAGGGGAAATATTGAAGAGTAGAATATAAATGAATTGTAATCATTGAGACATTTAAAATTTGGACAGTATCTTTTCATCAACACCTATTTAAATCTTCTCATCTCTCCATGCAATGTGAAGTAGCTTTAGTAAGCATAACTCGGACTTGGGAAACACTTTGTCAAGGCTCTATCAGTCCTTCTTTAAAACCTCAGTTTTGAAAAATGCTTTCTAGTGCCTTTTGCTGCTGCTCCCACTGGCTGAACTGGGTGGCTGTGTGTGCCAGGTTGGTAAGCCTGACATGGAGAATGGTGCAGACCTGATGTTTTTTCTGTAATGAGACCTTAACTTAGTATTTGCTCAAATGAAAGCAGCAATAAGCAAAACAACAAAGATAGTTTATCTCATGTGCTACTGGCCAACTTATATATGCTTTCAACTGTGGTTATTGGTCCTCCTTGTTTTCATGGTGGAGCTTGTGCTCCTGTACCTATAGGTGAGACAGATCAAGGCAAGGCAAGTGACTTCTTTGTTTATTTTGTTTTTTCTTGGCTTTTCAAGTTGCTGTTGTCATTTGAGAAACAGGATCAAAATATTGTAGTGCTCCTGTAATTTTCACAAGCAGCTAATAGCAACATCTGTGTCACTTCCCCCATTTATTGTTACATTCAGTAAAATATAAACCCAGTCTTGTTTTAGAATGCTTGGTTGTGAGCATGCTGACATTAGCATAGAATTAAGGTTGAAAAAGACCTTCAAGATTGAGTCCAACCATTAACCCTACTCTACAAAGTCCACCACTAAGCCACATCCCCAAGCAGCTGATCTATAAGGCTTTTAAACACATCTAGGGATGGTGACTCTACCACCTCCCTGGGCAGCCCGTATTGACACTTTTATACCATACTGTTTCTTCAGGCATAAAATTCTTACTGAAGTCTTCTCCTTGTGTCTTGGTCTGCATTATCTGTGTGTGATTTGAGAAATGGAATTAATCTGTAATGTCTCATACTGCAGTTTAAAGAGTCTCTAAATTAAGTATTCTCTGAGAACCTGGAACTGAGATTATTTATGTCCAGTAGTTGCCTTTTAACCTTCCTCTAATTACTGTGAGATAAAGTGAACAAGTTCAACACTCCTTATGGAAATTTCCATGCATAATATCCCAGAAAGCAAGCAATCCCTACTAAGTGATACAACAAGTATCTGTGGTACCACTTAGAAGTCTGTGATATCCATTTGTTTTAACTGGATGAATTAACTGTGGACTTTTTAATGGTAGCGTTCTTACTCTTAGTGCTTCTAATATCTTTCCTCTTGAGTGAAAATGAGTGAATTCATGGAAATTGTTCTCTCCTCTAGACATGATTTAAATCTGTAGTGCTTTCTGTGAAGAGAGAGACACTGGCTAGATTTGTCTGTGGACAGAATAAACTGAACTAGTTGAACTATCAAACATAGCTAAATATAAGCTATACCTGCCAGTGAAAAAAATAATTTGGATCAATGGCAGTATCTATCATCTACTTAAATGTTTTCAAACCTTGATTACATTTTCTAAATAAGATTCATCATGTTCAAAGACTGAATGCTTGAAGATGTAACATAAATGACCCTCAGCTCTTTCCTGGGCTTTCTAGGTATGGCAAAATATCAAGTAATGACAGGAAACTCATTTGTTGTCTAAAGCTTTTGAGCTTGCTGGAGTTAACCAGAACTCTAATGTAGGTAGGAAGATTTCCATCCTCCTGGAAAAACACGCCAATTTACTGTGATGTCTAGAAAGAGTGAAAGCTAGAAAAAGTGAAATACACGTTGTGTTGCAGGGAGATCTGGAAAAGAACTTAGTTGGGATTGATAGGTGCATGCATTTTGAGGTACTAAAATAGGGCTTTTTATAGGCATTTACCTTCAGAATTAGTTTTAGTATAACTGCCAAAGATTTGTCTTTCTCTTTCAAACTTTTAGGGTGGATTAGACTTCTTCCAGGGCTGTCTTTGAATGATGTGGTTAACATGAGTAGGACAGTGCTTTAGGCCTGTGCTGTACTGATGCTGCACTCTGAAAACTTCTGCAGTAGTGTAAACAAGTAGAGAAATTACTGTTTCTTGCTAGAGTGCAGTGGCTGAGCTAGACTTGTCTAGTAAAACAAAACATTGGCCTGGTTCCTGTAGTCTGGTAACAAAGTTGCTGTCATGGTCAAGCTTTCATAAAGAAGTTTACTTGGGGTGGGACTCCTAAACCTCAACCAGTTAACAGTCTTCAGAGCAATTGAATTCAGAAGATTCTGTCCCTCTGTAATAACTACTCTTTTTTTCCTGAGTTTTCTTGTGGAACTTATGTAGTAGTTTTGGTGACAATCATATGGAATAGGATGATCTGTAGTTACGTTGCATTAATACCATCTTTGGATAAGCTTAGCCATGAATGTTCAAGTGCGTTGTTATATTAACTGCATTTCACCCTGGGGAGACTGAAACCAAAACTGTAGGCTGGATAAAAGCACCACATGGCTAATGCTGGTGGTGGGGGGAATAATCAATGTAACTTAATAGTCAAATGAGCACAATGCATAGGACGTTCTGCGCTGTGAAGTTTGGTGCAAACAGCTGAAACAAAACCAACAAAAATAGCCCAGTGACCAATTGTATGGATTGCTTGTTTTGCCACGGGCGGGATGACTGGGCTGCTGGCTCCCAGCTGCAGCCTGGCTCCTTCCACAGAGGAACTGCAGAATAAACACTGTGGTGGAGGGATCTCTGTCCCTTTTGCCTTCTCGGGCAGCGTGTTACAACAAATGCTGAAGGGCTGTTTGCAGGAAGGGAAAACTATCTCCGCAGTTCAAGGCACTTTTGCAGAAAATACTGGCTTGTAGCCTTGGTGCAGTGTGCGTGGCCAAGCGTATCCAATCCAACAAACCGCTGTTTCTGAGACAGGGGTTAGCAATAATGTTTCCTTATCTTCCGCCTTCTCACCAGAAGTAAACGGTGTTAGAAAGATCAAAGATGGTCCTAATGAGGTGTGAATCTGCACAGTGTGCACTGATCTGTACAGAAGTAACAAGATGTCCTCTAACTCCTGTATTATGGGGTTTATTATGCTATTAATTGTATTTGAATATTTGTAATTCTTTTGAAGAAACATGTACTTCTGTTTCATCTTGAAAACAATAAAACCCACCACTAATGAGCATAGCTTCTAACTTTCTCTTCATTACAGCTCAAATAATTGTAATGTTGAAGATACAGCAGAAGAGGCTTCAGTTGCCTAAGGAAAGACCAAGTGTTTTTAGTAGAACATTTCTGGTACATTTTGTGCTGATGTTGCCATGGGAATCACCGTGTCTGTGCTGCTACTGTCTCCTACACTAGTTAGCTTTATCTAATATTGCTGTGTTTGTGTAGGAATTACACCTCTTGATAGTGGCCTAACTTAGATATCGATATAATGATCAGGACAGACTTGCAGTACACAAAAATGTTCTGTCTCCTGCCATCTCCCCAGTTCTCTGCTTCTGCAGACACGTTTGCTGCCACCCAAGCACATGGCTGCCTAATCTTTGCTAAAACCTGAAAAGCTGATTAATTAATTAGAGGGAACTGTACTGAAAATATTTTAGTTGTGTGACACTTGGGTTGACTTGATATCGTAAAGGTCTTTCCGAACAACTGTTTGTGGAGCTGCAACTTTGTCCAGCTTGCAAATGTACAGATGTGTTTCCAAGCCAAATGTGCTTACCCATTGTGTCTCTGCTGTCCTTGGCCTCTGTTCAGCAGTGACTGAATACCACAAATGCAGACTGGACTAGGACTCTGGAATTGTTATCCAGAAGAGCTGCCATTTATGAGGTGAGATTGGTTTGGGAACTCATTATGCCAGGTAGCAGTGATCCATCAAAATAATTTCATAAACTGAAGTGACTATTCAAATGGGGACAATTGATTTATGGTAAAAGAAAAGGAATCTTAAATTTCAATATGTATGTAAAGTAGTCACTGGAGTATCACCAATGTTTGATCTTTGAGCTTAGGTATTTCCAGAAGTGGAATGTTACTGCTTTTCTAGTGCCAGAGTACTTTAAAAATGAGTTGTTGATGGATGACCATCTGAAAGGATGCTCTTCCCCAGTTCTACACCTATTGCATATAAACTTGTGTTGCTTTACAAAGTTGATAATATTAAATTTCTTACACATTTTGGGTATTGATCTCATAGAAGGCAAAGCCTGGTTCAGCAATTAATGTATTGAGTGCTAGACAAACACTATCACAATCTTATTTGCTTGTGCTAGTACGCTCATTAGGCATTATATAAATTTTTCTAATGGCTCAAGCACTGCTAAAAATAAATCCATTTGTTAATAGACTTCTCTGACAACAACCAAATAAAACCACATTATCATATTTTTGAACAGAAACCACAAAGCCAAATAACCACTCTTTGAACCTTGGCTAAAACTTGCTATTGCATGGCTGAGATTGGTTATACGCCTGTTTTTTCCTCTCCCACCTTCATTTTGTTTCCTTTGAAAACTTTTTCATACCAATTTGCTCTTACTTAAATACAGTATTTTAGGTTGCTGAGTGAACAGCAGGTCCTGTTTGGCATTACTGGTGCACATTGCAGAGCAGAAAGAAATTTAAAAATGGCAGCAAAGAACTGTTAAAAATGAGACTTGGGTCTGGAAGTACAGGGCAGAGGCTGTGAATTCATGTCCATAAATCAAAAGAAAGGAAGTTGATCATGGTGGAATGCAGGAATGGTGAACCTTTGCTGCAGAGAACTCTTAAAGTCCAGAGGTCACCTGGATGTTCTGGCAGTAGGGGAGCAGTGAGAGTCTTCACATGGTTTGAGCACAGTGAGGAAGGGCAAAAGGACGTGAGGAAAAATAGTGAGGAGAACAAATTATGTTTGTTGTGGTATCTTCTGTTGTGTGATACTAAGGTTTAAATGTCCTGGAGATGCAGGGCTCTAGAATGAATACTGGTTTTAGGATGTGAAAATGCTGAGATGGGTTGTATTGGCAATAAAAATAACGTGTAACAAAGCCCTGGTGTCCCCTGTTCTGTAAAGGACTTTTTTGGGGGGGGGAGGAGATGGGGGGTGTCAAAGGTAACAAAGTGTTTTTTAATGGGAAGAACTAACCTCAAAGGTACAGAACCATGCCAAATGCATCTGCTTGTGATGTTCTTTCACTTAAGGTAGTATACTACCAAAAACCAGGGCTGAAATATATTACTGGGAACAATGACACAAAATGTGATTTAGTTTTGTAATGCTGTGAGAATTTAAAATAAAAGAACTGAAAAAAAAAGAACAACAAAACCTCTAAAGATGTATTGGTTGCGCCTAGGTCAGTATGAGCTGTTGCAGAGTGCCTTGATCTAAAGAAAACAAACCAAAAATCCAGAATGTATCGATGTCAAGAGGCAATTGAAAGTACCAAACAGTCAACTGAGGGGAAACCAGGGAAAGCTGATAGTGCAGGGATCTCTTGGGGAGTGTTTGAGTAACACTTATGGAGGAAAAGTTACAGTATTTGAAGTGATGCTTCTAAAAGCTGAATGGATTAGGTAGTAAAACTCCCCCTGAAAATTGTAACTCTCCTGAAGTTTGCATTTGGGGGGACTGATTTTAAGAAAGAAAGAAAAAAAAAGAAAACAACTCACAAATGTGACAAGCACCATAAAAAACCCAAAGCATGCACACACAAAATAACCAAACCCAACCAAAAAAAGCCCAACACCTCCTCCCCCCCCCCC
>JANVCC010000057.1:4423669-4443758 GCA_025345505.1 Todiramphus chloris collaris | reverse complement strand
CCCCCCCCCCCCCCCCCCAAAAAAAAAAAAAATCAAACAAAATAAAAGCAACCAAAACCCCAGAAAACCAGTAAGGTATTTTTCATAAGGTAAGAACTAGATTTTCTTGCTTCATCCCATGCCTAAATAATTTCAATCTAAGTAAGGGTATTTTATTCTGAGGATGGCTCAGTCAAAAACCATGGCACGTTTTGGGACAGATGGAGTGTAATAGCAAGAAAACCATTAGCTCAAAGTACAGTGGTAATAATTGAAACAGAGGCCTGAAGGCATCTAAACAGAAGACAAGAATCCTTTCTATGGTATTCTCTCTTATAGTAGGGCTTTGTTTTTTGGGGTTTTTTTTGCATGCAAAGACTTAATAATTACAAAGATTTAATTCAGTAGATGAGATCAAATAAGTTTAAGACTTAAATTGCATTCTTTATGCCTTCTCTTTAATGATTTATAGAATATACCCTTGGTTTTGTCTTCATCTTTTCAGGTTTCTATTTTATTCTTCCTTGGAGACAAGGGTTCTATCAATGACAGCAAAACTCAGGTTGTGATAGGTCTGTCCGTGTGGCCACTGAAATCGGGGTGACTTCAGGGGCAGATTAATGTAGCTAGTTAGCAATGAATGACTGGGACTTATACATCTACCAGAAATTATCTGGAAAGTCAAACAGCTCCTGCCTTGATCGGTGATGTGTCTCTTCCCAGTGACAGCCATGTCAAGTCCACTGGGAGCAAGTTTTGTGTTGACAAATGTTTCAGTTTATCTTCATATTTGGCATCATCCTAAATCGCGACAGTGGAGGCAAGGTTAATTCAGACGTTAATTCTGTTAAGGCTTTAATGTGTCTTGCATCTTAGTGTGAAATCTAATTTGTGCTTGAAAAGCACTGTTTTAGTTTTCTAAAAGATAACTTTGCCATTTTAATGACAAGTCACTCAAACTTTTAATAATCTGTATGTGCAATTACATCTGCAGATGCTTCTTTTGAAATAAGACGTGTCGTTTACACAGAAAATTTTATCCGTAAAGTACTTTGGCTGAAATTGCACAGGGAGGTTTCAGATGCTGGATTTTGATTTGTAATTATTGTTGGATCAATGGCTGAATGAATTCTTGGCATGGAAGGCTGACACCAACTATGTCCCCATAAGTGTATTGTTTGTTCTTTCTCCTTACAGAATAAGCATACTGAGGGCTTGTCTTAGATGAAGGATAAGTGTAGAGATGTAATGGCCTCCAAAGCCTGAGGATTAAAGACATAAATTCCATGTGTAGAAAATTGCTCATTCTTGTTGAAGGCTTCTTGGCTACTTACTCTAACTCTAACATATCCACATGTATATCTAAAACATATTTTGACAACAACCCTCTGCAGAAAGAAAATTTTATTAAAGGAAAGTATAAGTACTTGATACAAATGAAAGATGAAGCTTGATTTGATCATTTCCTAAATGTTTATGACTGATGATTGTATGTCTAGAGGCTAAATTGATGATAAAAGTGTTCTGTTACTGCTATCTTCATGTTCTGAAAAGCATTTAGCTGCCATTAGAGTCAAGAGCCTCTGTAAGGGAGTATTTTAATTAGGGCTATGACTGTTTAAAAGCCATGCTTGTATCTGAACTGTTACTTTAAATGTAAGATAAAAAGGATGCTCTCCTTAGTTAAACTCCAGTTTTAAAGAGTTTTTTTCTTTCTTCTTAAGGCCTTATCTGTAAATGGAAAGGCAAGTGGAAATACTGCCTAGTGGCTTGTCATTTATGCTAACTCTTAATTTAAGCTAGACTAATGCCTTTTGTAAATATGTTTAATAGAGAGGAGCACCATATCCTAATGCTTCTTAATTCTTCTCTCTAGTTCTACAGAAAAGTGTATCTGCCTCTTGCTTGTAAGGCAAAGGTGATCACAGTATCATTGAACTTGCTTAGAAATTTCTGATGTGCAGTTATGTATCAAAAAATTTACTATGCAGTTTTTCATTAGTTCTGTGATTAAGTTGCATTGTCACTTCCACAGCTATTAACAGAAATAAAATCTCACTCAAGTCAGTAAGCTGTAAAGAAACATCAAAATGAGCTTTGATTGTGAAGCTACTAGTTCCTGAGCTGTGACAGCAATAGGCAGACCTGAAGGTCAGAGGTGAACTGGTAAATGATTGGAAAAGTTTCAGCTGCAGGGGAGAAAAAAAAAGGAATTGTCTCTCCTGTAAAATGATGAAAGTAGTAAGAATGAGATGCTTTTCAAACAGAACTGAAGGACGTGCACCATTCCTTTTTTGTAGTATTGTTTTCTAATAAGCCATTGCCAGTCACAAACAGCTGGACAGTAAGAGGGCAGAAAGATGAAAACGGGTAAAATGCTTTTGAGAGATCATAAACCCAAGATAGTTGAATAAGATCTCTTCAGATTCAAGTTTTTATTCTGATGCTGACTTTAAGAGCACCCCCTGCTTATCAAAGCAAAATATTTACTTCCCTTCCATATGGCTCTTTGGCACGATTGTTACTTAGATCATAAATTGGCTTCACTGCAGATTCTAATTGCTTAATCTCATGAGACAGGTATTGGTGCTGTACATCATGTAAAGCAAGTGGAAACTGCAAAGCCTTTTTAGCACAGGGGTGCACTGATCTGAAGGCACTGATTTCACAAAACTCTTACTGCTACCTGCTGCAGGGAAGGGTAACAGGAAACTTGTAAACAAAACTTTTTTCCCTTCTGTGTTCTGTCTGGCTCTATTTGGCTCTATTTGCTACTCCAGGGATGGTTTTCTGTCCTGCTCTGTAGTACCCATGAAGGGATTGAATTTGGAATGAGCCTGTTTGTGAGATGAACTCCTGCCTAGAAGTGATGGTGCTTATGTGACATATGCCAGGCTTCTTGACTTATCCTCCAGCTTAATCGCTTCCCCTTCCAGAGAGGGACAGCAAGCACTATGGAAAAGAGGATAGAAACATTTCTTAGTTGCTTTCTGTTCAGACCACTGCTACTTCAGTCCGCACACAGCTTTATTCATGGGGGAAGGCAGGGCACCTCCCTTCCTTATCCCCTGCTAACACAGACCATTGGGTGCTGAGAATAACTGTTTCTCCAGTTAGCTGAAGTGCCTGGAGGTAGTTGCATATGTATGCTGAATTTTATGTGTATTTAACTGTGTTTATTAAATATTCGGGTATGAAAAGCTGTTCCAGGCTATCCAGGTGGTGGGATGATGTAGCATCTGCCCACTGTGGCCCTTTATTTGTGTGCTGAAGGAAGTGTGTTCCTCTGCCTCTCACTGAGCAGCCAGATGGCATCTATAACCTTGATGTAAGGCATACAGCAGAGACTGGGGAGGGGGTACTTTTTGTGAAAACATGTGGGGCTTTGTATCCTGTGCATTGCTTCACGCTACTTTCAGAAGTTAAGGGAAAAGAGAAACTGGGTTACTAAAAATGCATCCCAGGTGGACAAGGTGAGTGTGGCAAGGATATGCTCAGCCCAGCTGCTGGCTAGCCCGAAGCTTGGTACCATGTGCAACAGAATGATCACTGGACAATGAAACCAAGCTGATACTTTTACAAATCTCTCATCAGAGATTGTTGAGAGTTTGGAATAGGTATTTTGTGGACATTGGTGGCTGTAGACAGTCCAGGAATAGATATAACAGGTTTTTTTATGGAGACCATATGCCAGTAGCTGTACTTCCATGGGATTTGTCTCAAGATGTAGTAGTTTATCTATGGGAAATAAATGTTTGCTGCTTCTCAGTGGTTGAGACATCTGCTTGGATTGAACAGTTTAGCTTTAAAAGCCAAAAATGACATCTAAGGAGGTTGCTGTTTTCAGTGTTCCTGTCCAGGCTCATGCTTATAATTGCATTTATTTATTTATTTAAACATGGTTTCTAGAAGTGTCTCTCTGTGTGTAAGGCCTTTGTAGGGTCTGAAGAGGCTTTGGTAGTCACTGTCATGTGAGCAAGGCATTCCAAGAATTGAAGTGGAAGGATGCTGCTTAGGATGGAGGTCTCCTCCACAAGGATGAGCGCACACAGGCAGACACTTGAGTGAAGGTAGCTGAACTGTATAAAAATAGGGTCATCTGGGATGATACACTCTCACTTAAGACAGCTAAAAACTATTGCTTTCTTTAATAGGAGTTGGAGAAAATAGAGGACAAAAAGAATGTTGTTAGCAGTGTTCTTTGTGAAATAGCATGCTGTTTCAGTGAGCATTGTTAATTAGTTGGTTTAGGTCTAATATCCAGTCAATTTAGTAAACTTATCAAATAGATCCTTTTTAAGCAGGCAGCTGTAAGTTGTGCTTTGCTACAGAGCTTTCTCCTTATCCTTCCTCCCTAGCACAGTAGAATTAATTGCACTGTTTGTATCAGTGTACCTGGGGGGAATTGCCATAACCTCGTAATTCTCTGTTTACAAGTTAAGTGCCCTGGGTTGGTCACAGAGGAACCATTCCAGCAGCATAACTGGCAGTTACCTACTTTGTTGCTATGGTATACAATGGGAACTGGGCACCTACTGTAATTTTTTTTTTTCTCCAAAATGGTGCCTGAAAATGCTTCTTATGTAACTTCGTTTGGATCCTGCAGCTGGTGATTCGCATGTTTACCC
This sequence comes from Todiramphus chloris collaris, assembly GCA_025345505.1. Classification (NCBI taxonomy): domain Eukaryota; kingdom Metazoa; phylum Chordata; class Aves; order Coraciiformes; family Alcedinidae; genus Todiramphus; species Todiramphus chloris. The sequence goes on along the minus strand of JANVCC010000057.1, from coordinate 4,439,151 downwards.
TTGTATTACCTTCATGATGCCATTTCCTGTGGGACATGCTGTACTTTCATCATGCATGATCCGTGGTGAGCTCCATCAGTCTAAGTACCAGCCCAAATTTAATTTGTATATAGCTCTGATTAGGAGTTTTAAGGTTTATACTGTTTGGGGCTTCAACTGAAACTCCTTTTTCAATTTTGGTAATGGGAAATCACATCTGAACTCTTCCTGCTTTTCTGCAGTCAAATTGTATTTATAATTTTTATTTTGATACACAGAGTGTATGAGCAGTGGAGTGGTGCCTGGTGAACTGAAGTGTGTGAAGCATTAAGAGTAATGAAATGGAAAGCTTTCAATACGTCCAACATGAAACCAATATTTAAAATGTAATACTGTCAAAGAATACTTTTTTTTTCCTGTGTCTTGAAGAGACCCAAAAGTCCTGAGGCTTTATTGTGAGGTTGGTACCATTGTAACTCCTGTGAAATTCCGTGAAACTTGCGTGCATCCTGTCATGGGTTTGGTTTAATTACAGTGATGAGGAGGCGTCTCCTCCCTTTGGCAGTAGAAGCACTGTAATGATGTAAGAAACTGGTGCTCTGTGTTGGAAAAGAGCTGCTTGCTTGCTAGAGGCAATTCAAAGCTGTACATCTAGTAAGAATATCATGAGTAAATTATAAACTGCACCTACTTAAAGTACCAATATAAATGCATTTATAAACTTCAGAGCTACAGTTCCATGATAGAATATGGGGAGGTCAGCTTTTACTGATACCTCTGTTTTGTTTCTCCTCTGTAACAGAATAAATGATCCTGCTATAAGTACTGGACTGGTATAAGCTCGTATAACTGATATTTAGTAATTAGAGGTCAGTTCTGCATTATTCACTTGCTAGAACAAAGGAATTTCAGTTTTTTGCCTGACGTGAAGCAAGAGGAAAACTCATCCTTACTTGAAACAGCTTGATTATAATAGTACAGATGATATGGTGCAAAATCTACATTTCTGGTACTAGAAACAGGAGAGGGTTTGGAAAATTGCTTCTACCAAGTTTTGAGTTCTGGTTAAAAAGAATAGAAAAGTGAAACAACTAATCTGACTTCAGTTGATAGTATTTGCTGCGGAATATGTAAGAAGTGCACTCATTTTTATTTTTGGTTTTACACGATGAAACTTTTATGTTAAATGCTGCAGTATGACACGTGTCTCTGGAACTCTTACACTCATCCTTTAGGTAAGAGCATCCTCCGCCTTGAGGGGAAGGGTTTTTCCTCAGACTCATGGAACCTGGCCATGATGTGCCTTTTCTGGGGACTCCAGGATGATGGTTTTCACTGACTGCATTGGAAAGATGTGCACATACAGTTTTTAACTTTCCAGGAGGAAAAACTGGAGGTGAACCTAACTGACTGCCGATCCCAGTACAGCATAGAAGGGAATGTTTCCTGCCTTGTAGGCTGTGATACCACTACCAAAAAGTGGAGGGAGCCAGACTTCCAACCTACCCACTCTGCAAATGACTTGCATTTCACTGCAGTGCAATTTTGTTCCATCACCCATTTTATTTTCACTTAAAAGGATTTCTCAGCCATGCTTGTTAATGGGTTAGCATTATTAGTCTGAGGGATTTCAGACAGCAATTGTACAGACTATGTAAAATGCTTAAGGGGAAGCCTTGCAGCACTCAGTCATCCTGTAATTGAAAAAAAATAAAACAAAGTATCTCATAAACATTGATGCCGTGCAATCTTTCAAACTGACTTGGTGGTCTGGACGGGGGTAATCTCTTAATTACAGCCCCATCCAAACAGATTGAGGTAATAGTGATCCAGGCTGGGGAGTGTTGCAGCATCTCCTGAACTTCCTGTGGGTATGAACTGGCCAGGGTCTGATATGGCTGGGGGCCAATAACCTCCTAAGAACAGGATGTGAATCCAAATTAGGACAAGGGATGAGGGCTATTTAGAAGGAAGAAATTTTTGATGCTGAGGGTGGTGAGGCCCTGTCCCAGGTGGCCCAGAGAGGTTGGCTATGCCCCATCCCTTGAAACATTCCAGGTGAAGTTGGAAGGGGTTCTGAGTAACCCACTGTAGTTGATGTCCCTGCTCACTGCAGGGGCGTTGGACTAGGTGGCCTTGAAAGGTCCCTTCCAACCCAAAGCATTCGATGATTCTATGAATAGTACCTCCTTTTACACAGGCTGCAAGGCAGAGATGAGTAAATGCTGATTCCTGCCATTACAGGTCAGAGTCAGCTTTCAGTTGATGACTTTGCCTGCTTCTTTGGCATGACCAATTTGGGGATGTTGGAGTGCACAGGATTTTCTGGGTTGTCCTTCTGTAGTTCCCTTATTGTAAGAGGTACAATTCTCCCCTTTCCCTCCCTGTAAGCTCTGTGTGCTTCAAGGAGTTACTGTAATAGCCAGAGGCTTCTGAGGTGAGGGATCCTGCAGACTAGGAACCTGCTGCTGTAGAGATGAAGTGTTGTATTTCTAAATGTATGCAATAAAACCATCGCAGGGATTACTGGGCCCATCACTTCTGTGGTACTGAAGCAGCTGTGATACTAGTTAGCTGCTGTGCTTTTGCAGTACCAGATTTTGCAGTCTTTTCTTCTGTGTGTCCATGGACTAGTGTTACACGTGTAGTTTGGCAGCAGGCAGGAGTGGTTTGTGAGCCCATTGTTCCATGGTTTTCTTCTGAGTCAACTGCTGGGTCTAAGCAAAACTGGTATGAGGCAAGTATGGATGGGAGAGGTACCAGGAAGGTGGGCAGTTCTGAGCCTCTAGCTGAACTGCACCTTCTCCGGGATGAAGTGTTGGAGCCAGTGCTGGCTTTCTGCTGAGGTGAGACCAGTGCTAGACAGGAATGGAGAGGAAGCATTTCACCAGAAGCCACTGGAGTCCTGCTGGTGTGTTCACTGGATTCAGAGCAGTGCTACTCATGATGCTACTGCAGTTTTATTTTTAGTGCTATTTTTTGGCTGGTGATAATTACTGTTATCCTGTTGAATTCCTACAGGCTTTAGGGTGGAAGAGATGCATGTGGAGATACTATAACAACTTCAGTCATCTTGTATTAAGAAATACCCCTAGCAGTATGTCTATTCATTATTTGTGAGGTGAAGTAAAGACCGCAGAGATGTGGTGCCATGTTTGAAGGCTCTTTGTTATATGCCAGTCCTTAAAGTTGCTGAATCTCGCTATATCAAATGCTTTACGTTCACTAAAATCAAACTTAGCACCTTTCTGTTCTGGTAGGTAAATACTTGTTCTGGTTTGTGACAGTGGGACACTTCTAGTAATTTTAAGTTTAAAAAAACCCTGAAACAACCAAAATCAAACTATGCACACACACAAAAAACACCTGACAAAACAAAACCAAAACAACACAGTCAAACAAAAAAGAAACTCACCCCTCCCTAAATCTAACCCAAAACCATCAGTATCATGTGGCTCTCTATCATTCTTCTTCTCAAAGAAAGTTTTCTAGATGCTTTTTCCTGTTTTCATTCTGCAAATGGCTTGATTTAATAAGCATAGTTCTGAAGAATGAACAAGTGAGAAACCTTGACTGGCATTGCAATAGAGAAGCTCAGTTTGCCCTAGTTTTAGTTTTGACATCTTTGATCTTACCTTTACTCTGACTTCACACCTCTCTTTCGAAAGATTGCCTGTTGCTAGCAGCACCTTACCTGTTCATAACCCTAATGTGCATCACGTGTGACTGAGCAGATGTGGCCTTCTCAAAGAAAATGTTCTGTAGAAAGCTGTTGGGAGATCCTGTTGAGTAGGGTGCTGAATGAAATGGAAGGTGCCATATTTGAGGTGGCCATTAGATTTCCTCATACTATTTGGAAAAGAACAAAAAGGTTATTAAGATACCACTCTTCTGAAATAATCCACGAAAACAGCAGTTTTCCTGCTGTGCAGGATAGGGTTTTATCTCTGTATTAAATCAAAATGCACTGCAGTAATCATACTTCTGTAATTGACAGGCAGACCCAAGAGCATGTTTTTGCAGTGAGCACTCATACCATCATTCCATTATGCATACTAACAGAATCCTCCTGAAAGGTCTCTAATTAGTAGTGAAATTATTAATTTTTCTCATCCTGAAATTTTCCTTGTTAAATTGCTGCTGACTGGACAGGTCTTACTACATTTAATATTTTATCACTTCTTTTAAGAGTCTTCAGCCCAGTAGAATTTTTCTGATAATATCCAAAGTCTTGCAAGCTAACACATTTTTTGGAAAGGAAAATCTCCATCTCATGTGTCTGTGTTACAGGACATACTGCTTCATGTCACTGGCAAAGCACTAATGCTGATCTAGACCTGCTCAGCAGCAGGGCAAGGGCATGAGAGCTTGTGTGCTCATCTCTGAGCACCGTAAGGCTTTAGATACCCGAGACAACTGTATGTGCAGCAAGCAAGGCCATTGTTCCCAGAATCCTGGAGTAAGTGTGTTTCTTTGCTTAACAGGGTATTGCACATCTGTTGTGATCCATAGGGGCACATCGTTCAGACATGGTAGACTGAAATAAAAATCTTAGAAAGCTGTAATAGCCTTGAAATGGGGCTGAAAGTTTCCTGGCAACATCGACCTTATTTTGAATTGCTCAGAACATACACCCATAGAAACTTTTTACTGAAGCTTACTCATGATAGAAATAGCATCATTTATGCAGCCATTAATGAATTCTCCCCGAAGCTTTTTTCCTTGAAGGTGATCCCTTCATCTTCATTACAAATGCTGAAAGATTTAATACATTACAAAAGGACAACCTGTGACAGGTGTAGCTTTCTTTCTTGAGGCAAGTTCTGTGCTCAAAGCGAGGCTTAATCAAATGCATTGATTTTAGTATTGCTCTGTAAAGAGATGGTTCGATCTTTTGCTCTTGTAAAAAATGAAATCGGAATGTTCTTTAATATGTGGTTACAGTATACTCGTAGCTGTAGTACAGCTCCTGATTTTCTTTTAAATGAGTTCTTGTGGCTTGCAAGATGATGCCTTTCAGATGGAGTATGATTGTTTAGCATGGAAGTTGGACACGCTGTTAGAAACCTTGGCTTTTATCCAGTTCTTTGTATTCTGGTGGGAGTGCCATCTCTAAATAGATGAGGAGGCATTACTTGGCTCACAACCCTGTGGGTGGATGTGGGGCTGTGAAACTAATAAAGTTCTGTCCACTTCCAGATTTTCACAGTAAGATTTCAGTTGTGCTTTTGGCTGTTTCTCTACCCCACCAGCTAAAGCAAAACTTTGCATCCTGAACGTGAGTTTTGGACAAATAGTTTTAAAACTGTTGTTTCTACTTCCTGTATAATAATGCTTTAATAGAACATTGCCATAATCCTACTCCTTGCCCAAATCAAGCAGCTGATAAGCTTGAAGTTATTGCAGGGATAGTTGTGTGCATCAGTCTCTATAATATGCCTTAATGGTTATGAACAATATTTAATTTTGAAAATGATTACTTTCATGAGTCAGACAGAAAGCTGGTCCCAAAGCTGCTTTTGGAAACAGCTTTACTTTGTGCTCTTTCACTTCTAAGTATAGCTCGAAGTGTAAACAACAAATCAGATGACATAAGAATTTCAGCTTGTTTATTATGATTTTAGGAGGGGGGAATAATGGAGAAAATTGAACATTTCCTGCTGGGGTGAGCCAGAGACTTGCTAAAATCTTCTGAATGAGGAAAAGCCATTGAATGAGCTCTGCTGCTGAAGCTACGTTGCTTCTCTGCTTTAAGACCCTGCTTTCACCTCTCACACTCCCAACTTGAGTGGCTTTTCTGTCTCATGCTTTACTCAGAGTTCTTCAAAATTGTGATATCCCTCCAAATGGCTTTCACTTTTTATGAGCTGGCAACTCTCCACTGAGAAAGCTTTGTTGAAAAATTGCCAACCAACTCAACAACTGAAAGCCAAGATGCTTTCTCATTTTGCTGCTTCGTTTATTTATAGGAGGATGGTGGTGACTGTCTCTTGGATTTGCAAAGCAAAAGATAATAAATCATTTTGATAACATGAATGGAAATGTACTTGGAGTACTGTGTTTGTCTCTGAATCCTTCAACACAAGAATGACATGGACCTGCTGGAATTAATCCAGAGGAGGCATGGAGATGATCAGGAGGCTGGAGCATCTCCTCTGCTGAGGACAGGCTGAGTGAGTTGGGGTTCTACAGCCTGGAGTAAAGAAGGTTCTGAGAAGACCTTATTGTGGACTTCCAGTATCTGAATGGAGCCTACAAGAAAGCTGGGGAGGGATTTCTTATGGGACTTGTAGTGATGGGATGAGGGATAATGTCCTTAAACTGGAAGAGTGGAGATTTGTTTAGAAATTAGGAAGAAGTTCTTCACTTTGAGGGTGGTAAGACACCAGAACAGGTTACCCAAGTGAAGCTGTGGATGCACCATCCCTGGATGTGTTGAAAACCAGGTTGGGTGGAACTTTGAGCGACCTGGTCTAGTGGGAGGTGTCACTGCCCCTGGCAGGGGAGTTGGGACAAGATGATCTTTAAGGTACCTCCAACACAAACCATTCTGTGGCTCTGTTTTCTGAAGTCTCCAGTTTTCACAGATGTGGCCTGAGAGATGGAGTGTGAGAGTAATACTTTGTTCAGGATTTTAATAGTCACTTTGGCTTTCAGTCTCCTGTAAGCCTTAAGTACTGGGATTTTTGTTTTTCTTTGCCTTTGGTCTTTGGTTCAAGATTTGTTATGATGGTACCTATTCCTCTTGGCCTCTGTTTGCAGTGGAATTACAGTAAGTGCTGCTAATAGCAAAGTCATTTCTTCTTCTATCGACTGTAGCAATCTTAAAGAGGATGTGTTTTGCCTTATTTCCTACTGAGAAAGAAGGTCCTGGGGTTAGGAAGAAGACAAACTTGGACTTCAGTGGGGCATGTGGGTTCATATTTAGTTGCATTCAAAATGAAATATTGGAAACTAAGCGGAGATGAGAGGAGATGACTTGGAGAAAATTGTATGACATTTATCACATCGCCAATATAACTTAGGTATACAAATGGAATATATTCTGTTTAAAATAAAGTGCAGTAGCAGAGAGTTTATTATATATATTGTATCCTTTTCTCCTTTAAGGTCTACCTTAAAAGAAATAATGCAATATATTGCCAAAAAATTCTTTCATCTTTCTCCTTGTTTCAGCAGTGACAGTATCGCTTCTTTTGTCTGAGTCAAAAGGAAAAAAAGTAATCCAGAGCCCAGCACATGCTTACAGCATAAGCAGAGACATTATATATTGATCCAAAATCCTGGTTTTTGAAGAATGCTTAATGACAATCTAATGCTTTATTTCAGACTGTAAATAGTGTTGATTTTTGTTTGGTGTTGGGTTTTTTGTGTGCTTGTGGGTTTTTTTGTTTGTTTTGTTTAATTTTGTTTTTGTTTTTCAGCAGTTAGTTCATTCAACACTGCAAACCATTTACTCATTCCCTGAGGAAAATTGACCATATCTGAATAACTCTTTGGACTTGAGTAAATCTTAGCCTTGAAAAATGCAGATTTAGCAGTTGCAAATCTTTTTACCTTTGGGGATCCTAAAAATAAAAAAGGGATGGTGGTCCATCTTCCCTTAGGTTAGCTGTGCAGGGTTGGAAGCTGTTCAGCTTGGGAGAGCAGGTGGTTCCAGCCTTGGTGCTGAGGGCAGAGCCCATCAGAGAACGCCTTGCAGAGGCCCAGTCTGTACGTGGTGAGTTTTCTTTCCCTTATTTAAAATACTACTTGGCTTTTAGTGGGAGGAATAACGAGCTGATAGAAAGGTGATCTAGGGTGGCTGGTTGCTGCTTCTAGTGACTCCAGAATGATTTGAGCACTCGGAAACCTTTTCCCTGTTTGGAGGGCTCAGATGATTTTGTTTTTCTAGTCACAAGGAAAGGCAGAAAATTAAGGTGTTAAAAATCCAGTTGTCTCAGCTATATTTGAAAACTTGATAGTACAAGCAATTACATATAACATCTTTTTCAATTGAAGTTGTATGTTCTGCAAGACATAATTTGCTGAAAACTGAGTGTGGGAAGGTGTCAGTTAAACACTTTATTCATTATTTTTTTTGTTACTCCTGGGGATGCATAGGTGAGTTCATTTCTCCTCCTTCCCTTGTGTTCATGTAATGTTGAGGAATAAGGTAATGATGCAGAAAAAGCTGCTTTCAAGTTACTTTTTTTTTTTCTATTAGAATTACATACATACTTCTGAAAATCTAACAACTTGAAGTGACCAGACAGGCTTTAAAAACAGAGAAGGGCAGCAAAAGAGACTTTGGAATGAACACCCTGTCAACTTCAAATTCCCAAAGCTGCAACCTGACCCCAGAACCTCTCCCTGTGACAGTCCTTTCCTCACTTCTGCTCTGGTCTGTCCTGTATTTGTCGAAAGGTGGATATGCAGATGGATCTCAGTCTGATTTGATGTCAGATCCTGTCTTTATTAATAAGAACCAACAAAGCTTTTTCACTTTAATATTAAGAGTTCTTCTGTGTGTGAATTTATGGGATTGTTTTTTCCATTCCATGTTGTTTTATAAAATCTCTTTTTCTTTTGACCATAGATTTATTTTACTACATATTAATGATGTTGGTAACACCCAGATTCTCAGAGATCTTGCAGAGCTTGAGTGTTCTTTGTACAGGTAGATGCTGAGTTGTGTACACACACAATGCTAAAGTAAGTTTTGATAGTGGTGAGACGTGTTAAATGAAAACTATTATTCTTTCTTAAATGAAGGGCAGTGACAATTCTTCATCACCTCAAGTAAAAAGGCAAATATAACAGAGTATTTTTTAGACCACAGTCAAGCTCTACAGCCACCCATATGAGTCATTCCATCTGCTGGGTGTTCCAGACTGAGGGATTGTGCAGTACGGCATTCTCCTTGACAGGCAGAAGTTGTTTCACGTTGCTCTAGACACCATAATTTTCCACTATGCTATTTTCTCTTCTGTTTTGAAGTTGTCCATGATGTTAGCTGTCAGAAAGATCAGCTGATATTCCTACTTACAGGTGTTCCTGGCCACCTTTCTGTAACCAGCACTCAGTCTGCTGTTACACACTCTGCCCACTGCCTGAGCATCTCGTGGGGCAAGAGACTAAGCTCATTTTACTACTTCCTCTCAGCTTCTGCTTCTACAGTCATCCAGACATCTTTGAGCTTGAAGAAAATAGTGTTAGAGCATGTAATGAAAGGGGGGGGGGGGGGGCAAAACCCATCCATTTTTGTCACTTATTGGCCATCAAGTTGAGAGAGGTGATTCTCCCTCTCTGCGCTGCTCTAGTGAGATTCCACCTGGAACACTCTGTCCAGCTCTGGAGCCCAAAACACAAGGAGGACATAGCCCTGTTGGAGTGGGTCCAGAGGAGGCCAGAAAAATGATCCAAGGGCTGGATCATCTCTTCTGTGAGTACAGGCTGAGCAAAACTGGGGTTGTTCAGCCTGGAGAAAAGAAGGCTCTGGGGAGACCTTATTGCAGCCTTCCAGTATCTGAAAGGGACCTAAAAGAAAGCTGGGGAGGTACTTTTTCTAAGGGCTTGTAGTTCTAGGATGAGGGGTGATGGCTTCAAACTGAATGAGGGTAGACTTGGATTAGGATGAAGCTCTTCACTGTGAGGGTGGTGAGACACTGGAACAGACCACCCAGGGAAGCTGTGGATGCTCCATCCCTGGATGTGTTCAAGACCAGGGTGGGTGGAGCTTTGAGCAGCCTGATCTAGTGGAAGGTGTCCCTGCCTCTGGCAGGGGTGTTGGAACACAATGATTTTCAAGAACCCTTCCAACCCAAACCATTCTATAACTATTTCTACAATAAGTTTTGAAAATTAAGTGTTAGTATTATAGAATCAGGATTGTCAGGGTTGGAAGGGACCTTAAAGATCATCTAGTTCCAACCCCCCTGCTAATGGGGGTTGTTTGTTTGGGGTTATTGTTTGCTTTCAGGCATTAGGCTTATGAAACTTTTACTAGCCATAACTACTTCTAGGGCCTTCGGCATAATATGCAAGTTGTCATTGGAGAGGGACATCATTCTAATAAGAAATTGGCCTCTTTTTTTTTCTGTCAAAATAGGAAAGATTCTTTGCTTCCTATAAAACTGCCATTGTCTTTGATTTTGAGGAGGCAACTTCAATGCTACCTTATTGTCTTAAAAGTGCTGCATATTGATCACATTTTTATTCGCATCCCTGGTAAGATTATGACATGGAAAGAGTGGAGGCTTTGCTTTGCTTTGTTCTGGAATCTCCTGCTTTGCTTTGCATGTTTGATTCCTGTTTTTGTTGTATTTAAGATTTCTGTAGCACGGAGACTGGATTGTTGTGGAGCGATGAAGTAAAATAATTGGGCAAATGGTTATATGTTTTCTTCTGGATTTTGTTTCTTCATGAAATGCTGGAAGTGTTAATTTTCTGTTTCTTCAGAGCAGAAAATGACACAAAATTATATTTCCTTAAAAAATGTTGGGGGGGGGGGGGACAGGGGAGAGGTGTTGTTCCAATTTTGATTATGAAATTCTCTCACCTTGAGAAATGAACCCTTTAAGAGGTTCTGTACCTTAGTATTTCTTATCCCTCATTTTTGCACATCAATGAAATTCAGACAAGCTTGGGTTTTAAAATCTTGTAGATTACTTTTATTTGCAAACTGTAGCTCTTTCTAAGTAGTCCCTAAGAAACCTGGGGATTAGATTCCTAAACATATTTGCTTATGACCTTTTCAGCTAAAGAGTGAGAAAAGGTTAAAAAGAAAAAAAAAAAAAGTTACAAGCTAATCTGCTTCTGGAATAATGTCAGAGGCCAGTGCTTTGCACTTGCAAATACAGAACATAAATCTTTGTTACTGCATTGGTAGGGAAAGTACAACAAGACTTATAAAAAACTAACTGAAGTGCAAAGGGAGAGAATGCATGGGATGATCTACCATTTTTAGGCTATCTGGCTTATAAGTTCTGTAAGTCATTATGACCTAAGTATTTGTGTATTACTTTACAGGTCTGAAGGTGAAAGTTCAAGAAGCATCAGGTATGTTTACATTGTATTTTTTCTGTCTTGATGTCTTTGCTCTAAGAAAATATTAAACAAGCATAACTTTATTTAAAAGCAGTAAATAGAAGCAGATTTCATTTGTTTTAAATGTATTTTTTATTGGTTCTGCATAGCACGCCATTTTTATTTTGAATAATGGATCTTCCTGGGATAAGGTCAGTAATAGATAACATGACACTACCTGAATGCATCTGTCACCATTAAGAGTCATATGTTACTTTTGATAATTGAAAAATATTCTTTATAGTCATTTTTCAGTGTTTTCAATCAAAACAAGTACTTGGTAGTGATTTGTGTTGGCAAAGCTGTGAACCAGCTGCCTGATGGTTTTGAGGGGCAACACCTGTGTTGGGGAGAAATCCGTGCACTTCTTCAAGCCTTTTTAGTAGTCTCCTGCACTTGACGGCGAGACCCTTCATAGACTCATTATTACAATACTCATTATGCACTTGGAAGATTCAGATAATTTAGAGAATTTAATGTAATTATCAGATACTTTACTTTTAACTTGCTCATTTAGTATTTTATACTTGTTACCTCAAGGGTACATTTTATATCTACCTCTTTGAAAATGTGTCTGAGTCAAACTTGTAGAACTTGCAATAGTGCTCTGAAGAGGACTGAAACTTTAAAATGACAAACTTGAATCTGAAAGTGTTCCCCATTCATTAGAATATTACAATTAAGCAGATGCCTTGGTTCTCAAGGAATGTGACCGTTGATCAGTGATATAAGGTCCAAAATATGTGCTGTGAGTTCACCATAATACCCTTGTTTTGGGATTGTCAGGACTTTGTATCTTAAGTTATTGTGTTTTATTTCTTAAATAAACAAAGCCAGGACCTTCAATTGAAGAATTAAAAATGCAGCTCTTAACCCCAGGTATGCAGATTACAGTTCACCTGGTTTTGTGGATAAAGTAATCTATCTGATACACAAAATAGAAGTCTGTAGGAAGTAATCAAAGATTCTTTTAAATGCTTTTTTTTAGTAACAGAAATCAAAATCAGTATGGTATCGGTATGGTTCAAGACAGTGATGGTGATGTTGATAGCATGTTTTTAATAAGCAGCAACTGAACTGAACGAAATCACAAGCTGCTATAGTTGAGATTGTAGTAAGACACCTGTGCTTTACTCCTTGTTTTGTTGTTTATTGTTTTAACTCCTGGTAGGGTTGCCAGTACACTGGCAAGCTGTGGAAGGACTAATGCTGATCAGCTAAGGCAAACTAAAATAATTCCACTGGCATGTGAATTTACAGAACTGCGATTGAGGTCACATTTCAGCCTGTAATAGTCATTCTTGTTTTGACTTGCCAAGTCTCCTGTGGGTTGTGGTTGCCCAGATTGGGGTGGGGGGTGGCATTGCTGCTGCTGCACTCTGGGAAGAGTCAAGTTAGTGACTGTATTTTGAGGTATTTAAGTAGCATATAGGCTGAAAAAGTTACATCAGATCTGGTTTGGGTGCTACCTGAAAATGAAACATTAATAGAACTCCAGCCTGTACTCCTAGCACACACCTTGATGAACTAGGATGATTTCATTGCAGGGGATGGGGGGTGAGTGTTATTTGACTGATAGGCAAAGGGACTGGGCTGCGAGACTGATGGAATAATATTTGTATGTCTGGTCAGAAATATTCCACACCTTAGAGAAGGGTATGTTCAGACTTGGTGCACCTATAGAAACTGGCCTCCATGATCTTAAAGGTCTTTTCCGATTGAAATGATTGTACAATACTGCTCAGTGCGGCAGCATTGCGGTATTTCTGCACGTTTCTCCCGTACACAGGCTTCAGGGTTCTGATGGTGAAAATCAACAGCATGTGTTCTCTACGGAAACCTGCAGGCAATCAGCCTGAGTCTTGGAGTGCTGATATGGTCTTCTGTTTTGAGGCTGCTCAGTGAATCAATTCTGATATTCAGCATGAACTTGAGTTACTCCAAGACAGTTCCAGACTCTCATGATAGCCTAAAATTAGGCTGACAGATGAATGCAGTAGCAGGCAGCTCGAGCAAACGGCAGAGCCATCCTCCTTCTGAAATGCTCTTTCAGTCCAACTCTTCCATCCTTCCTCTTAAATTGTGTTTCTTCAGAGCAGAGGTGACGTGTCACTGAGAATGTGCTTTTGTGTTTCTGCCTGTGTGAAATCCTGGTCAGCTTTTGTCTTGTCTTGGGCAAAAGCTCCCTTAGCTCTTTATATGTAGGTAGCTTCTTTACATTAGGGTTAATTTGGTTCATGCTGTTTTCCTTTCTTTCTGGCAAATGAAGATGAAATGTAACACTCTCAAATGAAATGATAAGGTCAGCCTAGGGAATAGCGCTAAAAGAGCTCTTCTCTGAAGAGAAGAAATCTTCATTCCTACTCACAGAAGTATCAGCAAAACGCTGGCAAATCAGTACACTGCCCAAAGTGTGCTAGTGTCCTGCCAAATTGTTCCGTTGAATCCATGAAATAAAGCATAGGAAGGAGCTGTGAGCAGATGAGAAGCCAGGAATAAAAGGTGCTGCTTCAGCATTAACTGGACAGACCCCATATTGACTGGAATCAGTTAATGGTTTATGTTTGCAGCTAAGAAGTCAATGTATCAGTTTGTGGTGTTCGACTCCCACTAGCATTAGCACTTAAGGTAAAAGGATCACACTAAATAAATTCTGAGGTGCAAACATTTTATTTTTCTTCCTTTCTGCTAAAAGGTTTCTTTGAGATGAGACTGATGATAATTTGGCATGTAATTCTGTCACTAAAAAGCTGTATCCTATGACAGTTTAGTGGCTTATAGCAAGATCTGTCTTACACAATCAATGCTGTGTAGGTATGAGGTGGACCAGTGCAGTAATTAACTTCTATTTTTGCAGTTCTAGCAGACGTGAAGACACAAATCAGTCATGTGAATTTGAACAAGACTCGTTCTTCTCTTCCCCCACCCCCAAACCACTGTCATCCACATTAAACTTTTCTTCTAGAGGAACTTAGCAGTTGTCTCTGAGCAGCGAAGAGAAGAATGAGGATTCAAGAGGGCAGGCAAATGCATCTCTTGTGACATTTGGGGTTTTTTTGCTTTTTTTGTCCCTGTCTTTTCCTCCACCCTCTCCACCCCAGGTTGTGATGCAGAGTGGGGTTGGGCAGGCCATGGGAGTCTGCAGCTAAACATGCCTCTGTGCCTGAGGTTGGGAATCCTTGAGTTTGGGTGAGGCTCTTGCAGCTCAGTGAGTACCAATCAGGCTAAGAGACTTGTTTTGGAATAGCTGTAACTTCTTTCATACTGAAATGCAACAGCCAGTATAAGGATACCCTGGAATTTTATACTGTTGCTCACTTGAAAAAGTTACTGCCTTGGTGGATTTGTTTTCAATAGCTTTATAACTTATTATCATGATGAAAACTATGCAAAAAATTTTTTCGAAGTGTAATGGAGTAATCACTGAATCTGACTATGTGGAGACAAGGTTGATGCAGAAAAGCAATATGGTTCGAGGTAGTACACTGAAACAATTAAAAATCATCTTGATTTTTTTTTTCCCTTCCCCTTGGCTTTCTCATGGTGACAGTAATAAATTATCCCATTGTTTGAGCAAGCTCTTAAAAGTCTTTCTGCTTATAATTTTGTTGTATTACAATAAGCTTGCATTGGTTTCCTTTTGGTGAATGCCATGTAATTTGCAAGCCCAGGTATCTGTTAAATCTATTAAAACTGATAAATTGCTTTGAACATTTTGCATTCTCAGATGTAATGAACACATACCCAGTGAGCTATGGAACTGTCAGTGTGATGGGCTTTTTAATTTGTTTTACAAGCAGTTTTAATATTTAGTGGTATGACCTGACAGTTACAGATAAGAAAGTATATCTGTAGCATAATCTATCATATCAAAGTTTGCAAGAATAGTAAGTCTCAAGTTTTAGAAGACATTCCTCTTACCTCTACTGTGGACCTTGTGTGTTTAATAAATGCAAGGCAAGAAAGCAGAGAATTCAAGCATTGTATAAGGTGTGGTGGGACTCAAGAGAGCAGTGAGCATCTCTGATTAGAAAACCCCTAAAGGCCTTCCCAGAAGCAATTCATCTGTTCTGACGTTCCTTCTTTTCCTGTTTTAATTCCTGTAAGAGATTAATAATAGTATGAACAGATTAAAGGTGTACAACCTAATTATTTCCCTACATATTCCTTTGCTGCTTTTCTGGGAGAAAATAGGTGAGAATTTTTGAGTTGACTGTAGCTACTCAACAACTGTTCAGTGATATTCCTGCTGTAACACTTTTGCTGCTGCTGTGGTCACTGGGCAGTAGCACAGAGTCTTTGTTCCAGTAGCCATCCTGTGCAAGATACTCCTTCAGTCAGAACACTGGAATTGACCTTTCCTCTTTAGTTTGTTTTGGTTTTGTTTTGTTTTGGTTTTTTTATTCGTTTCCAATATTGTGCTTTTTAAAGGATAA
>JANVCC010000057.1:4213966-4423569 GCA_025345505.1 Todiramphus chloris collaris | reverse complement strand
GAAGGAAAAAGATGACAGCTGAATTACTAGCTTTGAAGAAAACATTAACTAAATAGTTTAGGTGAACTGAAAGAAAATTCTCAGTTTAATTCTTCTCAGTATGTCAATAAGTGGGGGATGTGGGAAGTTTTGTGTCTGAGTATCATGCAAAAAGGCTAATTTCTTGTAAAGGTGTGCACAAGATTAGGTGGAAAAGTAATTGTCTAATTTACTTCAGAGCAGGAGAGAATTGTAGAATATCAGCCTCATTCAGTGCTGCGGGGAGAGTGGGAGGAATGGCTGTTAAACAGACCTTGACAAACTTTGGTAATTGAGCTGGAGGGAAAGTCGAGCAGAAGCAAAGTTGTTGAGTTTTTTGTTGTTTTTCTCAGTAAAATCTACTTGAACTGTGTGACTCAGTCTCCTCTCTGATAATCTGCTAAGTACAGAGTTTGGGCAATTAAAGACAGGTAGCCCTGTAAAACCAATTTTCAAGTTCAGATGTGTTGCTTTGCAGTCTAAATGACTCAGTGGCTACATGTAAAGAAGGCCTTTTCTGTCTGGCTTTAATAATTCTTTAAAGACTTTTCTGCAATTTTATAACCAGTCCTCAAAAAGTGCAAAATCACCATTTGTTACTAATTTAAACAAAGACATTTCTCTCCATTAGATTTTTTCCATAAATGTCAGTCTGACCCTCTACAGTAGAGTGGAATACGACAGCTTCTTGATGTTAATGTAAATCTTTTTTGTTACTGCTAACAGAAATAAAATACATGGAAACAGGTTCCAGTATCTGAGATGGCCAAGTTGGAAGGCAATGTGATGCTGCTTCATGTGGCCTGGTTAGGGAGAGTTTTGCATCACTGTTTTCAGTGCACTAATATATCTGAAACCACTACATGGCCTACAGTCTCTATGCCCTGCTCTCTTGGCGTCCTGTGAGTTGAGTTCATCAGAGATTTCTGAATGGTTATAGAGAGCAGGGCATGGTCATACACCTGCTGTTGTTATTTGACTTCTGTAATGTTTTCACAATTTTTTTTGTCGTGCTCTTTTTACTTGGAAGTGGGATGAACCCACAGTATCAAAGCTTTCTCCTCATGTGCAATTCTATTCAGTACAACAAAATAACTTGGCAGTATGAGGAGCAGCATTTTAGGCGCTTGATTTTCCAGAAAAGGATTACTGATTGTAAACCAGAACTAGACCTCCAAGATTTCCTGGTGATACTGACTGTCTTAATTTATGTTTTCTTTTTTTTTTTTTATATACCAGATTTGAGGGGTTTTCAAACTGTCTGATTTTCAAAAAAGGTTGAGTGTACACCTCAACAATTGGTCTAAGTGTTTCAAATTACATATCAGACTTGCCAAGCAGAATGACTAATACATTTAAAAAAAACCCTTGCCAGTCCAGTATTTGATAGTTAATCCGCGTGACAGTTTAGCACTGGACAGTTACAATAGTAGATGTTTTACCTTGTAAAATTTCAGAAAGTTGACCCTGTAAGTGAGAAGCATAAACCTTAGTTGAGAAGCCTTCTACTGTTTTTACACATGCTTTGTTGGGAGAAGGAAAACAAGACAGTAATACTGTGCGTTGCTTTTTTTTTTTTTTTTGAGGCAGATTAGTCATGAAGTGAGTTAACTGAGTTCTAGTTCTCAGGTAATACAGCCAAAATCATAGTATTGCCTCAAAGTATAACTTGCTAGTGCTTGCTGGTAGGAGCAATGTGGTTAAGAGGACCTCTTTAACCTGACAGTCTTCAAAAGAAGTTCCATGCTTCACTGAAGGTTTTGATTTTTCTGCATTACTTTTCAACATGTTGAAGAATCTTTAGGCATATCATAGCTTTCAGGACCCAAAAGCTTCAGGTACTGCAAAAGCATCACAGCCATGACACCAGGTATGTTTTGTAGAAAAAATGTTCTCCATGAACTAAGATAATTGCTTCCCTCCACCTTAATACTGTTTCCTTAGACTCAATTGGCAAGGAGATGTGATAGCATTTTACTGATCAGTGGATTAAAGGGAAAAGGGCTGAATTTTTTTGCAGTGGTTGTGTAAACACAGGTAGGTGTCTGTTTGCAATTCAATGAAATGTTTGCTTTAGGTTATGTATTATACTAGTATTTTGACTTCTGAATTACTGACGCTCTATTCTTTTTACTGAAAAGTAAATCAAGTCTTGATAAAAATCAGATACCATCCAGGTGGATAAACCAGCACATGCAAGCATCTTGTCTAAAATTATTTCCACTGGAAATAGCTGTAATTTGTGTGAGTTTCAAAGTGCTGATTGTGCTCAATAGAATTATCTTGACAGGCTGGTAGTTGTTGAATTTTCAATGTCAAAAAGGAAAAGCTTTAAGTGGCAGCTACTTTCTATACCCAGTTCTTGAAGAAGTTGTTTAGAAGTAGTCCAATTGGTTACTGGGTAAGATAAGGCTCCATGAGAAACATGTGGGCACAGTTTAACTCAGTGGAGTGCTTGTAGTGCCACAGTATTTCTCTTCTGTGTAGATAAAGTAGTTTGAATTTCTTTCATGATTTTGCCATTCCATGGTAAATTCTGAGTGGATGGAAAGCTGGCTAAATCTAGGGGATAAAATTTGAATTGAAAGAAGAATTAAAAAAAACCCCTTAAAATAGCTTATACTTTATGCTTCATAATGTTCTTCAAGGGTTTTGGTTCAAGTTGTTTCTGGAACTTCTGCTGAATGGTTTGTAATCACCTGCTAGAATTCCTGTTTCTATGCCCTCACCCCAGTTGAGACTAGCAGGAGTACCGTGTGTTTTGAGTAGAACTTAGCACATCTATTAGCTGTTCAAGGGGACAAGGAGAATCACCACTAAATGAACTGGAGTTTTAATGAGATGAAGACACCCCGCTATACAGCTCATACCACATGGAGCTGCTTTTTGGCTGCTCTTTGTATCTGCTCTACAGAAGAACGTAGCATATGTGTACCCTTGCAACATAAACCTTTCTGAGGTCTGCAATGCAGGCTGAGAGTTATGGTCAGTTTTTCAGTTGCACTTAGGACTGGATGAGGGATTTAATTTCCCTTTCTTCCTCTTCATTTTTCCCTTTTGTCTTTTTAAATGGAGATGTGATTATATTCCCATAGCCCTGCAAGGACAGGAATAAAAAATTACTTTAGGAACAGAATTAACTGGCATACTTTTCTCTCCAGAACACTGAAAATAGTCTATGCTAGCTGGTGGAAATCCATTTGTATGTTCAAACTGGTAAGATCATGAGTAGAGACAATGAGTTCTGTTAATGGTTTGCCTCTATGCACTGCTGAAAAAATTATCTGCCTCCTTGTGCATAATCAGTTTCCTTCAAAATTCATAGATTAGACATTTATAGATAGGACTTTAAGATACAGGTACCTTTGGTTCAGATGCAATCTATCAATTTTTATGTAGTGGTCTGCACATTGACAAAATAAGAGAGCAATTTCACAGTGTGTCTTTCTGACATCATTGCTTTATGCAAGTAGTCATGGTTAGACTACTTCTATCCAACGGGAAAATATGCAGCAAAAAGTAGATCTGTAAAAAACTATCAATAACTTTAAAGACTCTTTTTTTTTTTTTCCCTTTGTGCTTTCCAAATCTGTGTTCTTGGTAGTTTTATGCCTCAGTGTAATTCAAGAATGACTCTTGCATTGGGAACTAAACATTATTCATGTATCAGGTTCCGCATCTGGGCTGTTTTTAAGATGCTTCTGGAAGTATTCCAGCAAGTGAATTAGTAAGGAAATAGAAGATGAAGTAAACAAACTATGTGTTGAAGAAACTGAGTCCAGAATAAGATGTTAGTAAAAACATAAAGACGAAGAACATTTTAGATTGTCACAGTAAATTAATATCCTAAAATACCTGTTATAAATAATTGGAATCAAGACTAAAGCAGGTACATTTGTGTTGTATCTGCTTCCTAGGAACTATTAGAAGTGAGTAGAGAGGTAGATAAAGTGTGTTTATGGCTGAGGTGGTGATTGTTGGTTATTTCTTTGCCTGCTGTTCTTGCTCTGCTTTCTGGAGGAAGAGAAGACTTTTTTGGTCATGATTTTATGGGTCTCTCAGTAGCTTCTTCCTTAATCAGAGTTCTTGGAGGCTCCTAATTTGTGGTGACAGTGAGCTCCCAATCAGGGTCATGGAAAATAAACCACTAATAGAGTTCCCTGGAAAAAATCAGATGTGAATTTTGTTGCACTGATACTGCTCATGAAACTTAAATAGGACTCAAACTTCTCTGAAGTATTTGCTAGTGTTAGATAGGTGGAGGGGTGGAAAAAGACCAGGAGAAACAAGTGCTGGTGGAAATCAGCAGGTGCTGCTTGTGTGGTTCCCATCCTTACAGTCATGTCCAAGTCCTTAGCCCCCCAGGCAGGGACTCCTACATACTTCTGAAAGCAGAAAACCATTTCTTATAAACTGCTATGAACCGCTGGACAGAAGACTCAAGCTCTTTAAGTACATGGCATCTTTGGATTAGTTGCAATTCAGGCTGCTTGAATGACTGGTCACTGACATCACCTGTCACTCAATCTGTATTTTACTGAAACGCAACCAGCTTTAGCATTACAAAATGGAAAGAGGCATCTTAGAAGGAAGGACAGAAAGGACAAATGTTTCTATGGTCTAAATAATAAAACAATAGATACAAACCTTTACCTTGCTCAACAGCAAAGGAAAAATGAGTACTTTTTTAACAAAAGATTAAAATATAGTGAACTTCTGATACACCAATGGAGAATTCTTCTCCTATCGCAACAACAGACTGTATGTGAGATGACATCTTAGCCATAATTTCTTGCAAGTATTGAGTTTCCTCTGGGAAACAGAGTAGCAGAAAAGGACAAAGGGCCTTAGAAGTGCTGTTCCTGCTCTGTCATTTTTAACCTTTTGCACATGTGCTGTGCACTTGAAGGCAGACTTGTCAACTGATCTAGTGGGAGGTGTTTCTGCCCGAGGCAGGGGAGTTGAAACTAGATGATTTTTAAGGTCCCTTACAATCCAAACCAGTTTATGATTCTATGGTGAAAAAAGAAAATCATGCTATGCTGAGCTTGGATGAGTGGTGGAGTATAACTGCAGGCATCCTCATGTTCTAGAACATGGAAGTAGAGGCCAAGGAGTTCTTGGAGTTTTGTGGATGTATCACATATTTCTTTAGTGTCCTGCCTAATGTTTATCATCATGTTGCTGTGGCCACCAATATCGTACATAGGCAGGAGGATGAGAACAAGAACTATTACAGTTTGATAATTGTAGCAACCAAATGTTGTACTGCATGATTTCAAACTATACAGTATGTTGTTTTGGCTTGTGTAAATGAAGCTGTAGGTTTTGCTGCCTTTTCAAACATGACCAGCATGCAGCAAGCAAGCCCTTCATGTGTACTTTGTTATTAAAGCATAATGAAGTCTGTAAAGGCTTCTGTGACTTATTGAGTAAAAATTACTAACTGAAAGCTTTAACCTTTTCTGCCTCCTTCCTGTTCCCTATTGTTAGCTGTCTTCTGTTGAGGTTAAGAGGAGAAAGTAAAACACTTTAACTTGACTCCATAATGAATGCCCTCACTTGATGAAATCCCATTCCTAATTCCACAGTCTTACCTGCTGAACAGATGTGTAAATACCTGACAACTAGCCTTGCCTAATTTCTGCCATCAATTTTGCCTAATTAACTTCTTCTTGATTAAATCAAGCACATTACTTGGGATAACCCTGTAATTTATTTATAATAGTTAACTTTATCAGGGGAATAAGATTCCACCCCTGAATTTCAATGCAAGAAACAGTATCTGTGTACAAAAATAGAGACTGGAGACAAAATTAATAGAACTTCGCTAAATACTACATGCACTTACCATATGACAAATAAAAAAAAAATATTTGAAGAAAATATTAAGTGTCTTCCTCCTGTTTTTCTTTTTATTCCAACCCGTGTTGTGTATGGTGCAAAAGTGATGAGTCATATACCCACGAACTATGTTCTGAAGTGTTATAAGAGTACAGTTAGAGAATGTTCTCTGTATATCTTCACTCCTTCAGTTTCTTCTTACGCTTTTGTTTATTATGCACTGAAACTTAATTTGATCTTCAGAACTTTAGAAATGGTAAAGATTGGAGCGTATCACTCCTGTTAAAATGAATCTTGAACCCACATCAATTGAATTTTTTCCTTTCTAGATATTGTAAACCAACCATATGCATGGATTAAGATGACACAATTATTCAGGTTTTGAACAAAAAAAAGTCTGTTTGTGCTCAAATATCAAAAACCCAGCAAGAAGTCATTTAAATCACCAGCCTTCTAATAACTCTCTGAGTTCTGATGCATAAATTGAGCAAAGTTCCTACTCTGCCATGGAGATGAGGATTTCAACTCGCACATTGTCATTTAATATGTGTTCAGAATATACTAAGATAAGCTTGGCTTGCCTGAGATGTTACAGCTCCCTTTTTTTTTTTTTTTTCCATAATCTTTTCCTTCTGCCTTTGGTTTTGAAATGAACTACTTTGAAGAGTGTCACTGTAAGTAACCTCCTGACCAATGCGCCCCTCTGCAAAACCAACAGGACACTTTACAGGAACACAGCTACAGAGGAGTCAATGCTACCAAGAGAACATTAGCAGGATATTTGATTGTGCACTGTGTCTATTCCAAATGAGTATTTGACTTTCAAGAACTGGGTTTACTGCGATTATGAACTACTGTGTTATTTGTAATCCTGTGGCACTGAAATGTGCTGCACTTTCTGAAGTAACTGTGAATTAATTGGCATCACTGCTTTGCATACAGCAGATATAATCAGATTACTTAGAAAATGCTTTCCACAACATTCTTCAGAATTTAGGTATCTTCATTGTTTAACAGCCTTATTTACGCACCTTGGAGGAACACATACTATCTGGAAAAAGGTGTTGTCATGGAGTAACGTGTACGCTGTAGAAAGAATTACAGTGGGGATTCATTTGGGATGCTGAAAAGAAACTAGTCAAACAGCACTCACTTAAAAATGACAGCATAAACATCCCTTAAACTCTAAACCAGACTATAACTGCTTCTTGAGATTCATCTTGATTTGAAAGTCAAAGCAAAAGTCATTCATCCAAATCTGGATCCTTAAGAAATAGTTGACTTCTGTTCTGGTGTTTTCTCTGGACCGTCTTAGGAAGTAGTAGTGTTGGTCACTTCTAAGGCTTGGGGTGGTGAGCAGTTCACATAAGGAACTTACACAGACCAAAAGCAGAGCTACTAAATAAACCAACAGTTGGTAGCTACTATTTCTTGTTGCTGTTGTAGCGACTTTTTTTAATAAATCTGGGGAAGCTGAAGAAACAAACCAAGGATGCTCATGGTTAATTGCTGGATTTTGTAGATATGACAGAGTCACCTGTGAACTGATTGCCAGCCTTTTTCATTATTCTTGCATTCTATATGGAAAAGCAAGGAATGGTCTGCCTAAATATTTTGGCTGAATCCAAAGAGGGCCCTAAAATTTTAAGGCTAAGTGACTGAACATTTTGGTAATTTCTGCCTTTGCTATTTGGCTAAATTGCTTTATAATCCTTGTTCCATGGAGCTGGAGGAATTTTTTTCAGACGTGCTCATGAAATTAATAAAATGGATAAAATGGAGAAGTTCTGAAGGGGTTATTCTGGCACCGTAACTTCAGAGTACAGACCTTTTGCTGAACTATGTTGTAAGAAAAAATGTAGAGAGATTATTTAAGGGAGACCAAAGGTAATAACCTATTTCTCCATTGCATTTCTACTAAAACCTCTGGTGTCTGCCACTATGCCCAGATTCTAACTAGAAGATGTGATCACAATAAGCCTGATTCTTGGAAGCAGCTCTGTCCCTGGAAGCACTTGCCATTTGTGTGCACTATAGTCATGACAAAATGGTCAACAGGGAAGGGTTTGCTCTTTGCAACAGTCCATTATTTAAATGGCTGATTTTGTCTCAGGTGTAGCTCCAGCCCTAATGTGATCAGAATCACTCCTGTCTCGCCTTGCCCTTGCTGTATTAAGACCCTTATTTTATGCCAATCCTTTATCTTTTTTGATAAAGGCTGAGCATGTGGGAGATAGTTCTTTCAAGTCTTTGCTTCAGCAGATGAGTCATTTCTCAATGCTTCAAGGTAGTGAACATACCTGCTTTCTTGTGATGCAATCCTTGCAATGCTTAAAAGTTCTTAATGTAATGCAAGTGCCATTTAAATCTGTTTCTCTAGCTGCAGTCCTGTTGAGAAATGATGGACAAATTTTTGGAAGACTGGGTTTTCACAAGAAGAAAGCAGTGCTATTTTGATAGCATAAAAAGAAAGACTCTGTGTTCTCAGGATCTACACGGTCTTTGTAGTGCTGCTTCATTATTTTAAGGGGTATGCAAACCCTGATGCCATAATTATGCAAATCTATGATTATGCAAAATCATGGCTCATGTACTTGTTCCCTTCTAGGATACACTTGATAATATGTACAAATTTTCTGACAAATCCTAAAGTAAATCACAATAACATTTTTTTCCTCTATAGAATGTATGGTTTCTATTCCTTGAAGACTGAACCCTTTGGTTTTATAGAACTACATTCTGTTAATGTAGAAGTCCTGAAACAACATAATATACTATGTTGGTCTGAGTGTTAAATATTCAGGATTTAAATTGAATTGAAGGAAAAAAAAAAGGAGAATTTGTGTATGCATGTATGCATGAACGTGGATTCAAAATAGCCCATGAGAAGCAGTCCTGTGCTATGTTAATATTAAATATATGCATTGAATTAAGTATTTAAAGGACTCCAAGAAGTCTTTGAGAGTGCTTAAGGCTGTTAAATACATACTACTCCATGTATCTTAATCACAATGAAAAGAATAGCATAGTAGATGCTAACATAGATAAGTCTTTATGTTGGTGGAATCTTGTAGGCAAAATAGTGGGGGCTTAACATACTTTTCTTTCCTTTTTGTTTGAATTAATTTAGTAGTAAAAGCAGTGTGGGCACATGCTGAGCAAGGAGAGCTAAAGTTCAAGGATAACTTCTCACTTCAACCCACTGTATCTAGATTTTAGGGAGATCTGGTAGATTATTGAACAGACTGTAAGAGGTGCAGGCCTGTTGTCAGTTCTTGAATGCATATATTTTCTATATGTGTATTTATGCTTAAGTGCTAATGAGTCATGGACAGTGAGCAGTTCTTTGTTATGACTTGCTATGAGTGACCTCACTTCTAAATTACATCAGACCATTGAAACTCTAGCATAAAAATACTGAATCCAAACCCTCTAAAACCCACCCCCTTAAGTAATGTTGGAACTTCTTAATTTATAAAAATAAATAGGGAAATGCTTCTACACCTACTCTACAAGTAAGAGTAGGAAGCATCTGGCTTTTCATTCCTCTGCCAACTTTGTACGTCTTTCACTGTTCATGCCTGACCTAAGTCATTACCAGTCTGAAGCTTTTATAGAGGTCTTCTAATGTGGTTCAGTAATGAGCATTTTAATTATCACTTTGAGGACAAAGATCTTGCTGCTGTTTCCTAGCTAAAGTAGGGCAGTACTAAAAGCTTAGGATTAGAGGAGAGTCATAAAAGCTGATTATTTTTAATTTTTTTTTCCCCTCACTTAGCTAGTGGCAAAATTTATATCTGCTCCCTGGAAGGATGTAAGAAGTTGTTAGGTAATGGATAATTAACAATAGATGGAGGATGGAGAGGTACAGTAGGGCTTTTGTGCAAACAAATGAACAACTGGCTCTTTAAGAATCACATCGCTCTCTGAATAAAGCTTGTCTGTTCTCAGGTCCAGTTCCAAGTGAAAAATATTAGCTAATAAAGTGATGCAAGTAGAAAGAGTAAGTGTCCTTAACTAAACCTGCAAAAGAGGAAGTCTAATTTCTGTTCTGACTGAAGCCGGTGGACAGTCTGCACTGATATCTGTGGACTCTTTCTAAGTAAATTCATTTTACCTTCTAATATCAATTAGAGAATGTATAGATGTCCAGCTTGAGCATCTTCTTGATTTCCTCTGTCGTTGAAGTAAACTATCCTGCCAATACGGAGAAGGATGCAGTCACTCATCTGTCAAAGCTGCATGAATATTATGCAGCTGTAAATAATTCTCATTACAAAACATAAGCTTGTCATTTATGTTAATTTTTGGGGGAGAACTTAATATACTACTTTTCAAAATTAAAAAAAATGAGTTGTAGCTATTACCTTTCACTGGCTTGTGGCAGATGGAGCAGACACACAATGCCTTTCCACATTAAAGCTTAATGTGTGCTTAACTGATTCATAAATGAACTGGTGGTAACAAGTCCACATTAAAGTTGGCATTTTGAAAGACAGTAAAGTGTGGGTTTGCTTTTTGGAAGGCCAGGAAATGAAATCCAGTAGTGTTTGAGCGGTTAAGGTTTTTTTAGTATGGAAAAGATACATGTGGCTTTTCATGTTTAGACAACTTCTTTCATTTTACTACTTTATTAATTACCTTCTATTATAAACAGTGGCTTTGCTATTGGACTTTGTTCACTTTGTCTTGCATGCAGACCCTTCTAGATGTGCGTATTGTGAGTGACAGGAAAAAGAACTGATAGTAGCCATAAGCCAAACATTCCAAAATACTCAATTACAGTGAAAAAACTTATATGCAGATATAACTGAATATTCAAGGATGCCTTTAACAGCTATGGGTTTTTTTTTTTGAGACAAAATGTTATAAAAGTTGTAGAAACAGAAAACACAAAACAAAAAAAAACCCGAAATCAATACCCTGTGTCTGTATTGTTGTAAAAAGCTTTGGGAAGACCTTTGAATGTTGGTAATTAGCCTGTGGTTATTTAACCTGAAGAAAAGGAGGCTCAGGAGAGACTTTATTGTTCTCTACAGCTCCCTGAAAGGAGGTTGGAGCTGCCTGAGTGTTTGTCTCTTCACCCAAGGAGCAAGCAGTAGGACAAGAAGAAACAGCCTCAGGTTTTGACAGGGGAGGTTTGGTTTGGACATGAGGAACAATTTCTTCCCTGCAAGGGTTGTCAAGGCCTGGCCCAGGCTGCCCAGGGCAGTGGTGGAGTCCCCATCCCTGGAGGGGTTTCAAAGCCGTGGAGATGTGGTGCTGAGGGACAGGGTTTAGTGGTGACCTGGCAGTGCTGGGTTAGTGGTTGGGCTCAATGATTCTAAAGGTCTTTTCCAACCTAAACTATTGTAGGATTCTATAATAGAATTGAAGTTATCTACTGGAGAGACTGGACATTAGGTTTCCTTTTGTCTTGCAGCTACCAGGAGCTCAGAGCAGTTTACCAGAGGAGATTTTTCCCTTCCCTTGAGATGTCTGCATTGCTGTGTGTTAGGGCCCAGGGTTCTCTGTTTGTTGTTTGAGCTTTTGTTTGGTGGTTGCTTTGGATTTGGTTTGGTTTTTCTGTTGTTGGGTTTTGATGGTTGTTTGGTTGTGGTTTTGTGTGTGTGTGTTGTAGTGTTTTTGTTTTGTCATTGTTTTTAGTTGTTTGGTTTTCTTTCTTTTTTGGGGTGTGTTAATAACAAAACCAAACCAAACAAAACCAAAAAACCTCTAACAATGTAGTTGGTATAATCTCTTGCTATCAAAACCAAAGTATCTTGAAGATACTTACGCTGACTTTGGTGATCAGGGATTAAATGACTGCATGTGAACGTTCAAGGTGATTTTTAGGACAGTGTTTTTTTGAATCAATAGGTGTTTGTAATCCTCTCACCCCTAAAGTGTAATTGCTACAAAGCAACAGAATTGCATCTAATCTGAAAACACTTTTCCATCTCTCTGGGATTTGGTCGATGAGAGTGTGGTGTTACCAATCTAGGACAAAAAAGGTGTCAAAGCAGTGCTAAGGATGAGGATACAAGCTGTTCCACACCTTCACTAGGACATGGACAGGAGCAAGAATTCCAGTATTCTTTCTGATTTATTTCTTCTTTGTTCCTGAATTCATAGGTGAATCCAAACAGGAAGCTATTAATAGCTTGAAGATTTATTGTGTCATGGTGCACGAGGACTATCCTGTTCTGGGGTCCTGTGCTGCAAAATGTCTGATTCAGCTGAGATTTGATTGCTGGCTTAATTTAACCAAGTGATTAAATTAAGGCCATAGTAAGCAGAAAAGGTGATGGGATAAAACAGAAACTACTGTGAATTACAAAGAGAATGTGAACACTGATTTGTGTGTGCACTAAATACAAATTTAAAACTATGTATCCAGAGTAGGTAATTTACTTATACTAATATTTGGACAGAAGATAACACAGGATATTAGCAATCTATTACCTTGATATCAGTAACAATGAAAGATACCTATACTTAAAATAAGGAATAAGTAGAGCATGAAATAGTACAAAGTGTCTATGGTGAGAAGTTAGAAAAACGTTTAAAAAAAGCAAACTTGGAGAAAATTATATTCACATTGATAGATTTTGGCCAACCTGATGATATCGAGTAACTTGTGCATCAACTTGATCACACGAATACCACAGAATATAATTTTGGTGAGCTTGTTTTAACTAAGCTTACCAAATTTTAACTAGGAGTTTTTTACTAGGCTTCTGGTAAACTTTCCCTGGGCTAACAAAGTTGCAAGTACAAATGCACCACAAGCGCAAACTGGGAATATGTGAACTTCCTTGCTTATTGAAATGGGGAAAGGAGGACGGTGTTCCTGAAGCAGCGCGGCACAGAGCAGAGCCTGCCGTTGCACGTCCCTGCTGCGGTGCAGTAGACTGTGCAGAGACAAACCCTGCCCTGCTCCCACCCATCACCCATTTGACACAGCTTTCCTGCTCCAGTTGCCACTGCCTCTCCTCCATCCAGCTGCAGCGATGGATTTTGGCACCTCACTGAAGCTGTGACTCTGGGCAGAGCCTGTGGAGCACTGGCAAGGTCCTATGACCGAATTCTGGGAATGTTGCTGGCCTTAATGTTGTTTAGGGAGTTGGTGTGGGAGGCTCACCAAGTGCAAGGATGGCAGAGGGAAAATGGGACCAAACCTCTTAGTCCTCTGAGGGAGAACTATGGCTTAAAGGAAGCAGCAGTTCAACTACAGTCTCTGAGTGTCTCCCACAGAACTTCACTAGGAGCCAATTAATTGCAAACAGTAATTAAACAGGAGTGACAGTGACTTCAAATAGCTTTCTAAGTGCCATTTTCTGTACAAAATAATGACAAATATCCTGAGATAGGCTTAGTGCATTTTAATAACTTTATAATAGATAAATCATCTCCTTTGTAAGGTTAATGAAAGCAGGTATGATGTGAAGGATGACAATGTGGTTGCTATGTAGGAATCCTGTTCTGAAGTGTGTACCTCTACACTCTTGACAAAATAGTCTTGGAGGAACTGTGCTGTGAACTTATGATTTTTAATGCATCTAAGCAATCTTGCTACCTAATAAAAGCAGTTTGTCTCCAAATATTTACTGAACTGCATCTTAATTCACATCCACATCACTAGCCTTTCTTCTCGTTGCATGACTGTTGGTCTGCAGTGTCATAAATACTGAAAAATAGCATGTAATCAAGAATCTTTCCTATTAGTAAGACTTGTCATTGAAATAAGGACAAGTATTCCAAACACAGAGCAAAATTCTGGTGTTGTAGATGCTTTTGTCTGTTATGCTGACAGTAAGTGGGTATTTTGATGTGTCAAGTGACAAGATAAACACAGCACAGTTTGCTATTGCTGCTTTTTATAGTTTCATAATGGATGTTCTTCACTTTTTAAAAGGCACTATGCAGCCAAAATTCATTCATTATGACTTCTTCATTTAGTTTAAACTGGCATGTAAACATCTTCAGAAATTACCTAACCCATTTGGAGATTAAAACAACACACCAGAATTTATTTCTTTGAAGTACCTTATTCTTTCTATTCTTCCTTTTCCTGATTACTTCTTAGACATAAATATAAGTAGAAATTAAGCGTCTTCCAAGTGCCTGCACGGCCGTAGTCCCAGCTCCGATGGCCACTGGTGTATGTGCCCAGCACTGGGTGTCTGCCTTCACCTTCCCACAAAACAGGACGTGGCTGCAGAGTGGGGGGCATGGCAGTGATTTCAGTGATTTTCTTCATTTTTCTTTTCTGCAGAAAACAAACCCTAGGATTATCATATAAATACCCACAAGTCTGCAGTTTTAGCTGAGTTAAATGTACTGCACCTGTATATGTTGGTGTCTTACTGGAATGTAATAGTATTTTATAAAGCTTCTTTTCACACCCTGTGCACTAGAACTTGGCTGGAAGCTCCCTGTCCCTTCCCAGTCTGAGCAGGCTGCTGTTCCTCCGATTAGTTGCAGGATACCATCTGGGTATACAAGCTGAAAATCTGCCGTGACTGCTTCTCCTTGTGTTTGAAATGGTTTCTGATTTTTCTGATGGGTTGTTATTAACAAGTGCCCTGCCAGCCGAGCTGTGTCACAAGTCCAGCTTGTTCTCAGGAGAGAGGTTTCTGAATCAGGTTTTGTTGTGTTTTACTCTAAGATCTTAGCGTTAAAAATACTTTTGGCTGCTTACTGTGAATTCTAATTAAATTTAGGTGACCGTAGCTAAAACCTTGTTTGTTATGAAGCACAGCAATGCTTTTGA
Source organism: Todiramphus chloris collaris (assembly GCA_025345505.1). NCBI lineage: Eukaryota > Metazoa > Chordata > Aves > Coraciiformes > Alcedinidae > Todiramphus > Todiramphus chloris. The sequence continues at coordinate 4,408,952 of JANVCC010000057.1, read as the reverse complement.
GATTTTGAGGTACAGTAGGGTGATTTGTCAGGAATATGACTCTGGGTTGGCTGTTTTTATATTGTTGTTGGTTTGGTTGGGGTTTTTGGTTATTATTTTTCTTTTTTCTTTTTTTTTTTTTTCCTTTATTTTTTCCTCTGTTCAGAAATAAGCTGGAGTACAATGTAACCCCACTTACTTCTGTGACTTGGATTAAGTTAATGTGTTAATATCACTTTGAGGCTTTCAGAAACCTGTCTGAGAGGTCTGTAAGTTGAGTGCTACTGGCAGATAAAAGATCTTTCCTGTCCACTGCCTGATTTACCTCTGTTCTTAACGCTGGAGATGGTACTTTTCTCTCTGCCGTGCCTCAAGTGTCAGTTTTGTTAAGGGAGCAATTTATCGTTAGTTTCTTCGGTGCCTGATCAGTAATTGGCATTTCAAAGTGCTGTCCTAATACATGTAATGGCAACTCAGATCGACTGTCCTAATTATATTAACATACCTGCAAAAATTAATGCAGCCTCTTTCAGAATGCCAAGTCCCATTTTCAAAATGCTACTTGAAAAGAGGCTCATCTTGGGTTATAAAGTGCCTGTACTAAGCTACTAAGAGGTAATCATGGCTTTAACAGTTTATTCTGGTTTTGAACTAATGTCCTATACTGGTTATCAGCTTTTGCTGGGGATGGGCCTTCCAGGGCTTGACAAACGATGGCAAGGGAGAATTTCATCAAGTTTTATGACAGGCGCAGATGGGGAGGTAGGGCAGGGAATGTCATAAAAACCATAGAATAGAATCAGAATTGTTTAGGTTGGAAAAGATCTTTAAGATCAAGTCCAACCATTACAGTGGTGCCTTTTTTTTTTTTTTTTCCTAGGGGGTAATGTTGTTTGAATGAAGGGGTTTTTTTTTCCTATTTAAGGCTGTGGGATTTCTGCAACTGAGATGAATGAAATATGATTGCTCTAAGCTTTTTATTATTTGTTGGCATATTTATGACAGTGGCTGATTGCTTGTGTTGCAGCTTGCCGTGCAACTGGTTTAAGCAAAGAAAAAAAATAGCAACAAGCTCCCAATAAATAGAACTGAAAATATTTTTAGAAACTTCCTGTTCGCAGATCCTGATCAAATAACACACACCATGTTCTGTCAACACCTTCTGATGAATAATGAAACAATGCTGGCTCTCCATATTATGGCTCATCCAAACACTGGAATCTGTGCCTGTTTCTGCATACTTTACTTTATGTAAGAGTTGCTAATTAATAATAACAAATTATGAAACTGGTAATCTTGAGATGCTGGAGGTTGAGAACAAATATTAATCACCTAAAGTTCAGAAATCATGAAATATGTTTGCTTGCTAATGAGCTATTTCCTGATGCTCAAAGTTGCATTTAAAATGTTTGGAAATCATCTTTTACAGAGAGCTTGTTCTGTTTTTTCAGTAACTGAGAGATCCTTGTTGTGGAAGGGCTTTTTCACTCAGTTTTGGAAAACCTGAATAAATGCATGTGCTGTCAGGGGCTCTTTTGTTCTGAAAGCAGCTCTAGGAGTTGAGGTATCCCAGAGTAAATTTTACCTGCCTTGATAAAATATCTAGTTAAATCTAGTGTGTGCAAGCTACTGCTTGTAAATATGGTGTTCTGCTGCTTTGAAAAATGCATTCTAAAAATGTCAGAACAGAGTGTTTCCTACTTTGAAATGCTGAATAGAGGGTGGAGGGCACCAAAGTTGAAATACATTAAATGGCTTTTCAGTGTCACTCTGTACCAGTGCTGTATGAGACGTACCCATTATTTTGTTCCATTTTCTGAAAAAGAGAGGGGATTGCCCTTGCAGCTGGGAGAGGTGGGCTAGACCCAGTGCTCACTGTAACACGGTGTCGGGCAGCTGACCCACAGAGACAGCGCTGAGAAACGATCTTGGTGGTGTCCTGCACGAACCAGAGGGTCCCGTGGATTTGGTGCTTTAGGAAGCTGCTGAATTTACTAAGATACTTATAGAACTGGGTGTATAATAGCAAGGGGTTTATTTCGGCTCATTTAAATTACCTAATCTACCTTAAATTCTTTTTTTTTTTTCTTTAAGATTCAACTGATGGGAATATTGGTGATTTTTTTGGAGCAATGTTTGCTGTATTTTTTTCTTCACAAGAAATCTTGTTTGTGATACTGAATCTGAGTAACTGGCATGAAATGCACAAAAGTTGCTGTGCTTTATGTAGAAAATATAGAAAGCCAGTAGTAATGTGGAACAGCTAGTAACTAGTAGAGTAAAAATTTAACATCTTAATGTTATCAGTTTCATTATTGATAAATTAATACTACCATAATGTTTTAAATTGCATCTGGAGATCCTGTCTTTGAAGTGAAGGACTAGTTACAGTTTTCCATATGAAAAGGTATTATCTGAAATGGATTTACATAAAGTTTTACATAAGTTTTAATAAATTAAATTGTGACAATGCAAGTATTCCAGGAATTATGCAAGAAAACTAGTATCACAGAATGTTAAGGCTTGGAAGGGACCTCAAAAGATCATCTTAGTCCAACTTCCCTGCCAGAGCAGGACCACCTACAGCAGGTCACATAGGAACATATCCAGGTGGGTTTTAAACGTCTCCAGAGAAGGAGACTCCACAACCCCTCTGTTGTGGAGCCTGTTCCAAAGCTCCGTGACCCTCACAGTGAAAAAGTTTTTCCTTACGTTTCTGGGGAACCTCTTATCACAGAATTACTGAGGCTGGAAAAGACCTCCGAGATCATCAAGTCCAGCCTATGACCCCACACTGCCACATTGGCTAGACCATGGCACTAAGTGCCACATCCAGCCTTTCTTTAAACACATCCAGGGACAGTGACTCTGCTACCTCCCTGCCAGTCCGTTCCAATGTCTGATCACCCTCTCTGTCAGGAAGTGCTTCCTGATATCCACCTGAAACCTCCCCTGGCACAGCTTCAGGCCATGCCCTCTTGTCCTGTCACTAGCTGCCTGGGAGAAGAGCCCGACCCCCACCTTATGCTCCAGCTTACACCCATTGCCCCTTGTCCTGTCATTGGACATAACAGAGAAGAGCCTGGCTCCATCCTCCTGACACTCCCCCTTTGCATATGTACAAACATTAATGAGGTCACCCCTTAGTCTCCTCTTCTCCAAGCTAAAGGGACCCAGCTCCCTCAGCCTTTCCTCATAAGGGAGATGCTCCACTCCCTTAATCATCTTGGTGGCTCTGTGCTGGACTCTTTTAAGCAATCCCCTGCCCTTCTTGATTTGAGGGTCCCAGAACTGAACACAGTATTCCAGATGAGGTATGTAAAAGTCAAATGTGTCCAATGACATTTCAATTTTCTTTGTGGTTCTTTTTTAAGTCTGCACTGACTTCTGACAACGATTTTATGAATCTTTCCACAGTGTGTAACATTACAACATGTGGCCAACAGCTGAATCTTCAATATATTTTAAGAAATAATCTTAAAAGTAATCTTCTAACACAGATACGATTTCCAGTTTTCCTCCTTGGCGCTATTTTCACAGGCTGCCATCAGCTGAAATTTCCTTTTGCTAGGAAATACAAGAAAATCAGTCTTGTCCTTAGTAAGGGTGTCTTTTGTTTTGTGTTGTGGCTTTCTTTTTTTAACTGGAGTTCAGGTGCTCTTTAGATGGCAGCTACATGTCTTTCGTGGAAGAGATTTTGTTTACAGTGAACAGTAAATGCATTTGGCGTCCAAAATGTCAGTAGTGAAGGAGGCAGGCTTGGGGACCCTGGATGCAACCCTGAGAATAAATCCCTGAACCTGACTGTCTCTGACACTGCACCTAAACTGTATCATCAGCAGCCAGTCACTGCAGTGCAGTGAATTGCAATTTATCAAGAGTCTTAGCTGGGTGTCCAGGAAACCCATTTGTCTGTCCCCATTTGCCTCACTGGCCACTTCTGAATTGATTTTCCATGTAAGAAGAGACCCTATGGAAGTGGAAGATCCAGAAGCTGCTGTACTGGCTGTAATCATGCCAAGAGGAGGGTGGAAGGGAGTAAAAAGAGCATTGGCTGGGTAACTTACCTGGTGCTTGCAAAGAAACTTGTGGAACTTGCTTCTAAGCTCAAACAAGAGAGGAACAAGGCAGGAAATTAGTATCTTGATTAATCCTGGCTGAGGGGTGTCTTAAGGATAGTTCTTATTGAATAATGCAAGAGAAAGGGGTGTGATTTATAAAAAAGCATATAAATTAAGAGGCCAGTATATCTGATCCCAGTGAACAGCGTCTTTACTAAAGCATAATCTTTTTAAGAGCAGGAATTCCTGACACAGACACAGCTCTGTGGCACCTCCTGTTTTTTGCAGAATGGTTCAGAAAGTGTGAGTTGAACTTGTTATGAATTTACATCAAAATATTAAACACTTCATTTTTACTCTCCGTGTAGACACGCTGCGCACAAATGGGGCTTCACATTATTGCTCAAAGTCCTTGCAGAGAAGTGGTAGGAGACCATGTGCAGGCTTCTTTTCAATGCAGAGGAGCCCACGTGGTTTGAAAGAGCTGAGTTCAGCTGTTTAAAACACTAGGCATCTAACAATGGTGGCTATGATAAGCTATCTCCTACAATACGGCAGCTGTGAACTGCACACTTGAGGAATTTTCAGGGAGCGTGGAGATATGAGGCTGATGTATGGTTCAATTTTTTTAATGCAGTATGGAAGAGCCTCCTAGCACTGATATACTTGAAACACGTTTATCTCTAAAAACCCTGTATCATCATAAAAGTGAGGCAGATAGGAAATCCGTGCCTGTCCTCAGATTTGTGAGGCTAAAATACTTTACGCAAATGCTGAGAGATGGTGAAAAAGACTTGTTGTTTGTTTTGGAAAGAAGAATATAGTTAATTTATTATCACCGCATAAGACTCTATAGGCTTTCAGGCAAGGCCTGTAAATGCCATGACACAAAAAGGGCTTAATTTTCCACTGTAATACCCAAGTTAATATGTGAAATACTGAGTGTATACATAAAATTTTTTTTCAAATGGAATTATTAAAGCACTACTGAGAACTTGCACAAATGAGATATGGAATAGAATGATACAAGAAGTGGAATTAGGCCAAGCATCTCCTTCTGCTTCACAAGGTGTCTGCTGAAGGACAGAGGACAGAACTGAAGAGTTAGTGTAGCATTTGATTTCCTTAGACTTATGAGGAATCCAAATCTAAGAAGGTATTGAAATATTTGAGGGATCTTGGGGCTGATTTGCCCAAAGAAGTGAGGATTCACACTGAGATTACTCCACAGACAGATCTGAGATGACCTCTCTCATAGAAGTCCCACCCTAAAAGCAAGTATCTGAAGAGTCTGTGAGTGAAGCAGGGCTGATGTACCCCCTTGAGAATAAGGAAAAGTGGCCTAAGTTTTTCTCCTTTTTGAGCCTCTAAAAATATGCTGTCAAAGCTGTCAGCTCTGCAGGCAGTCTGGTCTGCAAAATTGCCTGGATCCTGGCAAATGTTAGAGTTCAAGCTGCAGATCTGAAAGTCAAGCAGCAGTGCTGAGTGCCTGGGCAGTGCAGTGGGGGAGCAGAATAGCTCTTGGCAGGGAAGAATCCACTTTAAGGTTTTCCTGTGCTAGCTTAAAACAAAAGGGAGCTCAAACTCCCAAGTCAGCCGCTTGACTAAAATGTTTAAAAAGCATTATTTGATTTCTGTAACATGTGTTTATAATTGAGGAGAGAACACTGAGGTAAATACATGAAGGAATTTATGATTAAAATTTGTAGAACAGAAAGCAGAAAAATTTTGCCCTCCCTGAAACAGAAAGTTCCATGCCCTAACTTGCTGAGTTTTGGAAAATTCCTTATTTATCCCATACACTGTGTTATTAATAGCTGATAGCCACAAAACTGGAAACTTTCAGCTGTAGAAACTTCATGATGATTTACGTAAGATCAGAATGTGTCTGTTAATGTAAAATACCGTGCTTGGGTCACCAGGAATGTCACCTGTGCAGGCGTTGAACTGCGCCTGTCTGTTCCTAAATACACTGTGCAAGACAGCACGCTTTTTTAAGCTTCATAGAGACAGCTTTTTGCCTTGCTCCCAATTTTCTGATGTTTTCACTTGTTTAGGTTTTAACTATTTGGACTCTGAGCATCTCACAAAAGGGCCTTGACGGCACAGTAAAGGCAGGTGCTACAAATATGTGCCAAGGAATGGCTCTGCTCCCTTCCTCCTTGAGACTGGGACATCTGTGGCTAAAAAGCTTCTGACTTTGGTTTTCCTTCTATTATTTGGTTTTTTTAATTTGTGTTGCTTCGCAGTTTTTTGTTTTGGTGGGTTTTTTGGGGGGGGGGGGGGGGGGGGGGGAGGGGGTTTTTTGAGAGTTTGTTTTGGTTTGGGTTTTTTTCATTATTTTTATTAGGAAAAAAACAGCCCAAACTATGATGCCCGAGTCCATATTTTCTGTCATCTGGGTGGTAAAAACATGTTTGCCTGTTGGCTGGATCCCCTGGGGAAGCTGTTAGTCCTGTGCTGAGCAGCATCCATGTGTTGAGCATCTCTACTCAGCCCTGGCAACGCTTTCTGCTCCCCTCGCTGAAGTCGTGCTGTGTCACACAAAGCACCTCAGCAACTTGAAACATGAAGCTGTTGTCCTTTGAAGTGATTTTTCTGTTTATAGAATGCTGAAGCTTACTTCTGTTTTCCTACTTTTGCTTTAAAATAATATTTTATTTGATTGAAGTGCAGATAATTAAGGAAAAACAAGTAGCTCGGCTTACTCTGAGAAGTTTATCTTGTACAAAGCACTGGCATAAGAGCCAGGAATTGTGCAGTTCTGTCCCTGTGGCCCAATTCAGCTGACATTAAGTTTTGTAGGAGATTTCTTCATTGACGTGGTAGAAACTAGATGAGGCTTTTAAATTATGCATAAGCAGTCTGCCGCCTGCCTTGGTGTGAGTGATTTTTCACCTAGTGAAGATAGAAGGAATGTTTTTAAGGCAGTTATTGTAGTTTGCAGCTAGGCATGAATCGCTCTCGCTTTTGTTAGACTCTGCACGCATTCTTCAATCTATTCAGGTTTGATGTGCATGAAGTGGAGCACCGATCGGAGATTTGCACACGGCTAAGGGTTGGGCGGTCCATTACCATGGCTGAGGTGTGAATGCTTTCCAGCAAGATCCTAATAAAGACATCTGTAGTAGTGGAAGTTATACTTTGGCTCTACAGTTGTCTCGTATAACTTGGCAGCTGGAAAGGCAGCAATGCCCCTGCTGTGACCTCTGAATGTTAGTAAGGGAGATGGCTCAGCTTTAGGGATGTGGTTGGTGGCGCGTGACAGAAATTGAGTGGTCTCGTACGGTTTGCATCCAAGGCAGGCTCGACTCGGCAGTGTGAACAAGGGACTCTGGGATGCTGGAAGCAAAGACTGGCTGCAGGGGATGGTAGGGACAGTAAAGCTCTGTCTCCTGCATTAAATCTGCACTTGTGGATGTGCTCCCTTCTGCTCAGGGTTGGCTCACCTATTGCTGAGGAGGCCCAGTCTCTCATCACAGAATCCCAGGAAGGCAGGGGTTGGAAGGGACCTCTGGAGATCACCTTGTCCAACCCCTCCGCTCCAGCAGGGTCACCCAGCACACGGTGCCCAGGATCACATTGTCCAGGTGGATTTGGACTCTCTCCAGAGAAGGAGACTCCACAAACTCTCTGGGCAGCCTGGGCCAGGGATCCATCACCCTCATAGGAAAGAAGATTTTCCTTATAATAAATCTTAAGATACATTTTGAATTTCTCTAACATGTGTCCGTTGAGGATGGCTGCTGGCTGTTGTGGTAACACCAAAGGAAACATTCCCCAGATGAAAGCCATAGGGGTGGTGACTGCCAATCTTCAGATCCAGGTAGTATGTTCTTGAAGCAGGGCATGTCATAGTAAAGAAGCAGGGGTGAGGGGGGAGTTTTCTGACACTTTTTTGAGATTTAGAAGTAAAAATAACCATTAACATGGTGGTTCTCAAATGTGGTTTGTGATAAATGCAGCTAACACCAGGAAATACAGAGAGGTACCAGGAACTGAGTAGCTGTGGTGCATATAGAGCTAGAGATCCATCAGGAGAAGTAATCATAAAATATGTATTTTTTTCAAATAGGCTTTCAAATGACTCAGCTATATGAAGCTACAGAATGTCTGTAAAGAAACAGAAGCTGATTGCAGCAACTGTTGAGTTTGTACCCCTGCTGCTTGTAGCACAGTTCCCTACTCTTCTCACAATGATGATTATAATGTACAGCGCTTGAAATTACACCATTTTGTTCTGTTAGTCATCAGTTTTTGTACTGAATACCATTCAAATATTTGCTCTCTTCAGCTGATACTTTCATCTGAAAACTTAAATTGTCTAGAAAACAACCTAAGTACATATTTAAGGAAAACAATCTGTATTTAGGCATTAACTTTAAGCTGCTGCAGCACTATTTCTTACACTTCGTCATGTTAAGAGAGAAATAGGTCTGTATATTTAAAGCAGGAAGAAAAAAATTCTGCTGAAAATGAACACAGTGATGTTGAACGGTGGTAGCGGTACAGTATTTTTTATTTTTTTTCTTAAATGAGCTGCTGTAGATTGAGATCTGTTCGTGTACAATTTGTAGGGTAGACACTTGAAAAGCTGTTTTAAACCTACTGTTTGGGCTTCAGGCTTTTCTTGTTACCGTCAGGCTAAGTGGTAGTGAGGTGTATTATGTGATCTGCTGCATATGAACAGAATGTGGACCTTACCACATCCTTACAGCATTATAATGAGCCTTAACCTTTATTATTATACAGATTTTAATAGTGTAACATTGCAACTATTCTAAGTTCCAGGAAATTCTTCAGGGAATGTGTTCTCCAGCAAGTCACGTTCCATCCTGAGATGCAGCTTTAATATGCTTCAGAGCTCCAGGAAGTTGAGACTTTGCAACCAAATTATTTTCCTGTGTCACATCCAGCCATAGGGCAAGTACAGAATTGAGATGTGCCAAAGAGCACACTGAGGAGCCTTGTGTTGCCCTTAAAGTTGTCACAAGGTAAAGAGCATCCTATTGTACCTCTAATGCAAAACATGTTGCTGAAGTTTGTAAAAGCAACTGTGCACTAGCTGAAAACCAAGTTGAGTCTCTATTGAGGTGGGTTTTATATGTGGACAGGGTGAAGCCACATTTAGAGTTCTGTAAAACATGATTTTTGTTTGTTCTCCTGTGCAACAGTAGATTTTATTTCTGGGTAGCTAAATGTTAATACATAAAACACAGTGTTCCTGTAACTACATAAAATGGGTAACACTTGGGACTAAATGTAGAAATCATGAAGAACAATGTTTTTTTGTCTCCTACATGAAATATGACTGTTTCTAGTCTTTGAAAATGCCATGTTCTTCACAGAAGGTGAGATGCAACATTCACTATTGATCTTTTGCGCTTGGCCTTCTCTACTGCCCAGATAGTTCTTCAATTAAATATAGAAATTGTCTTTAATTCTCTTAAATTGTTCAGGGCTGCTACTGTCAGGTATTAAGTAGCTCCTAGATGGTGAATAAATGGCCTGGATATTGAGGAGCTAAGCATTATAAATCCCACTGTCATAAATCTTCCAATGTAACAGAATAGGAGCTGTGGTGCTTGATGCTGGTAAGAGTTGAGCTCAGTGATTCTGAAGTCTTAGGGTTAGCTCTGGCACTGGGAGTGCATCGGTTGGAGGTTACAGCAGTTCAGAGAGTTGTATTACAACTTTCTTTAGTCCTCTGTGTGCTGTTGATACACTGAAATATTAGTTTTGAAGCTGAAAAACAGGACAGATGGGAGCCCTGGTACTCTAAACTCTGATGACTTCTTAGATCACTCTGCACAGTTATAATATTGGGTAGGTTGATTTTATCATGAAGAAAAACATCTCAATGTCAAGCTCCTGCAAGATGGGAGAAGCATTTTGGGCTCAGTTGTTGGCCGATTGCAGATATACACAGAAATGAAGCATCTCTGATATTTTTCTGCAGGGTAACCATAGTCATGTCTGGATCTGTCCAGCAACATACAGGTTTATCTGCCTGCTTCTTACAGTGGGATTAGCTTTGCAAAAAACAGAAGTGTTTCTGGGAGGACCCTCCCTCTCCTCTCAAAGAAAAAACCCTAATCCTTTAAAGTTTCTTGCTGTTGTGACATACGGATTAAGAGTGTGTGTATATGTGTGTGTGTGTACATATATATAAAAATTCAGTGAATTTTTCCCAAAAATGTGTTTTGTTACATATTCACACACACTTGAAATAATAAGAAAAGGGAAAGTTCAAGTTTTGCTTGTGGGAAATGTTTTAGGTGGTGTTGGGGAAAACTGCATGTTTCTCATGTCTTTCTCATATCTTCCTGTTTTGGTGTTTTTTCTCACAGCCACCTGATCACTGTGAACTTGTTTCTGTAGACAGTCTATCACTACACGAAAAAACATTCCTCCCTGAATTCAGTGTTCTGTAGTGCTGTGAAGTATAAGCCCTCCAGTGGAAAAATAGTCCTGTAACAAACCAGAGTATTCTTCGTAGTGAATGGGGATTGTTTTGTTCAGTCGCTGTACTCTGGACTGAGCACATTAAATTAGATGATGTTAATTTGTAATTTTGCAACTCTTGGGTAAGGGATTCTGTTACCTCACACGCACACTGTCACATATAGAATCATAGAAGCATTTAGGTAGGAAGAGACCTTTAAGATCATCAAATCCAACCATTAACCCAGCACTGCCAGGTCACCACTAAACCATGTCCCTCAGCACCACATCTCCACAGCTTTGAAACCCCTCCAGGGATGGGGACTCCACCATTGCTCTGGGCAGCCTGGGCCAGGCCCTGACAGCCCTTGTGGATAAGTTGTTCCTCATGTCCAACCTAAAACTCCCCTGTCACAACTTGAGGCTGTAACCTCTAATCCTACCATTTGTTCCTTGGGAGAAGAGACTGACCCCCATCTGCATCCAACGTCCTTTCAGGGCATTGTCAAGAACAAGGTGGTCTCCCCCGAGCCTACTTTTCTCCATGCTGAATAAACCCAGGTTCGTCAGATGCTCCTCATCAGACTTGTGCTCTGCACCCTTCCCTGGCTTTGTTGCCCTTCTCTGGGCAGCCCCTCAATGTCCTTCTTGGAGTGAGGGGCTCAAAACTGAACCCACCCAGGATTTGAGAGGCAGGCTCCGCAGTTCCTGGCCCAGGGGGATGATTCCTGCCCTAGTCCTGCTGGCCACAGTAGTGCTGATACAAGCAAGGATGCTGGTGACCTTCTTGGCCACCTAGATCCACTGTTGGCCATAAGTATGTGTAGAACTTCAGTGACACTGCTGAATTAGATAATTCCGCTGCTTTCATTGAAATAATTCCTGAGCCCGCAGGAGCAGACTGGCCAGCTATGCTAAAGCAATGGTGCCGTTCTGTTACAGCATTTTTATACTCCTTTGGCTGAATTTGATTTTGAGGTTTCTACCAACTGCATTAGATTTGTTCAGGTGTTTTGAAACTTTTGCAAGCAAGAGGGTTCACCTGGATTTGTTTCCAAGTAGTATTAATAGCTAACATTTGTCATGGTCCAGATAAAGCCTGAGCCTCAGAACTGCTCTGAGCTTGCCTGTGCTTGAAGCAGCAGCAGAGCTGCGATTCTGGGTAAATTGTGCATTTCTAGTACACTCTGAAAGGAAAATGCACATGATGTTGGGAAATCAGTGTTGAGCCTTGACTCCCTGTATCAACATAAAGCCATTTTGTAATTGATAAGGATGAGTAAGTCCTGCTGATGTCTAACCTGTTTATGAAAGACTCCTGCGAAAAACCTTCATCAAGTTTCCAGAACAATAAACTTGCAGCTCTGGGATATAAACGAACTACTTGTGGGAAACAGAATGAATAACAGCAGTCTTATTTCAAATTAAGCTTACTCGCTGCTAGCCTGTTTCTTCCCAGCTGAGGGGGCACTCAGAAGAGCGAGCCTGGCATTCTGCTTCCTGCCAGGGGAGTGTTGCTGGGGGAAATGGTGATGAAGTATGGGGTGTTGCTCTAGGATGAAAACGGAATTTAGTCATCAGTGGTCTCTTGAATGGAATGGCACTGGGGCAGGCACTGAAAGACTGCTCTGTAGTTGGTGCTTTTAGGGCATTTTCAGACATTTTATTTCCATGGTCACTGGGATAGGCATTACTGCAACAGGATGAGTGAAGCTCAAAACTGCTTTTCTTTCTCCATTTTTTCATAAGATGATGATGCACCGCTCTTGCATTTTGGCTGGAGCAAAACCAAAAGACATTGCCCACTTGCACAGACTGCTTTGGAGGGTGTCTCATTAGCACTTTCTGCTTGCAAGTAAACTTTCGGCTACTGGGAATGTATTGAAGTTCTAATTACCTTGGTGTGATTGGCAGATAACTTTGTGAACATCTTTAAAGCCTGTACTCTTCCACGTCCTGCTAAAAGGACTTTTTCTGAGAGTCCTCAGAGTGCTGATGCTCTCTAATAAAAGCTGCAAGACTTCAAATGAGTTGTCCTCCATGCAGCTTGGCTTTCTGTTTTCAGTCTGCTCTCCAAACAGGCATGGAAGAGGAAGGACAGATGCTTTCTTACTAAAACAGAATCACGCAGAATCCCAGTATGGTAGGGGTTGGAAGGGACCTCTGGAGATCATCCAGTCCAACCCCACTTCTTCAGCAGGGCCACTCAGAGCAGGGTGCCCAGGATCACATTGTCCAGGCAGGTGTGGAATCTCTCCAGAGAAGGAGACTCCACAGCCTCTCTGGGCAGCCTGGGCCAGGCTCTGGCATCCTCACAGCAAAGAAGTTTTTCCTCTTGTTCAGAGGGAACCTCTTGAGTTTACTTTGTGCCTGTTGCCCCTTGTCTTGTCACTGGGCACCACTGAAAACCCATTAGGGATGTTTATTCTTTCTGACTTTGGTCCAGTTTGTCTGAGCTGGCCGTTCCAATATTCAGTGTTCCATATTTTAAAAATTAATAAATAAAATCCATGTATGTAACTGTATTTCATCCCATTATTATTACACTTTAAGTATTAAGGAGTTATTTCTCAAAGCACAGCCTTCTGTGGTAATATCGTCAAATGTTACCTAAACTTAAGTCTTCACTAAGCAGTTTCATAATTAGAATTTTTCATATTTAAGACAAAACATTGTTTCTAAGGGGTTAGAAATCACTATTTTCTATAGAACTGTCTTCAAAGGATTTAAAAGAAAATGTTATGAACTACTTGAATAAGTAAGAAATACTTGCTGAAATCCTTGGAGGAAGTTTTCCTTCCCTCTTTCCACCAGAGGCAGCAATAAAGATGTTAAGAGCAGGAGGAGGAGGAATGAATCATAGAATCAGACTGGTTTGGGACCTTTCAGGGTCATCTAGTCCGACCTCCCTGCAGAGAGCAGGGACATCTGCAACTACAGCAGGTTGCTCAGAGCTCTGTCCAACCTCACCTGGAATGTTTCTGGGGATGGGCATCATCAAAGACTTCTTTGTCTGAAAGATCCAGGATGGATTTTCTTTATTGTTACACTGTTTCTGGGTACATTTTTTTTCCTAACAAAGTACTATGTTACATGAAAGGTTTTTTCCATTTTTTAAGACATTTCTTGTGTTCTGGCCATTCTTTGGTCAAAAGCCAGGTGTTCATCATGCACGATTTCTGTTATTTGGCCAAGATTTTTTTAGAAATTTCATGTGAACCATAAATATGTACATAGTAGTCCTCACGAGTTAATTTGGGGATAGTGGGAGGCAATACTAAATTTAGGTAGAAGTTTGTAAATTCATCAAATGGTTGTTAATCTTCAATAACCAAACTGGTAAATTATTTTATCCATTTTTATTCCAGAGGGAACTTTTGAAACTGGATTATGACTTGGTTTGAAACTTTACAACGCTTTTTCTTTATGGCTCTAAAATCTTTGAAAAGCTTACACGGCAACTTTTTTTTTCATGGTGTGAAAAATTTCAACAGTTAAATATTTGCCAAACTCCTGGTAGTGGTTTACATACAGGACAGGTAGCATGATGTGTTCAGCCTCTTGTGTCTTTCTGTGGACCTATTGCTGTCAGCCAGAGCCCCTGGGCTCGCCCAGTGCCTGTAGGAGTACTGTAGGAGTAGGTTTGCGTTAGTGTCTTATGGAGAGATGCATGCATGCATGTAATGGATTCCCCTCCTCTGCTCGCCGCATGGAATGGCAGAAGAAGAGAGTTTGGTTTGTGTGTGTGAACAGCTCTTCATCCTGGGAAGTGCCAGCATAAGCAAGTGTGCTTGTTACCTCTTTGAAAAATGATTGAGGAGCAGGGACATGACAGTCATATTAACCTGTATTTTCTGCTTTTAGAAGAGAAATTCATGGTGTCTTATGAATAAAAGATAAGTTAGTCACATTTAGTACATGGAATTCACTTATTCTTGGACTGGAACATCTCTCTTATGAGGAAAGGCTGAGAGCCCTGGGGCTGTTTAGCCTGGAAAAGAGAAGACTGAGAGGGGATCTTATTAATGTTTACAAATATCTGAAGGGTGGGTGTCAAGTAGAAGGGGCCAGTCTCTTTTCAGTGGTGCCCTGTGATAGGACAAGAGGTAATGGTAGCAAGGTGAAACACAGGAAGTTCCACCTCCACATGAGGAAAAACTTCTCCACTGTGAGAGTGACAGAGCCTGGAACAGGATGCCCACAGAGGTTGTTGAGTTTCCTCTGGAGACTTTCAAGACCCACCTGGATCTGTTCCTGTGTGGCCTGCCCTGGGTGATCCTGATCTGGCAGGGGGGTTGGACTCAATGATCTCCAGAGGTCCCTTCCAACCCCTACCATTCTAGGATTCTATGATATTTGAATGGCTTCCAGTACTTAGAGGCTGAATTAGAACTGGTGTAGAGGTTTCTGCTCTGTGAAGTTTTAAAGCCTTAGTTTAAAAGTGAAGTGTGCATACAAACTGCAAGAGTCGGGTTCAGTCTTCAAATATACAAAAGCATTTTTACCTGTATTCTTACTCCTGAGTGTTTAAATGTAGCTGGCAGGTTAAATGGACAGTGAGCAAAGTAGATTCATTTCTTCTACTGATGCTCAGCCCCCAAATCAGTGCCGTTTCCTTCACCAAAGCCAAATGCCTTTGGATCCTCTTTAATCTTCGTACTGTAAACATGTCCGGAGAAGGGCAACAAAGCTAGGGAAGGATGCAGAGCACAGGTCTGGTGGGGAGTGGCTGAGGGACCTGGGGTTGTTCAGTGTGGAGAAAAGGAGGCTCAGGGGAGACCACCTTGTTCTTGACAACCCCCTGAAAGGAGGTTGGCACCAGGTGGCATTCGTTTCTCCTCCCAAGGAACAAGTGATAGGATGAGAGGTTACAGCCTCAAGTTGTGACAGGGGAGTTTTAGGTTGGACATGAGGAACAATTTCTACCCTGCAGGGGTTGTCAAGGCCTGGCCCAGGCTGCCCAGGGCAGTGGTGGAGTCCCCATCCCTGGAGGGGTTTCAAAGCCATGGAGATGTGGTGCTGAGGGACAGGGTTTAGTGGTGATGTGGCAGTTCTGGGTTAATGGTTGGACTTGATGATCTTGAAAGTTTCTTCCAATTTAAATGCTTCTGTAATTTAATGTCAAAGTCACAGCAGATTCATGTTTGGGGTTTTTTGTTTGTTTTAATTTTTTGCTGCAAGAACTGTGCCGGACAGAAAGTATTCTCAACCAGGTAATGATTAGGTGTGCAGATTCCACTACATATTGCAGATTGTACTATCTATAGCAGTTTTAACTAAAAACCAGCATAAATTGAGATGTTTACCCCAATCTAGACTCTTGAAATTCTGGCTCAGCACCTTATTCTCCCCCTTTTGACTTGCAAAAGTTAAGATTGGAAGGAAGGAGAATTTGAGCATCACTGGATAAATTTTGTCTGAAGGTGGCTACTTGATATAAAGCTGCTGTCCCTATTGAGAAGGATCAGATCTCTTTGACAGAGATGAAAACATGCCCCTGATTTATTTTATTACATCATTCATGTATTTGTTAACCCTGGCCACCTCCATCTCTTTTATGGCTGTTAGTTCTCAGAAAAGACTTATAAGGGATTGAATTCTCTTCAGCTTGCAAGAAGCTGTGAAGAGGTTCAAAGAAAATGTGTTGCCTAGCGTTCCAAGGGGAAGGTTTTTATCCAATAAATAGCTAAATCAGGGAGAGGATGTTTCAGTGGTGGCAGTTTGGAGATGAAGGTTTCATTTCCCCTTTAATGACATCTGCCTGGGTAATCTCCCTGAAGTGGAAAGCTTGTAATATCTCAGCATACAGTGTTTTAAATGCATGTTGATTAAAGCATTTGTTATTTTACAGGTGTTTCAGTTTTGATTATAGTTTTGAAACAAAACAAAAGCAGGATTTTCTTTAAATTACTAAAGGCAATATTTTCCTTATGCTGGTACAAGAATACAGCATGTGTGAATTTGACAGTGTATCTGCCTACATAAAGAAGAAAGATAAATCACATTTTTTCTAGGTAGAATTCAGCAAGTTTACATGTTTGAGGCTTACAAATCATACATTAAAGCACAAATAGTTGAGGCAAAGAAAATTACGGTGTGTTTCAGCTGACTAAGAAACAGAAATACGTAAACAGCAACCTAATGTTAAAAGTAGAAGAAAGCACCACAAATCTGAGCTTTAAAGTGGAAGTGTCAGAGTAAAAAATATATGTATTCAATCTCCTTTTTATTAAACAAAAAAACAAGCAACTTTTTTGTAGACTGTAAAAGGCAGAAAAGCCTTTTAGGGATATTTCTTTAGCAGTCCTAGCATTTCAGTATCAATGTTGGAAGTTAAATACCTTTCTTAAACTATTTCTGTTTATATACTCAGTAAGTTAGTTTGGTGTTAGAGGATATATTCTTATAAATATTTTTTTATATAGGTTTAAATTTGTTATGACGAGGTAAGTATTAAAGTTTTATTCATTATTTCCTTTTAAAAAATGTGAAATTATGTTAAATGTGCAGGGTAGCATTGTCTTTACTGGAATATAGACTGTGGGAATATTTCAGTGCTTTTAGGTAAACATTTCAGCAAGTTTTCTGTGGCAGTATTAAAAGTAAAATGCATGGATATTTTGATCCCTACTTTGAAATGCTCTCAGTACATCATGGTTGGCTTATATTAAATACTTTGCTCTTTAGGGAGGGTTTTCTTTCAAAGCGAAATTAAATAGTTTAATGTCATAGAATCATAATAATTCTATGCACCTGTAATCACTTTGAGATATTTTCAGCCACAATTTCAACCAGATAAACTTACAGCCTATTGCAATATGATGGCTCAGCATTGGAAGTTTCTGCAATGTGGCAGAATTTCTACCTTTCTACCTCAGCATGACTCAGGTAATTGCATAGGTTAACATCAACATGAATTTTTTTTTTTTGAGCTGAAATTTTTTGCTGCTTTTTAGTCATCAAAATCTTACTCTTCTGACTGTTCAAATACAAGCTGGAACTGAAACAAGGGTCAAAGCAGTAGGATTTCCACGGTACTTTCCAGTATTTACCAGTAATAGGTATTAATAACAAATTTCTAAGATTACTCAGATCTAAAATAATCTGTTGTGGGTAGAGTGAAAAATGTGACACTTCAGAAACATCCACCCTAAATCCTGCTTGTTTGGAAAAGTTATGAAGATACTTGTTAAAATTTTCTGTATCTCCTATATTCTGTGTGTGAGGCCAGTAAATGCGTATTGTAGTAGTGACCCTACTAGTCTAGTCTACAGGAGAATCAAGTTTAAAAGTCACTCTGGAATCTGCATCTCAAAAAGAGTAGTGCCAGGCATTTGCAGGTTTTATTTAACATTATAGATAGTTGAGGCTGAACACATTTAATAAGTAAGCTTTTCTCTAAACATAATAGCTCTGAGTATTTGTCACTGGTTTAGAATAGCTACAGAATATACATTGAAGAGAGAATCCTCAATGGGTTAGATGAAAACTGTGTTTACATAGTGGCTGTTAGATTGAAAACAGTTGTAAGCAAGACAAGTATCATGTACTAAGACTGTGTCTTACATGTTAATACAATTATACTTTTACTGTGCTCTGTATTATTGATCAGGCTCCTTTGCTTCTAAGTTGCTAAATACCATCCTTCCTTCTCCTGTACTGGAGAAATCCCAGTGTACCAGAGGAATGGCTCCAGACTGGAATGTTCCTGCCATCCCCAAGAGGCGGGACACTTACCTGTGCAGCCATCAGACCTGCTGGGCCCAGCAAGTGCTCCTTGCTGGCAGTAGGCTGTTCTTCCTGTTCCCCGACCCAGTTAGACTCCTGTTATTTATTGGCTTATATTTCAAGTTAGTGGAAGTCTTCTCTGCTTGACTGTAATTAGATGGTGCCTGAGGATATGGAACTTAGCACACTGCTTAAACCACGTCGCGTTGGTCTGACACCAGCTGTAACACTTCATCTCCTCTGTAATAAACCCAAGTAAAAGCACTGCCTACCATGAAAGCAGCAGGTAATAGCTATCATCACAGAAGGGTTCAGAGAAAGGCATAGTTTTAAATACATAGCTCTGTTAACTTGCATTAAATAAAATTCATGTTTTTGGCAGCTCCTTGAAATACATTTAGTTTATAAAATATCTGAGGAATAGTTGGACAACAGCCTTGAGACTAATAAAAACATCTTTCTGTAATTACTTATGTCTAAAAGGCTCTCTAAAGATGCAAAGAAAGGGTATATTTTTCTTTCAGAATTAAAATTTTGCTTTGGTAAAAAAGCTACATGAGGGGAAAGTAAAAGAGAATTCAGAGAACGTGGGGTTGATGCAGAATTGCCATTTCTAGTAGCTGATACCCTTGGAAGAACTTCAGCATGTTTTGATGAAAAACAGATCATGTTCTTTCTTCAGAAAAATACATTTCCATACCAAACGGCATTTCTATGCTATATTGTCTGCAGTTCCAGGAAGGAGATTGCAGAATCACCATCCCATAGGCTTTACTTGACCCTGAAGCAGACATATAGATCTTTTCATATGCCAAATATATTGGAGTAGGTAAAGAAATGTGTTTAAAATGCCCAGTTCTGTAATGCTGGAACATACCCCACTTCTGTGTTACAAAGCAACATGGATTTATTGGTGGTCAAAAAGAGGTGGAACTAAAATTAGAATTAATTAACATGGATGCTGTTCAATACTGAGCTCTGGCGTCAGAGTGCTGGAGAAGTTACTAGGAGAGAAATGCTGCTGCTGCTAACTGGGCATATACCTCTTTAGACTCCAAAATACGTTCGAAATCCAGTCATAGATTGGTTGCCAAGTGAAGAAAGTGACCTGTCACATTTGATTTACAAAACCAATTTCAGAAAAGTGAAGAAGGAAATAAGTAAGAAAATAGCAATTAAAATAAATTAAATAAAACTATGATTAAAAAAAAAACCCCAACAAACCCACTAATCTAGTTATATGATGGAGCTTCCCAGAAAAGAAAAAAAGCCATCTCAAGAAGCCTGAATTTTGGTTTCCAGATCATTTCAGCCCATCTTTTTTCCTAGGAACTCTCCTCTAAGGGAAACTGTTGTCCTGCCATTAGACTAATTCTCACTTTCTGCTTAGTCTGTTCAGTGCATAGTGTGCTCCTACTACTTGAATTCCAGCCCTGAGGCTTAGACCAAGGTGAATCCGGCTTGGGAACCTGCTCACTCTGTTACTTTACAGTAGTGAGATGGACTCAAGGAGTAGGAGGCATAAACATGTTGCATCTTGTATTTCACTTAGAGTGTTTTTCCACACTCAGACAGAAGCATCCCACTGATCTCTGTGTGTTTATCATCATCTGTGCTGCAGGATCCTCCTCAGGAAGAATGTTGCCCTGTGCTGATGCCATTGCAGTGCACACAGGGCAAGTGGCAGTGCCATCGGTGCATCTCAGGAAAACAGATACCCATACAATTTTGCTGGACATCTGCTAAAATATGTATATTAGTATTTAAGAAGTTATTTTTATTGCAGTCTTTATAGCCTGATGAGCCAATGCTTTCAGAAAGGAGAGATGGCAGCCTGCACAAAGAGCAGGGATTGTAAGAACCTGACATTCACAGTTGTGCCGCCAGGAATTGCAATGCGGTGAGCAGAGCCGTGTCTGAAACACTGATGGGAAATGCTGTAGAGCAAATTTCAGTGTAGACTTTTGCTCTTTTTTGGTACCCATACAGGCTGACAGTCCCTCCTGTGCTTCCTTATAGCTTCGGTCTTTAAAGGCACGGTCACAAGTAACAAAGTGTTCCACTTAGTACATCCTAAGAAAATGAAAACAAGTATAAAAGCTGCTTGGATAGAGCGATGTTAGTGTGTCTGTGACTTTCCAGTCTTGCACCACAAAAATCTAGCAAATACAGGTCTGACCATGTTCTGGATCTAAACTGCCTCTCTGAGTTTCAGACTTGAGTTTTGGCCCTTTCTCTGCTGTTGTGTTCTGATGGATTGTTCTCACTGTCACTTGTGCTTCAAGAGGCTACCATTGGATTGAATTCTGATCTTCTGGAATGAGTCATCACTGCTTCCACTTCCTAAGATCTCAGTTTGAGAATTGGGTGCTCTACCTTAAAAGATCACCCTTATCTTTGTTTGTCTCTTGCTTTGTTCCTCAGACTGCCCACCTCTGAGGCTTGCACCAGCACTGCTGCATAACATCCAGTGATGCTTTCCAGAAGTCACATCAGATCTTTGTCCTGCAAAACCAAGGGATCAAAGCCTTTTTCTTTTTAATTATTTTTTTCCAATATCTAACAAATAATTTTCTTAGTGTAGCCTGAATTTCACATAGTGGCAGTGTTGGTGAAAGTGGGTTTGAAAGGTCAGATGTTGTAAAGAGGAAAAGTATGTGCTATTAAGAAACAAAACCCGAAGAGCTGTTGTGGCAATTTGGAAGATACCCTGAAGCTTATAGCATAAAGGAGACTGTGATCATCTGTAGCTGTGAAGGGTGAAAAATATGTTTCCGTTTACCAGCAAAGTGGAAATGAACAGTATTGTGCAGTGGCTGTGGCATGGCTTGGTCGTGATCAGCATGGCTGTGAGTACTACAGCGTGTGCGCACACTGATATTGTGGCCAAATGACTCTGTAGTAGAGCTGGTGTCTTCCTAGGTGTTGGGACAGGTTTCTTCAATATCATAGACTAAATGGTGGGAGTTGGAAGGGACCTCTGGAGATCATCACATTCAATGCCTCTGCTCCAGCAGGGTCACCCAGAGCAGGGTGCCCAGGATCGTGTTGTCCAGGTGGGTTTTGAAAGTCTCCAGAGAAGCAGACTTGCATTGGAAACAGGCATCCCAAAGATCCGTGATACCTCTGGGAAGGAATTCTGCTCTGAAGAGCACACACAAGGTGGACTTCTTGTGGCTGTGTGTTTCTCTTGGCATAATACTCCCAAGAGCATCCAAAGGGTTTGTAGTTGCGTGGGAACAATGCCCATCTGCATGTGGGTGAGCACTGCCGTGTCCTCCCGGGAGGGATGGATGCCTGAGCTCTCACTGCCATCTCTTGGTAGGTGACGCAGGCATGAGCCACCCGCTGTCTTCAGTGCAGCTGATTCCGTTGGAGTTCAGTGATGGAGACATCGATGCCAACACAGCACTAACTGCATCAAAATACTGCTGCTCTTGGCCACCCAGATACCATCCCTGCCTATTACAGCAGCTTTGAGGTTTCTCAAGCTGCTTTTATGGTGAGCAGTACTTGCTGCTGGAGCTGTCTGGTTTCCGTAAGAGGGGGGAACTCACTTGCATGGACTGTTTCAGCCTTTCATGGGAAAAGACTGAGGTGTTCCTAGAAAGGCCTAGTTTAAAGTAACCTGCTACAAAGCCAGATAACATGTAGCTGAACATTTCCTTTTGACGCTAAATTACTTCCTCCTCATTCATAGAAGCCTATTTTCTATGGAATATTTTTATTGATCTTTTTTCTTTTCTTTTTCTTAAGTCTTCTGTAGTCAGTGATTTTATTCTAAAGCTTAGATTGCTACTGAGAGTAGCTCAGTAACAGTGTGATTCATCATATTAGAATATATAAAGGCAAGAAGTCTCCGCTACTGTGTATAATATGACAAATACAAGTTTTAGAAATGAAAGGGATCTGGTAAACTATGAATTTTGCTTGTGTTATAAATATGATGATGTAAACGTGCAGGGGGTTTTGTTGTTGTTGTTGTTTTGGGGGGTTTTGTATGTTGTTTTTTTGCATTCCTGTTCATGTTCTGGTGAATGTACCGCTGCCAAAGTCAGCCCCTATAGAGGGGCAACACAAAATACTGATCACAGCCTGCATTAGTTGTAGATAGTAGAAAGCTGTCTACCAGGCGAACTGTTTTTGGTTTGTACCCTATTGGGAGGCAGCATGGGAGACCCCGTTTGTCTCAATAGTGGCACAAGACTAAGCCAACAGAGTAGAAGTGACCTAACTTTCCCCTCTGACCTGCTTTGCCTGCCCTAGATTTGGAAAAATAGATGAACCAGAGGTTCCAAACCAGCTTCATAGTTCCTTTCTGGCACCAGTGACTGTATCAGTTGCATCTTGTGTGTAAATATGTGTGACAAAGTGGTGATGGCAGCTGATACCTGCCCCATCTGTCACGTATCACAAGCACACTTCTTCGTTCTCTAAGCATTCTCCTGCAATGCTTCATCAGAGCAGACACTGAGTTACACTGGGGTTTGTAGATGCAGGTCTTGGCCGCTTCATTCTCCTAAAGACCCAAGGGCACTAGCCCTTGATTGGCCAGTTTTGGTACTGTGGTCAAGATATGGATGGTGACGGAGGAAAACAAGAATTAGAGGAAAAACTTTAAGTACTGGTGTGTTTTTGTCTTGTAGGTGCTTGTACAAAGATGCTTGTACATTTGAGCAAACTGCATTTTCCTTACTATTATTTCCTTTTTCACTGATTTCTGCATAAAGTTTAGGCAAAGATGGCTTCAGTTAAACTCTTCTTGCATCTGGAGACCAGTGTGACCTTATGATGTATGTTTGAGTGTAGTCAGTGAATAAGTAACACCAGACCGTTGCTGTCTATGGGTTTTTTTAGGTTTAGTCTAGAATACAGCTTTTCAAGCCATGTGGTTAATAGTTTAGATGAGGAATGAAAGTCATGTTAACAAATAGTTTTTGTAAATTGTGTATCTGTTCCATAAATAAGGCTGCAATCAAAAGTATCTAAAACTTTTCAATGATTGTGAGATTACCATTTTCTGGAAAGCACTGAACATTAAAAGTTATTCTGGACTGGAAATGGATAGCTACTGGGGGTGAGGGGACCTTCAGATGTTTTGATCATTAACTGTTCTAAGACTACTTCTCAGTGGGACATATGTTTTGGAAAACACCACCTTAGTCCTGTTCACCTGGCTTTATCAGTATTGACAAGACACAGATAACAACAAATGGTTGATCTTCTAGTGGCTTTCTATTGATAATCTAATATTTCAAGTCTTTCTGCTACCTGCTTTTCAGTTAATTTTCAGAATAACTGCAAGGTAAACATTAACATAGTTGTTTCACCTGTGCGTATGAAAGTGGAAGGAACTACTGTACTGTTTCCAGGAACTTCTAAGGCTATTGGAAGATCAATTTATGTAAGGGAAAAAAAAAAAAAAGACTTCTTGAGAAAGCCATATATCCACTTAATGGAGGGCTGATAGCATTGATGAAAAGCAGATATCTTGGGTATTGTTAGGGAGGTAGGAAAGACTTACTGTCTTGTCTCACAAAGGTGATGGAGGAAGTGAGATTTATATTTAGAAAAGGTACTTTATACACTTCAGGGGTGGTTTATTAAAGTTAAATTATAACAGAGTTGACTGAATAAGTTGCTCTTCAAAGTAGAAATGACACCTTTGTTTTACGTGGAGTATAAAACCAAGGCAATAGCATTAATACAGTGAATCTTTTAGTTTGAATGAAACTGGTTTGAAGTGCTACTGATAGACTTCAAAAAATTCAAAAGAACCACCTCACCAGCACCCTTTGAGAAGGAGGAAAAAACCAACACAACAGAAGTTGTCCATACAAACAAAGGAAACTAATTTAGGGCTAATGCTCAATACTTCCAGCCTGCCTTCTGTTTTGGGGTGGTTTAATGGTGGCTGGGTAGTTCTGTTGCTTAAACTAAAGGAAAGGCTTGTTCTTGACACTTGATGTGTAAACGAATGTTGTTGCTGAGCACAGTAGTCAGTTTTTGTTATAAATTATTGGAGATGGACCATTTAGAGTGAATACATGGTAATGATAGGGAAGTATTGATCAGGTCACAAACAATAAGTGGGATTTTCTCGTTCTGATTACAAGACATATTTGGAAGTTAAGAGTCTTAGAAGTTGTTACCTTTTAGTTTTCACTTGGTTTTGTGTTTATAACAGGAATTTTAGTCTCTGTGACCCAATTTCCCCTGTTACTCATTTCAAAGGTATTTGTCCAAAAGTTCTTTATGAACAGAAGTGTACAGAGGTGCTGACTTGGTGATGTCAGCTTCAACATGTCTATATTGTCAGTGTGGAAAACTCTAGAGGAGTTTAAGCATTTCAAGCTACTCACCAAGGAATTGTTCCTGTCCTACTACAGTGGAACTCTTCATACTGGTTTCCAACCACCCTGTTAAGCTTTATGCACTAGACCTTCTTATCACATCTGAGTTTCCTTTACTTCTGAGACCCTGACTGCTTCTCTGGAAGGACAAAGAAAACTGTCTTCCAGTCCTGCAGCTGTTATGGATGCTTTAGGTTTATTATAATTTGCTTTTTCTTTCAAAATAACATGGTGTATTTTGCATAGCACCTAGCATTTTTGCCTAGTGACTTTGTTTTCAGTTTTGATCTGTAAATTTTCAGAGTATTCACAGCCAGAGTGGAAAGTAAGAACTCTTTTGGTTGGCTCTATGCATGTGAAAAGTTGATACAGTTTTGTGAGGTTTTGAAACCCTCAAAGTTTTGGAGCAGTTGCAAACCAAGGAAGATGTGTGTGACTTGTTGATGTTGTCATAGTGCTGGAGATAAAAGTAATTCACAGAATCATCCCCTTTCAGCACCTTCATCATTAGTGCAGAGGCATTTAGGAAATATTTGATTTGCACGCCACTTAAAATTGACCAGTGGAAAGGAATGTCCTTTTCAGGTCCATTTCTAGACAATGGTCTCAAACACTGACAGCTAAGGGCTGGAGCATTTCCTTCAATCTCAGCATCTGGACAGTTTGCTTACCTAATCTGTGGTCATTTTATATTTCATTTCCTGCAGAGCTTCCCATTCCAGACATGTTTTTCCCATAGATGCTTCCCTCTGCTATATATCAGGGTAGGATTAAGAGCTAAAGAAACTTACTAATTACTTAGTAGGATCAGCATCTGCTAATGAGATGGGGTACGACAGACAAACACTGGTCTGTAACAAATCTGCCTTCAGATAATTTGCTCAGAGCAGATTTTTGTCTCAGTGAACTAGATACATGATTCACTTGAAGCAGTCACGTTATTAATAGCATTAATGGGGAGTGGCTTCTATTAAAACAGACAAAAACCCTGAGGCACGTGTTCCTGTTCCACTGACATATGACAATGATATGCACCCGTATGTTGTCCAAAGGTGTTTGTTTTATTTGAAGAGAGAAGCAAATAAAAATGGTGCGATGTGCAGGTGATTCTTGTTCACGCCTTCTCTCACTGACTTCAGGTGGACTATGGATCAGAAAATTATGGCTCCAGACCTTGATCATACCAATGCTCATCAAAGAATGAGTCTGGAAAAATGTTTCTCTCAAGTTGATTTTGAAAAATGGCTTGTAACTTGGAAGTGTGAGTATAAGCTTCCTGATGGCATGACAAGAGACAGATGGGAGGGTCATGTCTTCCACGCTGTGAAAAATTTATGTATTCCCAGTATACTTGGATTATGGAAACTTGCTATAAGAAAAGGAGAAGGCCCACATGCTGTGAAAGTGTTATGGGAGTTGTTATCCAACTAGCTCATTAACATCCAATTCCAGAGAGAAGGCACTAAAAATCCTACTTAGAAGTAATATTCCTGTAGAAAAGTGTAGTTTGTAGCACTCCATGAGATAATTACAGACATTGAAAATCCCAGCAACACAGGAATGCTTAGTTTAAGGAAAGAAGCATTAAGTAGCTTAACACTTTCAAGCTCTCGGCAGAAGAGTGACCTAAGCTTGTGTAGAGAAGAGTCTATTTTGAGTTTGGTACATATGGGTAGTGAGTCTTATACCGTAAAATGGTGCTGCATTAGCAATCTGCAGATAATATTGATTTCTGTCCTGTGAAGAAATGTATAGATGATAAAGGAACACATCGGAACACATGGCTCTTTCATGAACCCAAAACTACAGTTTCAGTGCTTTCTTAAATATGTGTGTGTGTAAATCACATTATAACAAAATTATAGCCCTGGTGACCATTCATGCCTTTGGGTTTCATTGTTTGGAGTGTGGAGATGCTATCGTTACAGAGGAAGTCTTAGTGTGAAACAGATATAAGAGTTGTAAATGTTTATGTGATGGCCTAGTAATTTTAGTATTAAAAAAACAACTACAGCAAAAGTTTCCTTTCCAAGAATCTTACCTTTTCGGGCTTGATAACAGTTTTGTTCAAATTTATTTACATGTAGAAGTGTTAAAGAAACACACAGAACATACACTTTGCTTTTAAAGCTTCCTTTCGACTTTGATAGCTGTAGGGCTTCAAATTTTGTAGAGTGCTTTGTTTGCAGCTACCAAATGATTTATTTTTGTGGCAAAGATCAACATTCTCATCAAAGGAATGGGTAACATCAGCTAATTTAAGAAAACAGTAGTATTTTCCGGTGGGCTGATCTCCCACAGGAATCACTGTGTCCTTGCTTTGTATTAAGTCAAAAGAGAAGCCAGTCCAGCCAAAACAGGGGCTTCTCCTTTACCACACACAGAGGAGCAAAGGTGGGCATCAGGGAACTGGCCGTACCGAGAGAGAAGAAACACAACCTTGTGGAGCAGTAACAGAAGCAGAGAGAAAAGTGAGCAGAGGACGTGATTTGGCAAATGGGAGGGGTAGGGGTGGAAACAAGTACAAAGGCAGATCAGCGAGGATTAAAGAACAGCTCCAGTATTAATGAAGTCTGGGGGGTATTGCTGCCAAGAATACAATTTCTGCTGCACTCAGGAGGAGGGAAGTATCCAATGAATGGTAAGCCTGAAAAATGGTGTTTGATGGGTGTAGTAAAGGTGATGCCTGGCAGGAAAGTTCATCGTCCAAATAGAGAACGGCAGCTTCCATCAAGCATGGGGGGGGGTGGGGTGTGGAAATAAGAAAGTGTGGGCCATTTATGGGGTGGAATTGGCCATTTAATGATCATCTTCTTGGTACCCCAGTAGAGAAGACTACCAATGCTTGATGCTCTAATGAAGTTTGCAGTAGAGGATGTAGAAAACTAGTAGCAAAATTACTAGTGATTATCATAATGCGTTGTGTTTTCAAGTTGCATTAATGCATCAGAATGGAATCTTTTACTAAACCAGGACGGAAAACTGATAGATGACAGAAGAGTCTTCCCCCACCCTCCAACTTCACGTTGAGTTGTAAGTGGATACGACAACCAAGGCTTGCAAATTACTGCTGTACACTACTGGGAATGGCAATGGTGTAAAAGTGACTGGGAAATCCAACTGCAGCTGTTGAGACCAATGGACTGACACAAGAAATATCTTTTTAAAAACAAAAAACCCAACCCCAACAGAAAACAACTTACAGAAACTGGGAAATGGAAGGAAAGGAATGGCATTGTTATGGGAGGAAATCTGGTTTCTCCTTAGAGGTGGAAGTGTTACTGAATAATATATTTTGCAATTATAGCAGTCCCTCAAATTTATTTATTTTTTTATCTGTAGATTTTCTGATTCTTGAGATACTATCTAGGTATTATATATAACATTTTTTCACACAGAAATGCAACTTAAGTTATGAAGATGTTTAGATGCTGTCATACCTAGGCCACGCTGTTTGAAAATGTCTTTTGGGTGTCTCCCTGGGCTTTTAGGGACCAGTCCTGTAGCATATGAAGGGATTCTTCTTTTTTATCACCTAAGCATTGGCATCTTTCTGTTCTATCATGCAACTCCTGCATATTGCACTATTTTTGTAAGACTTTTCAGCATTTATTTGACTTTTTCAAGGTAACAAAGCTTTGTATCTATCAGGAAGAGGATTGATAGGTAACTGTTCTCAACAAAAAGTGAGTTAAGCCGCCTAAACCTGCCTGTTTAGCACCCAGAGAGGCCCAGCTACCTGTCTACCCAGCTACCAGCTGAACCTCAGTTCAGCAATGGGTTAGACTTATCCCCAACTGAAAATTTTCTGTGGTTGATGTAAAATCCTTGTTACTGTTGGAAATTCATAGTATGATCATTCATTCCGTGTAGAAATATCTCAGGAGTTTGTTGTGGGGTTTTTTGTAGGCTTCTCCAGGGAGCCTACTTCTGTTTGTGTATAAATGTGTGTCCTTAGATGTTTACATAACAGAATTATAGTGTATTATTCAATATAGAACTGCACACTCCCATCTGAACAGAAGAGAACCCTAAAAGCTGATTTACTTAAGCCATTGATGGCTCTAGTGATAGTTGTGGTGTCCTGATGACTACTGCACCTCTGCAGAACATGGGAGCTAAACATGTGGCGATATGGTTTGGGTATGAGCTGGAGTCTCATGTCATGCCTGAAAATCTTTTGCTTGGTTTGTGTTTATAAATCAGCCCTCTCTCTTTCCTGAATTGTGTACGCTCATCAAAATAGTACTCCTGTATTTATTGCAATAGAATATTTAGATTTCTTGTACATACTGGAGCTTAAGACATAGCAACTTAATTGAGCACAAGATCATGTGTTAAATCAGAAAATTTTCATTGGTCTTCACATGTTTATAGATACAGATTAATTATGGATGATTTTCATATTTACTCATAGAATATGTGAGAGTATTTCTGCAAGTACATCTCTGGATTTTATCTGCAAACTGTTCATGGAGATGATTTATTTGTATGTAAAGTTTATGAAATTGAGATGTAAATCACTGAAGTGTTTGAACACTGGGAATGTGGAACTTTAACATATTGGAAAAAAGCTGCAGCTCCATGGCTGTGCTTTTGGTCTCTGCCCTTTGTTGGCATCATCACAGAATCCATTTTGAAATGGGCACATCCAAGGTTTGATGCTTTGGTCTTCTAGTAACAATTTTCTAGTTACTATTTTCCATGTTCAAGGATGTAATAGGCAGTCAGAATGTCAAGAGAATTATAAAGCATTTGTATTTATCTTTATAAAAATAATTCTGGTTTATTCATGGGTGTATTTGTATGACTAAGATTAAGTCTATTCACAAGAATTTGGTTCCTGCTGTGCTAGATCAGAAGAATGGTTCCTGGGTGATAGAAAAATAAGAGGAGATAGGAAAGGGAATTTAATTCAAAAGCAATTCCATTTGTGTTTCCCCTCTTCCCCCACCCTTCCCTTTCCTGGGTCCACTGGTAGATTTGTTTATTTCCAAACGTGAAGTGTCAATCTCACCAAGTATTTTTCCCTGAGTAAAGAAGATTGCCTGAAGAAAAGTCACTTTATTCCTTAAGGAAGAAAAAAAAAATCTGTCCTTTTCCATCTCTATGTATATTTTCTCCATTTCCTGCTGTACACCTACTCCCCACCCCCCTGCCCCTTTTGCTCTTGCTGGATTTATTCCAGTTTTCTTCATTCATCTGCTTTTAAATCATAAAGCCAAATGGATTTTCCTTGATTCCTGATGCTTTCTTTTATGCTTCTTAAACATTGTGCCATGGCAAACACAACAGCTGATTGCACATTTTCCATGTCTGTAATTGTTATGCCAATTGCCTTTAGAGAAAAGATGTCATCCAGACTTCATAAAGATAAAAGTTAAATTTGAAAAGATTTAAAGTTTGATTGCTGTAAAAAATGTAGAACCCAATGCAAACGCTTGGTAAGCTTGCAAAAATTGGCACACATGGAGAACATAATGTAAATAACTATAACATAAATTGAAATGTCCCTGATGCTTTTTTTATTTTTTGTCTAATCAGGGTGAGCTTGTCATAAACTCAAAGAAAGCTTTAGATTTCTAATCCGCTGTGGTTGCTTGCAAAATATTTGTTCAACCATTATATATACTATGGTGATATTTATACATAGTAGATGCAGAGTTCATTGTTACATCAATTGGTGTAGTAAATCTAAAGTACAAGAGGTGTGTAATTAAAAGCTCAGGTATATACTTTCCTTACTCAGGGAAATTCATGGTAGAGGCAGTGTTGGTATTTCAAGTCAGTCCCCAGTCCCAGTAGCACATTTGGAAAGATGAGAATGTGCCGAGTTTTGCTTTTTTGTTTCTTAGTGAAGAGAGGTGGCCATACTCTAAAGGAATGGTCAGGAAAGAAGCAGAATAAATGAGCTTTTGCCTACATTCAGATTTGATTTTTATTCCGTCCCGCCCCACACCACACATCTCATGTGGGGGGGGCATGTCTAGCACAGTTTGGAAACAAACTTAAAATTGGAGAAAAACATGGCAGTATCAGCCACAGTTTTCACACTGCTTTACAGTGCATGATGTGAAAACATGAAGGTCAGTACTCCTGTACCTCAAAAATCTTTTTCAAGCAATTTTGTAATCACATATATAAAGCATGTCTATTTAGAGGCAGAAATGCATCTGTTTCACTGGAGGCTTCATTGTAGAAACAATGACAGTATTGTGCTTACACTCTGGTATTTCTTCTTCCCCTCGTGTATCAGCCTGTAAGATGAAATTCTGAGTTATTGGAGATGAGTAAAAACACCACACACAGTGGACTACTAATCAGGTTGAAAGTGGCTTTGAGACACTCTAATGCAGCATTGGTGCTTTTGTGAAAAGGTGACATCAAGTATGTTTCTTCTTGAGGTTAGTATGTTCTTTGTCTTTGGGTGTCTAGTTTTGATGGGTATTGAGCCTGTTCAAAACTCCAGACTTCCAAAAACTGTATCAAACAGACTGGTGAAAATATCTATTAAATGAAATGTCTTCTTTACCTCATTGCTCTTGCAAATGGCTTTCCAGGAAGCTCTACATATTCAAGGAGTGTCCAAAACATATCAGATATGTTTGCATTCATGCATGTGCACCATAGGTGAGTTCTTGATCCATTTGTTCTCAATCTTTTGTCATACCGGGGGCTGTTTAGTCTGGAGAAGAGTGAGAGGGGATCTGATCAATGCTAATCAATAGTTAAAGGGAGGGGTCAAGAGGATGGGGCCAGACTCTTTCCAGTGGTGCCCAGTGACCGGGCAAGGGGCAACAGGCACAAAGTAGAAACCAGGAGGTTCCATCTCAATATGAGGAAAAACTTCTTTACTATAAGGGTGACGGAGCACTGGAACTGGCTTCTTAGAGAAGTGGTGGAGCCTCCTTTGGAAACTTTCAAAACCCACCTGGATCTGTTCCTGTGTGGTCTGCCCTAGGTGATCCTGCTCTGGCAGGGGGATCTGACTTGATCTCCAGAGGTCCATTCCAGCCCCTACCATTCTATGATTCATGAACAGAAAATGTGCTGGGAATATTCTTATTGTCTAACTTTGCATTTAAGTAAAGACTTTACCTTCAGTCATTTCAGTTGATTTAAATACTTGAAGTTACCAATAGGTTCTAAATTACTTGGGTTCAGTTATATGGAAGCTTTGCTGTAATTTTATAGAACTGGAGTTTAGGGTTATGGAACTAACTATAAAGATTTGTTGTTGTTAAATAAATGGTGTCTTATGCAAAAGATTAAGTGTAACAAGGAATTGATATCTTTTAGATGACCCAGCATCTTCAGTGGATGGCCCTGATTTGCTATATATACAGTAAAAGGAAGATAATTTGTCTTTTTAGATGATAGTCTAGGTCTTGAGCATGAACAGGATAAGGTGATGCAGGATTTTGTTCATTGGGCAGAGATGCTTTCTGGGTTACTCAGCAACCCATCAGTGTTCAGATCCTCAAACCCAGATATGAAGATGTTGGGTAGTGGTTCTCAGGCTTTGAGCAGTATATGGTTTGGTTGCCCTTTGTGTTGAATTTCCTGTCTTTGGTGAACCTCTTCAGATGTGCCAATATTAGCTGAAGTGACCGCTGCTGCTTTCTATTTTCCTGACTGCAAGGGCTGTGACACTTCATTTCATGGTGTTTCTGGTCAGAGGCCCTGTCCATGTTCTGCCCTTCTCCTGTGTGAGGTCCACCGACGGACTCTGCACTAGCAGGCAACCCCCATTCACCAGTATATGCCTCACCTTGGAAATCCTTCTGCTTAATCTAGATGTGTCTGTCTCATATTGTAGAGATGAGGGGATGAAGAGATGCTGCAAAGGTTTGCTTGAAATGTAATTAGTTTCTGTCCATGACCATGAAGCTTATTTGATTTGTTGAATTGCAGACCTTTCCATCCTAGTATATGTTAGCGTTGGTAATGTGAAATACCTTACTACATAGATCCCATAATTCTGTTGGAGATCAATATCTCAAGTCATTAAGATACATAGACCTGCATAAGTCATCTGGAAAAAAAAAAAAAAAAAAAAAAAAACCCAAAGAAACCAACCCAAACCCAAAATACAGAGGTATGATTTCAATAGTCTTACTGAGTTTGGGTGGTAGGAGAGTGGCACATTCAGTACTCTTGTACTTTTTGGAGCTTTAAGTTATGTGAACTTATCTAAAAGGAAAGCCACCCCCAGCATGCTGCTGGTTTGGTTCTGGTCTAGCACTGGGTGGATCTGGATGTTAGCATTTTGCAGTCTGTGATTAGGGTAGTCTTTTGTGTGTCGGGTGGGGGAAGGCAAGAGCAAGCTGCCATTCATCAGTCTGTGCAGCACCTTTATCTCTGAGTTCTGGCCCTTGAATCTTTAACAGAAGAGTTGTACACGCTTTGCTGCAGCCATCATTTGAGATCGGATCAGCTTTCCCCTGGACTCAATCGCTGCAGTCAGCAGAGCAATTACAAGTGGCTATTTCTGGAAGAGGAGCTCTGGCTCTGTGACAGCATTAAGCGGCAGCACGCAGGTTAATAGAGACTCCTAACCCTATGGATTAAACAGAGGGGGAAGGGAAACAGCCCTTTGTTTTCCTCTATGTGAGTAGAAATGGTGATCAGTACAGGCACAATAAAATGAAGAACCCAATAAAAGAACAGCATACTTTCAAAACCTGAATTATGATACACGTATTAATGTGGCCTGAAACCTGGGAGGTCCTACTACCTGAACTTCAGTGAATGTTTGTTGTAAGTTTCAGTGAATAAATATGTTCTGCTGGCATGTTGGAGACTGCTGCTGTCCAGAGCTGCAGCTGGTCTTTAGGCAGTTCTGAGATTCATATTGGATTAAGGGTCCTTTCCCAAAGAAAGGAAACAAGCTGCAGATTGTTTCAGATTGTTTCCTAGGCATTAGGTCAACCTAAGGATTAACTGTTAAGTTCATTTCCCTGTTCTGCTTAGAGGTTGTTGTGTAAACTCTTTCCTAAGCCCTTCTAGAGAGCTCCCTAGGCAGCTTGTCTATGCCAAGACTATCTTAGAGCTTAAAACTTTCACAGTTCCTTTCAGTCCTTATGTACCATTGCCACTTCATACCTATTTCTTCTAATGCTGGTGATGGTTTTCAACTCCAATAGTTTTTTTTCTGCCCTGGGAAAAAAAAAAACAAATAAGAATAACAGTGAAATATTTTATATCATTGTGGTGGTTTGACCTTGATTGGATGCCAGGTGCCCACCAAGCCACTCTATCACTCCCCTCCCTTCTCCTCTCAGCTGGAGCAGGGGCAAGTAAATAAGATGAAGCACATAGGTTAGGACAAAGGCAGTTTAATGAAAAGCAAAGCAAGGCCACATGTGCCTAAACAAAAGAAAACAAGATTTATTCTCCAATTCCCATCATCAGGAGATGTCTTGCCCCTTTTCCAGAAATCAGGGCTCCAAACATGTAACAGTTGCTCCAAAGGACAAGTGGATGTCCCCTCCTTTTCCTTTTCTCAGTTTTTATTGTTAAGATGACGTTATATGGTATGGAATATCCCTTTGGTCAGTTTGGGTCAGCTATTCCAGTCTTGTCCATCCCCAAGATCTTGTCCACAGCATCCCACTGTGGGGGGAACATTGAAAAAAAGAAAAGCAGCCACCACAGCACGGGTGTGTTAGCAGCAGCTTTCCAGTTCCCAATGCAAAGCACAGGACTGTGGGGGCTGTTGTGGGGAAAATTAACTCCAGCTCAGTCAGACACAATGCAATCGCTGCAAATAAATGAGTGATGATGAAGACGGATGCTTCATCTGTGTGTAGTTTACATATTTGAAACTTGAAGTTTTGCTGCAGTTTAGGACATTTGTAGCTTTATTCAAAAAGTTATGACCTGAAGGAATTGAAGTCTTTACAACTCTTTTTTTCAGCCTTTGAAAGGCACCAAAGGCACCATTGAGGTGCTTTATTGTGCTGTGAAAAGTGATCGATTTTTGTAATGCAGTTATAGCAATTGTGATGTCTCCAGGCAGCTTTCAGCACTCTTTATTGCAGTCACACATTGGAGATTTTTTTCTGATGCTTTAAGAAAAAAAAAAGAACAAACCAAACATACGCAAAACCCACAGACCAAAAAAATCAGCCCCAAACCAAAGCCCCAAACAAGCTATCCTGGCTGACAAATTCAGCTACTCTCAACATTTAGACTGTTCTGCCCATAAGGAAAAGACAGTATAAAGCTTGATTTGCGGTGCTTCATCATTCTTTGGACCGATACTACAGCTATTGTCATCCATCAATTGCTTCAGGTCAGAACTGGGGCTGCTGCAATCTAGAAGTTTGGACATATTTCTCTGGATCTCATATTGGTGGTTCTGATTTAAAGGAGAAGGTTTTTTCTTTTTTTATTTTTTTTGTTGTTGTTTCCTTCATTTCAATTGGAAGCTTAGATTTACTGGTGGAATTCTGTAGTTGTATGTATTTTCAAAATATTTTCATCCTGAAACCTCGGGGGGGGGGGGGGGGGGGGGGGGAAATAAATTTCTGAATGTCTTCATAAAATACTTGAGTAGCTTCCTTAATTGTCTCCATGTTTTTTCTCAGAGCTTTGTCAAGTGGAAGTTTTCAAATTGACTTACAACTTTCCCAAACATAGTTAAGAAAAAAGCACCAGTCAGATCTTCCTGTTTCTAAAATAGTCCTTTTCACTTACCCACTATTGCCATGCTACAAACGTTTCTGGGTGTCTGAGAAAGCCAAAACTGGTCCTGACAAATGATGAGAGATGAAAGAACGTGTTTAATTCAGCTGGTACTGCTCTGTTAACTTGCTGGGGACGTTCCACTGGACTATGAGCAGCTTATAGGAGTTCTTGCTTGTCTCTAAAAAGATTTGAGTTTTAAAGCAAATACCTTTGATTATTCCCTTTTAGTCTCCAATGAAAAGGAAGAAAAATTTCCTTGTATTTCTTTGTGCATTAGTGAGAGCTTCGAATTATCAGAAGGGTGCAAGGAAGTGCTCTGCTAGTTCTGGTCTTGGCCTGGGATAACAGCACTTCCAGAATGCTTTCCATCAAGGTAACTAGCATTTGTATTTGGAAACTCTTGCTCAGTGGTCATCTGGTCAGGAGAAACATTGATGTACTTCCTTGCTGGGTGAATTTTGTCAGTTTATCTTGTGTGGTGGGAAGTTAAAATGTGGTTATTCTGGATAGCCCTAATACTGGCTGGAAATGAGCAAAATTAAACTGAATCATGTGCTCTTAGCTTCCTTTCAGAATATTTGCTTGTGATTTTCCTAATAGCACTACTATTTATTCCTGCTTGCATATGGTTTCTTTTCCTGTGTATCTGAGTAGAGGGAATGGAGTATGAAATCTTTCCAAAGCCAGACATTGCCCTCTCCTGGATACTGCACGAATGATAACGCTGCCAGGAGCACCCCAGCCCCCACCCTGAAGTACAAATGCCATCCCTGGGCATATCGAGTGTCAGCCTTAGTACATCTAATTCCATTACATGAGATGACTTTAGTCACTTTTAAGCTTTGATGAAAGACAAAAACTTAATGCAACGTGTATTGTAAAAGAAAAATATTTTGGGTGACAAAATAATTTCATTCAAAGTGTTGTCTTATCAAAACTTCTACAAAGAAGGGACTCATCTGCTGACTCATCAAAGGGGTTATTTATAATGTACTGCTGCTTCAAGTAACATTGTTTTTAGCCTAAAACAAAATCTGTTCATCTGCTGCATTTCAGCAGATGCTTCATTTAAGAGAATAGTCCACTTATAAGAAGTTTGATAAGATACTTTGGATCCTGAAATATATGTACACTATAAATAATCTCCAGTTAATCAGACTGGCCTTAAAATCTTCATATTTGGATGCTTTCCTGAATATGTCGCTTTCTTTTTTAGAATATGCTGGCAGTGCTGAAGGTATTGCAAGACAGTTTTTGTACTGGGCATCTCTAAGGATTTTTTTTTTTTTAAACCCAACAAAGCCAAATCTGACCTCATCATCCCGTGCTTCATTTGTCTACACTGAGTGGGTCAGTATCTGGGTAGCAGAACATACCAGTGCTCTGACTATTGACACTTGGAATGTGTTGGGGTTTTTTTGACACAGATCAGCAGGAAAAGGTATGGTTAGCTTTGCATCCAGGCAGGATGGAGTAACACAATAGGAAAGTTTTTATGTTTACCTTTCCTATGAGGACAGGTTGAGAGAGTTGGGGTTGTTCAGCCCAGAGAAGAGAAAGCTCTAGGCAGACCTTACTGCACTTCAGATACTTCTAGTATCTGAAGGGGGCCTACAGGAAAACTGGGGAGGGATTTTTTCGAAGGCCTTTTAGTAATAGGATGAGTGGTAATGACTTCAAACTGGATGAGGGTAGATTTGGATTAGAAATTAGTAAAAAGTTTTTCACTGTGATGTGGTGAGAAATTGGCACAGATTGCCCGGGGAAGCTGTGGATGCTCCATCTCTAGATGTGTTCAAGACCAGGCTGGACAGGGCTTTGAGCAACCTGGTCCAGTAGGAGGTGTCCCTGCCCATGGCAGGGGGTTTGGACCTAGATGAACTTTAAGGTCGCTTCCAAGCCAAACCATTCTATGATTCTGTGTGTGTTTTATTTGTTGCAAATCTTCCTCCTTGCAACCTGCATCTGCCCCAGACTGCACTTCTTAAAGGCAAGGGTTTTGGAACTGGCCATGCAGTTGCAGTATTCATCACATTCAGTTTCTCTGTATCTAGACAATTCATTCACTTCTTATTCTAGGTTGTTCCATAGTATTCTTTTATTTATAGAAGCTCTTTGTACAAATGGAGTTATAGGTTTTCATTAATCTCTAACAAGGATCACATCCATGGATGGATGTCTCCTTCATTTTATAAGTTGAGTAAGTTATTGCTACTGCAATCTTTGAAACCTCGTCCTTCAGTCTTGTCTCCAACCTGATATGTTAAAATTATCTAATTAGGTCAGCACTTAAGATGCAGACAGACAAGCATGTTAAGTAAATAATTTTTATTAAGAAGCAGTTTTTTAAACTGCATTTGTTGGTTTGCAATTTACAGGTGTTATTTTAATCTAGAGCATAATCCTTAATGAGTATTTGTTTAGGTTCTGAGGTTCTGCTTTTTTTTTTGTTTAGCAAAATGCTTTGTAACTTCATGCAGGGAAATATGTGTTACTGTCAGCTTTATAAACCAGTCTGGGCTATGGTATTTCAGGGCAGAAAGCAGTGAAGGGAGTATGAGCTGATATCTAAGGTTCACTTCCCATTCTTTTAGCTCTGCTCATAAATTCTGATTTTGTTCATGTTTATACAGCTTTCCTTCCCCCATGAAGTTAGGATAGAGCTTGATCCCAAAACAGGTATGATGTTAATAGATTTTATTCTTATAATAAAACTTTTGTGTGATAGCTGGTAGTCTGTATGGTTGAAGCCTGATGCAAAATAGTGAAGACTCTTAAGTTTTATCTGAAGTCACTTTTTAAAAGTCTTCTAAATACACATCAAGAGATGTAGCCTTCAGGAAGGAAATCTGCATACTTGTTATTACTGAGAAGTGCTGAGTAAGTTTTATATTGTGAGTGTGGATTCAGGTGCAACTAGTGAAATCCTTATAGTATCTCTGGGGTATGTCTGCACTAGAAGTTTGTGCACCGACTTCTTAACGACTGTTTCGTTTCCAAAAGGCAACTTTCATTAGTCAGTGACTCAAGCTTTTATAAATATGCCTTAAGTAAGGCAGACTAGTGCCATATTGTATCAGTGTCTGAGTAACAAGAGCAAGCGAGAACTGAGTCATTTTGGTGACTCATCTCATGTTAGACCTGGTGTTATGCTCTACAGTATAAAAATCTACTTATAGTTCTGTTTCAGAAGACCACTTGTATGCAATGCATAGCACTGATCAGAGTAGCAAAAGATACTTGGCTTGTATATAGCAGAGATCATGTCTAAGACAGTATTTTTATTGAGTGGTGAGTGGCCAGTGTTTTGTAGCCATCTGGCCTTCCTGGAGGCAGCTGATTCCCTTCACCTGCTAAGGAAAAAAATAACATTGAAATTGATCTTCAGAAGAAGTGAAACTTTTGCTTCATTTGGCTACTGCAGGGCCTGTAATGCCACAATGCATTGCCTGATGTACAATAAGACAAGAGCTGATTCACAGGAAGGAGCCACCAGCAGTTGTGGTTCTTCACCTAATTTGTGTTGTTATAGCAACAAGGTAATTCATATATTGACTGTGTAGAAAACTCAGCTCTTTTGCTTGGAATCATTCTGCAATTTTGTGCAGACAGACCTACTCATGCAACAGATATTCAATGCACCTTAATGTACATTGTATTGCAACATGTCAGTTATTGGAACACTTGTGGCCCTGGATAAGAAATGCAGTCTTCTGGGCTTTTTCCTCTTTATTGCCATGGAATAGCATTTCAGGGAGTTTTAAGATTTACTTTTTTACATACACTAATCTTCAGTTTAAGTTAAAGACTAAAGTCTGAACATTAATTACATTATTGTACATTAATTACTACATTAATTACTACATTAATAACTTTTCTTCCCTTTTTTTTTGTTTTTAATTTTTAAAAGCTTCTCTGTGTCCATGCCTCTGGCTAATTATACCTTCTAGAGAAGCTGCACAGTTCAGTAACAGTCTTCACCATACGCTGAGAAAGTAGAGACCAACCCAGAGCTGGTAGCAAGTCTGTTGTATTCTTCTTACTATGGATGACTCACTCTTAGCATTTAAGTTCCTTCAGTTTCCAAAAGCATCCTCATCTGATCTGAAGGAGGTAGAACACTCACTAGTCGCATCACATTTGATAGCTGCTGCCTTTACTTGTCCCTTTGCCTTTCTTCCCCAAGCTCACCAGGTTGGACCCTCTCCCAGGCATAATAGCTGTGCTTCACTATACATTCAACTCACCTTTTGGATCGCACAGAGGAGAACTCGGTGTGACCCAGGGAGGAGAAATGGATGAACTGGGGAGGTGGGTTGTAAATTTAGTCCAAGCCCCAGAAAGACTTTCTCTGTGACAGGTGGTACTAAAGTACTGGAGTATTAAGAAAATATTTATACTGAAACAGGATTTGAGATGCAAGGCATTGGACTAGATACTAAACAATCAAGTAAGCTTTTCTTGCCTACAACAGAAGCGTATTGGGTTGGTTTTAAGTATATAGGTAGAGAGATTCAGGTGTTTACTTAGAAAGTAAATACCCTTATTAACTATGCCTATTAAATGTCAAACTAGGATGAGAAGTTTGTAAGATTTAAAGTCATTTATCATGCCTAAACCGATCCCGTTAGCCTTGTATGATGAAGCTTTCTTCCTGTGTTTGCTTTCTATTTTAAGTTTGTGTTCAGCTTCATGTAGACACCTCCAAGGAAGAGAATGCAGTGCTGATTTAAAAGGAAAATTCCCACCTCTCATTCTTTGCCATTTTCTCTCAAGGCATGACCTTCATCCCCCTCACCCTCTGCTGGAACACACTCAACAAGGCTTTTTGTAGGATGCCTCAGGCTTGCTGAGCTACCTCAGGAGCCTGCTGCTTTCATTCTTTCCATGCATTTTCTTCAGCAGTCTTAGCAAAAGTTGATTTTGTCCTATATAAGTAATCCACGTATATCTTTGTAATCTTCTTCAGGACTGAAAGATAGAGACTGTCTCGTGGACATTAAAATTCTTTTAGTTGAACATTCCTGTACTGTATCAGTTCTTGGTTTGTGCCTGTACAAAGGCAGAAGAATATGCTTCTCTGACAAAACACACAATGCCACAGCTCCATATTATTACCTGAAATATAATCCTAAATATGAGGAATTCCTCATTTTTTTTCTCCCCATTAATTTTTAGAGCACATAAGATGAAGCATTAAAAAAAAATTTTTAAAAATTGCCTAGATATAGCTCTTTATAGAGGCTGAGTGGTCAGATGTCTAGCAACTCTCTGTATAGTTCATCAATAGTATTATCAGTGTCAGAAAACTAGTGGTCTTCTTATATATTTGCATTTAGTTCTAGTTTTGAATTTTCGGTTGCATTTTAAGTTAGCCTAAAATTAGTATTCTTCTGTAGCAGATGTTACAAGAAATGCTCAGTTTATCAGTCAAGTAAAATGGAAGCCAATTAACTTTGTTTCCAGCAAGTAAAATATCCTGATTTATTTATACTGGAAACATCTTTGAATATATTTTTTGAAAGAACAAAAATACCCAATACTACTGAGGCTTGGAAAACCTGAATTAATAAGCATGCTTTTTTTGAAATTCAGCTAGCAAATTTAACAGCCTCCACAATTATGAAAAGAGAACAGATTTACCTACTGTAACTTTGATTGCTGCCTCCAGTGCCATCTGTCTTCCTTGTGACTAGCGAGGGTGGCATATTGCCCTAGTCCTCAACAGATTTTCATGTGGCCAGAGAAGCAAGGAGAACCACCAAAGACAGTTACATCTGGAAGCTACAACCTTAATGATCTGCTTGATAAAGTTCCTTCCATCATTTTTATTGTAAGTGGGATTATTGAAGGTTTATTAAGGAAGTAAAGAGTTGAGACTGCCCTGAAAATCAATTCCCCCCCCCCCCATTTTTGTTTTGTTTTGGGTTTTTTTTTGCTAGAAGGGCAACTGTTTAGTGACAGCTTCTTTTGCTAATTACTGAAAATGTTCCTAATTTCTTACAAAAAACTATCTTGATCTGTAGATGTACTGCAGTGGTAAAAAACAAGGAGAAAGGGGTCAGGAATGGTCCAAGGAATAGCTTCTGTACAAAGAATGGTTGACTCCCCCTCCTTCAGCCTGTTAAGGGGTGACTGGTGGGATGGGGAAGGGAACTCCCAGTGTCAATAGGTTTGAGAGTTTCATAGAGAGAGTGTCGTCATGCAAGCTCTCCTGTAATTATAGCTGCTGAGCAGAAAATGAAGGCTGATTAAGAAAATAGAAGTTGTTTGTTTTTTTCCTGTAAAGCATAATAAAACTTTGCAATTCTCTGGCAGAGAATGTAGTTGATACTGAGTTTGTACAGATTGAAAAGGCAGAGTCATGGCAGAAAAATTTACCTGGGTTGATTAATCTGTAATATGCCTCTGTGGTTAAGGAGTCACTGAAGTGTAAGCTCTTGGAAACTGGGGAAGTATCACAATACAAATGAGTCACAGAACTGCTCAGGTTCAAGTGACCTTGAAGGTCATCTACTCCAACCTCCTGCTCAAAGCAGGATCTACTCTGAAATCAGCCGTTTGCTTGGGGTTTGTCCAGTCGAGTCTAGAAAAATCTCTGAAGTTGAAGATTTTATAACTACTCCGGGGCTCTGTTTAGAGTGATGAGGTATCCTCACAGGGGAAAAAAAAATCTTGCATTCTTTAGCCAGGACCTCCCCTTTTTCTTTTGTACCATTCTCTATGAATCTGTTGGTGGTCTTTGATGGGTGTGGTCTACTGGACAAAACAGGCCTTGCCAAGCACAATGGTGGTAAAGCACATTGGGGATCTCCTCAAGAATCGCTACTTTGCCAAGGCCTTTATTCTTACAGCCCATGTCAGAAACAGAGTTCAAGAATGTTGAATTTTAATGTTTATTTATTTATTTTTAAAGTTTGGAGTTCAAAACAATGTTAGATGGTCAAGTTAAACGCCATTATGATATTTTGTGCTTGGATTTTCAAAGCCTCAAACTGAACTGTGTCTCAGTGGTGTGGTTACCATTAAGGGTGTTTACTAGTAACCCACAATGGTTGTGTGAATATGCAACACATTTATTTTGGAATGTGCTGTTCTATTTTCAGACATTTGCATGGGAAAGCAGCTAATAGTTTTAGATTAACTGATGTTCAAGAGGCTTGTGGTTAGAATTCATTATAATATTTCCATGGTTTATTCTCGCAAAGAATTGCATGTTATATATATAAAACTGATTTGAAAATGTTCTTGGTTTGGATTTCA
This sequence comes from Todiramphus chloris collaris, assembly GCA_025345505.1. Classification (NCBI taxonomy): domain Eukaryota; kingdom Metazoa; phylum Chordata; class Aves; order Coraciiformes; family Alcedinidae; genus Todiramphus; species Todiramphus chloris. The sequence goes on along the minus strand of JANVCC010000057.1, from coordinate 4,366,432 downwards.
AGAAGAGATGAATAAACACCTTCATAGTAATATGTTCTAATTGTGTTATTAATTATGCCTTAAAAACTGGGGGAGGGGGGAAGAACGTACGTTATAGTATGTATAAAAAATGGAAAATAGGGTAAGCATTTTATATTTCTTTTCATAAAATAATTGGATTTTGATTTGATTATTTTTTTTATTTGTAGTGCAATGAGTACAGTTGGCTTTAAATATAAACCTGTTGTCTGTTATGCTGTATTTGTTTCCATGCCAAGACACCTCTGTCACACAGCTTTGTGAACTATATTTAAGTGTGAATCCTTCTACTCAGGGAACACACCTTAATTCCCAGGCTAAAATAGAGCATAAACACTTGCAGTTACCATGTCTACCAGAGCTGGCTCAAACAGTCCTCAGTGAATCAAACTCATCGTAAAAAATGCCATCACATCATTGTCTGGAATCTAGCTAAACTTCACTTTTCAAATATTAACCTATTGCTGTAAAGACACTTTTTTTTTTTTTTTTTTTTTGATTTGAAATGGGAAATTATGGTTTAATTGATGTAATTTGGTGTGACTAATATTTTATCTATAATAAAAAAGAAAAAAAAAGGGGGGGGTAATTATTTTAACATTTTCTATGTGGTCTAGCTAGTAACTACAAGGAGTGCAGCATCTTGTTCCTTTGTATATTAGTTGTACTAATCATACCAAGTTGGTAGCTGCTATATGCAGGGGAGAATTGAAATGGGATAAACATCTGGGATTTCATCTGCATTAATCATTCTGAATTGCAGTAGCAGAACTTGTGAAGTTGTTTCAAACCATTTCTGTGTATAAAATAATAGTAACAAAATGTTCCATGACTCAACCGTGTTCCTTAAAACTTTCAAAGATGTTGCCCTGTCTTGAACTTCTCAAGATGTCAAATTCCAACTTGAAATGCAAGTCTGTTGAAGCTATCCTGTGAGAATGACCCATTTCTGTGCATTTAACAAGAGAAACTTGCTAGGAGCTGCCTCATTTGTTTGTTTTGGTCTGAAAGGTCCTTTAAGTTACTTAAATATCTGCTTTTATTATAGCTGAAGAGAGCCACGCAGATGGGAATATGAATAGAAGAAAGATGAAATGGATTGTCTTAAAAAAAACCCAAACCAAACCCACACAAAAAAAAAAAATCAAACAAACAAGAAAACAAAACAAACACACAGAGATTTTTAGGATTCTTCTAGTGGAGCTCAGCTTCAGTAACATCTATTCCCAAGGTCATTAGTATCCAGTAGAGCCGCTCTTGGATGCTGGCTGGCTTCCAGAAGCCTCTCAGAGGAGAAGCTGGCCAGCTCCTCCAGCTCCGGCTGCCTGCAAGAGCAGCTGTTCACCAGCCTGATGCCTCTGCTGCATTGAGGAATGCTGGCCAAGCCCCCAGTGTCTGCTGCCAGGAAAAAGAACTGGCAAATGGTACTCAAGGGGGATTTTTTTTGTGTCTACAAGTGTGTATTCTGTAGTGCTTGGGAGCAAATGAATATTCTGTGTGCAAACTTGAATACAGTTGTCTTTCATGCTCTGAATTCCCCACATGCAAGTATTTTATATGTTAAGGTCTTTGCAGAAGAACCATGATAGGATGGATACTTGATTTTTTTCATTTTCTCTTAATTCACCAAAGAAAATACTGTATAGGACCTACCTGTAGACATATTAGAAGCACCAGAGAACCAGTGCATCCATCTGCATGCTCTTTTCACAACTAAGCTTATTATCAGCTGAAGTGTTGTGTAAAAAAAAACACATCAAGGTAGTGGTGGGAGTTGTGGTTTACCAAGTTACTTTGTCCAAATCCTAACTGGTATTATAAAAAAGAACAAAAGTTGGGGAAGACTGAGAAAGGTAGCAAAAGGAATCCTATTGCGGAGTGTTGTCTTTGTGAGAAAAAACCAGACTATTAAAACAGTTACCACTGCCCAAAGAACTGTATAAAGCACATCAAAAAAGATATTACTGAATTTACAAAAAAAAACAACAAAAAACCCAAAACAACCTCAACAGTTTATTAGTGTGCTAGCGTAATGCTTGTGGAAGGAAACTTTAGAAACCTGACAGCCTTCTGATTTGAGCTCCTGTAGTAAGTATTAGCTTTAGTTGTCTCTCCACTCCCTAAGTTAGTTCTCTGCTGTGCAGATATCAGGAATGTTTTAAACAGAAAGTCAAATGCTGAGTGGGGAGGAAGAGGAGGAGCATTGCTGTTTGGATCTTGCTGGCATGTGGGAATTGCCTCTTGGGCAAAAGGTGTTTTGGTGTTTCAAACCAGAGTACTGTGGGTTCATTCAAGGCTCTGAAGAGAGCATATTGAAGCATGTCATCTGGATTCTTGTGTTAATCTTGACTCATCTCAAATCATCTAGGCTTCAGAAGAATGTAAGAAATATCAACGTATTTAAATATTGGTGCTTTTGAATAGTTAGGGCATTACAGGTGGATTTTTTTTAAAACTTTCATTGTCTTAAAACTATCACAAATTTCCTGTCCTAAATTTGTTCCAATTCTGCAGATACAGCTATGAAGCTGTACACATTTGAAGTATCTGCCCCGCTTGCTTTTCCTGCAGATATAACATGAGGAAAAACTTTCCCGTGAGGGTGCCAGAGGTTGGCCCAGGCTGCCCAGAGAGGCTGCGAAGTCTCCTTCTCTGGAGAGATTCCAAGCCCACCTGGACATGATCCAGAGCACCCTGCTTTGGGTGATCCTGCTAGAGCAGGGGGATTGGATGAGATGATCTCCAGAGGTCCATTCCACCCCCCCACCATGCTGAGATTCTGTGATAGCAGATACAGAGAATACTATGGATGTTTTTTCACTTGCAGTTGTTCTAGAAGTTTTACTATCTGTTGCATTGCTTCTATGTGCATGCTGTATTTTGACTGACAGGGATTCTTCTCGCAGGAAATCCCCTTTGGATAATGCATTGCTCTCCTTTTATACATTGTATCTTCAAGTGTAGGCTTGCCATGAACAGTTCTCTTTCTCCATTTCTTCAGCATTGATCACTTTACTGAAATGTTCTTGTTGGAATGATTGAGTTGATGGACCCTACATCACCAAAAAGCATCAAATTTTCCCATTCTCAAAACTGGCGAATGTTTTTTAAAAAAATCCCTTTGTTGACCTTCTTCTAAGTTGAAAGTACATTTTAAAAATGAATAAATATAATTAGTGACTTGGAGCTGTTGAGGTTAATGTGCCACTTTTGGCACAGGAATTCAGTTTCAGAGTTTGGTATCTCTGATACCCAGATGTCAGAGTTTGACACTGCTTTACATCATCAAAAGATGGATGTTCACCCCTGACCTCACACCAGGGTAGGGCTTCTCTGCATTTCCCATGTTTTTAGCTATGGGCTGTTATCTCTGTGTGCAGCCTGTTGGGAGCAGTGCCACGAGCTGCTGCAGCCCACTGACATGGAAATGCAGATTGGCAGGCCAGTTGGCAATGTTTCTTGCCTCTGACTAGACTGACGTGGTCTGTGACTCATGGATGTCCAGTCAGTTTAATACAGCCACCTCAGCCTGTTCCTGACATTGGTGCTGCATCCAGTCTTGTCCTGCTTGGTCACCTTGGGGTGATCTCTGTAGCAGTAGTATTAAAGTTGATTAAAAAGGGGAGGGTAAAAAATCCTACAACCAAACCTGATGGTAGACTTCTGTATGTTCTTGCTTCGCCAGTTCCATCTCTGTCATTTCCCAACCGCAGTAAGATTGTAATAGTTTTGCAGCCAGGCGCTCCCAAGCATTTCCAGGGAGTGGGATTACCACAGCCATAAACACCCATGACTCAGGAACTCAGCCATGATTTCTTTAGTATCTCCCAGGTTCTCCTGTAAGCCTGTAGTGAATGTAAATGATGTCCTCGCTGTCGTAGGTGTGACAGTACATCACTGCAGTCAACACCGCGGCCGTGGAATATCCAGCTAGAGTTTTGTTTATCTTTACCCTGGGGACAGAGGGTGGGCATCGGTGTCTTTATTAACATATTGATGTCTTTATTGACATCAGTTGTCTTCAGTCTTGCCTGTTTAATTAGTATTATTGATCCACTGAACAGTTAGCTAATAATTCTGGGGCAGATATTCTAGCTACTCTTGTTACTAAAATTGAGTCTCAGCCCTTTAATTGTGCAATCTACGGTGGGTCTACTTGCCAAAATAACTAAATGGCAATTAATTTGCAATTTTTCCTCCATCTAAAATACCTGTTAAGATGGATTTTTATTAAAATGATTAAGGACAAAATATTTCAAATGCCTTCTCAGTAAATGAATGCTAAGAAATAATAATGAAATGCCAGATAATTTTTATTTAGAAAAGATGAAACAAATAATGGTAATGTTATTGTGTTACATAAGAGCCATTGAAGAGCAGCTGCAGTCAACAGAGTTTAAAGCTAGGAATAAAATGCATGATTAATAGAATGCAGGAAATACTTCTGAACTTTTTTGAAACTTATTTGTAGCCCAGTTGAAGGCTTTTCTGAGAAGCTGCCCTGGGTTAGTTAATTGTTGGGTAAAGGACTTCGCAGTTCTGGGTTACATCAGAAATACGTATTAAAGAACAAAAACGTCTGCAGTATCTATTGAATCATGATATCCTGAGCTACAGACATGAACTTCTTTCTTTTATCTCCTCTCAGATGATGTATTACATTGCCCATTAGTTTGCCAATATTTGTAAAACATCTTATGGTGATACTTACAGCTTTACTTAGAGACCAGAAGATGTGCAGACATTAATTACATTCTGGTCATTAGTGTTCATTCTCCTGCTGATACTTATTTGTTATTGTATATTTATCAACTTGCATACTAAAAGGTGCATGTAGCAGAATTTGTCCTGACTTCTGCACTTTCAGCTCTATTGTCCAAAGGATGAAGGAATGTATCTGAACAAATATTTTGTATATACATAATTAATAATGGAAAAATATATGTCAAATTAAAAATAGCAATTAAAAATGTATCTCAGTCTCAAAGAAACAGTTTTCTTTCCAAATAACTATTATAGTGTGATTCTTTAAGAGTTTTATTAAAGAGGACAGCAGCTGTGACCTGATACCAGGAAGCCCAGAAGAGTGACTTAGGCCAAAATACTTTACTCAGCCCTTGTCTGCAACTAGGCTGTGTTCCAGGTATTCCTGCTGCTGCTTAGATTTCTTGTGTCTGAAATAGTTCAATCTTGGAATTTTCCTATATATTTTATTCTGTTGTCCATCGTGCTCAAGCCTTACCTTTATAGACTTTCTTCTATATTCACTCACTGTTCACAGCATAGTTGAGGTCTTTAAATTAGGGTATTGTCTAGTGAAATTTCTGAGGTACTTATTTCCACAATTATAGAGGACGATTTTGAGTATTTTGCAGGCTCTGAAGTTTTCTTCTTAGTAATGGAGAAGAGACAAAATCAGAAATTGAATCTCAAGTAAAATTTCAAAGCTTGCAGTTCTACAAAAATTGCTTGAGAACGCTTTGTTCCATTTTTAAAGCAATAATTTTAACTGGGATGCACAGCTGTGAGTAGACTGGGAATGTCTAGTATGTCTTTAAGTTGCTTCTTATCCTGAGAATTCTCACTTGGGGTAATAATTCTAATTATGGGCAATTGAGTACAGTTAAAGTCTGATATTTGGAAGATAATCTGTTCTTGCTGAATAACCAGACAAGCCCTCAGTTGATGTAGTGCTTCTTGCTGTGTGTTTCAGGAATATATAGAACCTAAAAAGATGGATGGGGGAAGCAGAAGAGAACTAGTGACATATGGCTGAAGTTGTGGGATTATATGATCAGGTTTTCACAAAATTTCACTAAGCCATTCTAGTTCTTCACAGTTTCACATGGATTTTCAGCACTGAAAAACCACATTATCTAAATTCTGTTCTGGACTTGTGGTCCAAAGGCTGTGGAGTAGTTTTGAGCTGTTCAAGCAATTTTGCATATAAAATTGAGTAGACCTAACATTAATCTCACATTCTGTGTTTTTGGGAGTGGTCAAGTCAGTAGGATGGTGTAAAATGCTGCTTAACAGAGTCTTAGTGGTTTAATTTTGCAGGATATTTTTTCTTCAGTAATTTGTCACACAAATATTATTGGGTAGTCTTCAGCTATGAAAAATTTTTTTTCTAAAGTTTTGATTTTTGTGCCAGAGATTATGGAGTTTCTGGTAATTGAATGTGTAATTATGTTAAAAGATGTGTTAAATGTAAGATACTAAAACCAATCAAACAGAAAAACCACACCACAAAACCAAGAGTGCTACTTAGTGGCTTAAATGTGTATCCCTTAGAGGGGCATGCTGAAACAGTACGTACTGGGTTTGAATTTGCTTTTCACAGTACATCTGGGTATTTGAAAACAGTCCTCTTCAGCTGTTAGAAGAGGATAACTGGTAATTATTTAAAATCACTATGTTACCTGAAGAAGCTGACTTCAGGCTATCTCGTATGAGGACTAAGGAAATTTCTACCATGTGTTTCTAACTTATTTGGATATAAAATAAATAGCTGGAGACAGATTTGAGCACAGCATATCTACACATGAATTTCTTCATCACCAGTTTTTGCCAATGCAGATGGATAATGTGAAAACTTGGAAGCCAATTTTCTAATTGATTTGATCTGTTGTCAACAGCACCATTTCTGTGCATTTTATTCATAAATTAAAAGTTCTAGTGAAAAAATATGTAGACAAAGAGTTATTTTAATGGGGCAGGTAGTCATTGAGCCTTTTAAGCTTTTCTAGTTTTTAATACATTGTTTGCTTTGTAGTTTAAGCATCGTTGTGTTTGTTGCAAGGGGATAGAAGCAGCACAGATGCTGTTAACTTGCAGGTCTGCTGAAATGTTTCCGGCTGATGAGTATTTTGCAGATCCTATGATCCTATGCCTTCTCTTGCTCTTTAGCAGCTATTGTGCTGTGTCACAAACAACCTTGAGCTGGAAATACATGTGCTAGACTGTTGCTTACAGAGTGAATGAAGTTCAACTTTCTTACCTCATTAGGGATTGTGCTTTGCCCCAGCTATTTCAGGGAGACTAGTGATTGTAACAAGCCATACACACATCCTGATGGATAAAGCAGCCCTACCCACAGGGCCTGATGAACCTATTGTAAAGTAAGCGCTCTACATGGGGACTTAAGCAGACACAAAAGCCTACCTGTGGTCCAGTCTGCCTGCTGTTGTGCACTGGTGACAAAGCAGACGGCTCCTGGGACCAGTGTGGGGCATGTACCCACTCCACCTGAACGCTGTGATGCTGCCCTTAGCTGCCCTCCATGGCATGGTCAAGCATCATAAGAAAAAACATACAAACCCAAAAATGTTCCTGTTCTGTTTAGTACAAATAAAAGTTCTTCTCTGACAATGTTGTATCCAGGGAGAGGATATTGCAGATTGACCCATCTTTTCACCTGGCACACTAGTTCTCTTGCAATTATTTGCTACAGTGAAAGAAATGGAATCATAAAATTCAGTGTCTCTTTTCCCAGATAACAAGTGATAGGACAAGAGCAAATGGCCCCAAGTTGTACCAGGGAAGGTTCAGGTTGGATGTGAGGAAAAATTTCTTCCCTGCAAGGGTTGTCAAGGCCCATCCCAGGCTGCCCAGGGCAGTGGTGGAGTCCCCATCCCTGGAGATATTTAAAAGCTGTGGAGGTGTGGTGCTGAGGGACATGGTTGAGTGGTGAGATTTCCACTGTTAGATTAATGATTGGAATCAATAATCTTAGACATCTTATCCAACCAAAATGATTCTATGATTTCTAACTGAAATGAAAATGTATCAAATGTAAGATCAGGTATTGAGCATATTCACATACCTCTGCTGTTCTTTACAAGCAAACTTCTTGAAAGGTATATAAAGATAAGGTGCAGTGAATGACAGATGTAACATTGTTTGTAATCCTTTGTGGGCACACTAAGTGCCTAGAGAAGTTGATGTCTTAATACGCCAATTTGTTAACTGAGTGTTTGGGTTACTTTAAAGAGAAGATGGTGTTTTGTTTTGTTGGTTTTGGATTTTGTTTTGTTTTTTTACAGAGTCACATGCAGTGCAAAGGAGTTTGAATAGTTTGCACATCAAGGAATGGGGCAAAACTGAGACAAAACAGAAATTCCCAAAAGGGACTAAAGAATAAGGACTAGTTAGTCCTTCTATTAGTCCTAGACTATTTAGTTCTAAGATGCTTATCATGCAGAGATCAACATGTTCATAATAAACATGAGAATACAATGAATGAAAACAAATGGCTTTGCCTAGTAGGGTATCCCAAAACAATCCAGATAACTTCAGGCTTTCATTTAAAACAAATAAGGCAGCAAGTAGTAGAGAGTGATTTTGATTTGTAAATGTCATTGAGTGTATGAACTGCAGCTCATGTGGTATGTAAATTCTGGTGACCCTGTGGAAGTTGTCCTCTATGATATTGTTTGATATTGCTCAGGTGATCTGTTTACTCCTTGCAGTAATGGAAGGAACAGAAATCTCACAAGAGGAAAATGGGGTTTGGAAACAAGTGCCCTGGCAGGGCAGGTTATTGATGTTGGTAGGAATTAGTAGAACTGATCGCTTATTGTGGCAAGCTGCCTCTGCTGAAGCTGATGGAGCTCTTCCCAGGCATTTCAGTGGAATCAGAATCTTTGTATTTAATAGATTGCAAACTCATTTAGGATAATGATTTGGGCATCTTATGTCTGGGTCTTTTCGCACAGTGGCATCAAGTAACGTACTGTACCAGTATCTTGCTGAGTAGTCTTTGTAATGCTGGAGAGAACTGAAACACTGGTGTTCCCAGTTCTGTCCTACTTACTATATTTTTCCTACAAAGGAAAGCCTTTCTTCTTATAAAAGCTAAGTCTAAATAGCCTGCGCAGTCACTAACTTCCCACTTTGTAGTATTCAATCAGTAGAAAAACATATCCTTTCATTCTGCTAAGATACAAATGTGGGCAGACTTTATCCTGTGCTTACTTATCAGGCCAATATCATATCATTTTTGGGGGGAACTGAGGAAGACAGTGGACTGAAGATGTATGGGCAGCTTGAGCACATGCTTAACAAACTATGACAGTTAGTCTGTCACCTTGAATACAACAGTAAGAGCTCAGATGAGTTCAGAGCCAGACAGTGGTTTTCCAGTTATCATTATATATGGACATATCAAACCAAAAACTAGAACCAAACTGAAAACTTGTACCAAACACATGAAAAAATGCTATACACTATAAAAGTTTCATGACTTAGCCTGCCTAAAATTAAAGTTACAATGGCATTCATTACAGAACAGGGAGGGATCACTTTAAATTACTAATGCATCTTTCATACATGAAGAAGCTACTGCAGGCTGGGTTACTACTTTTGAATATGCTTGATTCTTGAACTCGTGTAGGAAACCTGCATGAACGAGAAGTGGACATCAGCCCTGACCTGTGTGGTTACAGGATTCCATGTGCATGCAGCAACCAAGAGCCCTTCTGTAGCATTAGCATCTCTGGAATACAGATAATGTGTCTTTTGTGTGCAATTTGCTTTTGCTTATTGATTTGACTTTTCAGTCTTGTTTTTCATACCCCTCAAAACTGAGCTTTTTTGTTAAATACCTTAGATGATAAACTGTCTCACAGGACTAGTAGATTCAGTTACCTGACCAAAGTGTTTCTTCCTTGATCTGGTTTGGATCACCTTTCTGAATCCCTGTATAACTTACTCTTCACTTTTCATTCAACCTCTGCACTGCACTACAGTACCAAACATCTGCAGATGTTTCATGTTAAATAGAAGAATTGGACCAAGCCAGCAAGACTCTGTCTTCTTTTCCTTATACAGCAGCGGTGATGGAGCTGCTTGATTTTACAATAGGTGGGAAAGCTGGTTTATGGGACTCTTTATGGAACAGTTTTATTTTCTTAGCAGGCATTTATCTGTGTGATGTATTAATGGCTGTTAGAGGGGTTTTGGCTGTGATGTACAAGTTCACAATACACAAGCATCTTTGAAAATTGTACTGTGTCTTCAGTGCTCTGTATTTGAGAGCTCTTCAAAATAAGGCAGTATTTGGATCATTAGAAAGCTTCTGTGGAGCAAGGGAAGATACCTTTAGGCTGTCTTCAGTACAATAGAAAACCTACTTGTCTTAAATCTGTACTTTGCTGAATTACCTTACTTGGTGAAAAAGATATTTCCAACGGTGGCAGATACCAAGTAATCACAGTGATGACTTGCAGTGTTGCGTATGTGTGCTTCAAGGTATGTGTGCTTCAAGGTATGGATGCTTCACATCAGGCCTCTGTTGTGTAGTGGAGACATTTGTGAAGGTACCTGATTCATGCCATAAGCTCACATGATTTGGAGTTCTAGGATCAAGCTCACAGCAAAGCTTTTATGAACTATATTAAAAAAAACTACCTAGGAATGCCTCATGAGGCCACATTCTCATAGTTCATTCTTTTTCTACTGCATGGGGCAGCACTGAATCAAATCTGTGTTTAGATGTAGATTTTCTTACAATGCATACTGCTCAAGTATCTGTAGTTGCAGTATCCAAGCATCCCAGGCTAATTCTGGGGGGGGGGGGGGGAATGGAGAATTTGGAGGCTTTTGTCTCCCCCTTAGTTATGGTTTCCTATTGTCCTGTTATAGCACTGACACATGGTGATGAGACTCCAGGGCTGTGGCTGCCCTGACGCTTCTACAAATTATCATCAATTTGACTTTTATCACAGTGGAATGCTAAGGTGAATAGGTAAACCTAAGTGCATGTCTACTAAAATTGTTATATTGGTTTCCAGTATGGCAGGTAAGCAGGGGTGAACGGGAGGTTGTGAAGTTCACTGTTCAGCTTTAATTGCATGGATGACCAAAAAGGAGCACCTTAGGGTATCATGACACAAAAGATATACATTTGCACATGAATTTGAACCAAATATCATCAGAATAACTCCTGCCATACTGTGTTGGGTATATTTTTTGTTTTGCACTTATATTATTTAGCATCATCTTTGACAGTTCATGCTTCTGTTTAGCCTGGGGAACTTCACAGGTAGTGCTGTGATCAGGAGCATTTGGCTGACCACCTGCTCCCTCTTGTTCTGGAAATATTACAACTGGCCATGAAACAGCTATGAACTGATCACTTGACCATGGCAAATGAGCTGCCCTCATCAGTGTGTTCTGGTATATATTTAACTTAATAATGTGAGCAGATGGTCATTATATTGATTCATGAAGCAAGAGAGGAAGCTTGGCTGTCTTGATAATGCAAGACCTGAGCGCTGGGCATTGGAGTGGGGCAAAAAGCAGGGCAGGGAAGGAAAAGAGGGCAATTTTATGGTGTGGAGTTTTTGCTGGGGGAGGGGGGGGGTTAGTTGGTTAGTTTGGTTGGCTTTGGTTTTTACAAATTATGAGAGTGGACAGGAATAAAATAAAACATGTTTAGGTGACTCATCAAGGCTGTACATATGGTCATTCCCTGCAGATAGAGACTGTTAGTGCACAGGCACGATGCTGCTGAATTACTTCCACCAGTGATGGTGCTGAAAAGGGGGGAGGAGGGAGATGGGAGGGCAGTAGCTTGTGGAGTTGTGAAACTTCTCACTCTGCTGTTGCTATTAATGATGACAAGTCTTTCAAAGGGAAAAGGTAATATTTAAGTAATAGTTTTTCAGTACTTTTTTTGCAAGGAACAACTTTGTTTTATTGTCCCTCCATTTAATAGGTTATAGCTGGAGATTGAAACAAGAAGCAATTTCTATAAAATACTCAGCAACTACCCTTGTTAGCTAAACTGGGAAGTTCACAAATTCCCAACCTGGATCAACTCAAAGGAACAGCTTGATTTGGTTTGCTAATTTTCACATGAGCAATACCGTACACAGAAGTACATTCTCTTGAGTGAGGGCTTAATCTCGTACTTCAGTTCCTGTTTCTCCAAGCTGCTGATTAGCTTTGCTGTCTTATCAGTTTATGTCATAGTATGTGACTATAAATTGACTTTGCAGTGAAGAGGGAATACGGCTCGTCTTCACAGATGCTGCTGTTGCCATGGAGATAAAAGGACCAATGGCCTTTTCTTGGTTTGGACTGTACTACAGTGTTCATACAGAGATGGTGCGTTCGAAAATGCAACATTTGGTGCTTTTTTATTTCAGTCTAAATATCAAATGAGAAAGCATATTGTTTTTTCTTGGTGATGAAGTTTAATAATAAATACAGATCTGGGACTTTTTCTGGAAGCAGAAAGCAAGCTTACCAGGAATGTGAAAGCAGTGTGGCTGGTGTCTGCTTGCTAAACCTCCTCTCTGGGAAAAACCTTTTGGCTTTGCAAAATATAACCCTGTAGAGCCTTTGGGTTTATCTGATGCAGCGTTTGATTCTGGTTACATCACCAGCTTACTTATCTGTGATGTTCCACTGTGGCTGATCTTGAATGAGCATGCAAAAGCTGTGAATGTGATTTTTTTGGTTTTTTTTTTTGTTTTTGTTTTTTTTGGTTTTTTTTTTCCTTCCCCCTTAAGAAAGAGCTTTTCTACCTCAGATTGCGTGAAAGAAAATATAAATACCAAATCCACAACACATACAAGGATGGCTTGCAGAAGGTGTTATTTGTGAGTACCTTTTCCTTCTTCATCTGTCATCACCTCTCTGATATCTGTGTTGAGGATTCCAGAAGTGGGAGTAGTTATCAGTTTATTGTTTGGTAGGTTTCTTTCCACGAACCATTTTGAGGGTGTTACCGTTTTGGCAGATAAATGATCTGTATAATAGAAAGACATAGATGGTGATTGTGTTTATGTATATGAGTATTTAAAAATGTAACATGATAAAGTTAATAAGTTAAGTCTAGAAGTAAAAAAAAAAAATAACAAAAAGAAAACCCCCACTATGCATACAAAAAGCAATGAAGGGTGCTAGGAATTCTGTCTATGATGAGTCAAGAATCTCTCTTCCATTTTGTTTGAATGCTTTGTCATATTAAAGTAATCTGTCTTTTAAATACATAAACACTAATAGAAGGATATCAAATGCAATCTTAAGTGATATAATATCAGTAAGGCAAAATATTGCTGTTGTTTTGTTGTTGTTGTACACATGCTTGATCAAAAGCTAAAGATGCATTAATTGCTGATTATTTACTTAAGCAGCTTCTCAGACCTTATAGTCAGCACAGCAGGAGTTTAATATTTCATTCATTTAATGCAGTGCATCAGCTCTTTGCCTGAGCTGGCATGTTTGGCAGAAGAGCCTAGTGCGTATCCACTTGTAGCCAGAGAATGGACAATGCTAAAGTTTGCATCTGCTTGTTGTGTCAGCATCAGGGTAGATGTGGAAACCACACCAGGTGGGTTATGCAGCTGAATTCTAGTGGTTCTGCATGACTGTTAACTGTCAGCTTTCTCCTAAACCATACCACATTTTGTTCCACTTCAGGGAAAAAAATCAGAACAAACCAGATACGAATGTGCAGTTAAGTTGTCCTCTACCAGCCACCCTCACTGCTCTCAGTCATTCACTTCTAATCTGATGTTTTGAAATGGCTGTACCTGCTCTTTGCATTTCTGAACCTTGGTAAAAGATCCTCTCCTGTTAGGGTTCAATTCAGGTTTGCCAGAGGATTGTACATGACGAAGATGCAATTGGCATCTGTAGCCTTTTTGGTTATTTTAATAGTGCCGATGAGGGTCCGAATTTGATTAGATCTGCTTCACGTTCAGCGGCACTGCTCATGCTCAGGCAGAGGAATTTCAACCATTCAAGAACAAGCTACTCAAAATGAATGGTGAAAGAGCAGTGGAATCTTCTCTTAAGTTTTCCTCCGCCTTTTGTTTTATGGTAATGGTGTGAATGTTTAAGTTGAAGCATTTTAAAATCAAAATAAACTTGGAACTGTACATAGGAAGTTGATATAAAGAAAGTGAACTTGGAAAACAGGTTGTAGCCTTCCAGGTATACGTGGATCAGCTTTAAATATCACACCGTATGTTTATTCAAGTGAGAAGTAGTAATGTTTGTGTTAGACTCCATTTTAATGTGAGTTGTGGGATTTGGAGATTTTGTAACTCAGCAGGGTGCAAAATTTCTAACAGTGATTATCAAGTGGTGTTAAAGAATATTTAATCTCTGCAGGTTACTTTCGTTAACAGTGATGTTGCAGTCTTATAGAACCATTTTGTACAGTATTTTCCTTCCTGATTACATGTTTGGTATCTTTTGCATAGCTCAGCACATTGCTGTAGAAAACAAGATATGAACTATAACTTCTATAGTTTTGTATTTTACCTCCTATTAAAGCAAGTTGATGTGGATAGTTCAAGGGAAATATAAGCCTAGGGGCTTTTTTAGAACTGACTGTCTAGAATAGGTACATACAAAATCTTCATGTTTGTTAACACTGGTCTGTCATTAACACTGAAAATGTATATTAACCAGTTAAATACAGCAGCTCTTTAATGCATGAGTAGGTTTTGAGATGCAAATAGAAATGCTGTAAATCTGTCAGTGTTCTAATAATACATACACTAAGGACTTTTGCCTTTAAAAAAAATGTGTCTTCTTTTGCATCTTAGAAATTAAATGTAAAAAGCTAGATTGTTGCTGTTCTAAAAAAAAGCTAAACAATGTCAGACTACTAGGATTAGAAAAGGCATTTTTTCAGATGCTGCACTGAGTAGAGCATATGTCGTCGGGACATTCTTTTAAGTAATAGGATTTGCTTTGCTGTAAATCTCCTATGCCATATCTGTGTAATTTCATTCTTTATACATTACTATTTTCCCGCTTTCATGAGCTTCAAATCCAATATGTACAGATGTCACTATTTAGAAATGGTTTTACTATGATTGTTGCTTCTGTGAAATTACAAACGTGGTTGTGTTTTGTAGTGTGAGTTGTAGCTTCTTGAGAAATTCTGGGACCTAAATATGGAAAAGATGCAGTGAATCCATCAATTTTCTGATTTAATCCAAAGGATTTTATTCCTTCTGTTATTCTCAGCTTCAAGTCTCTTTGCTTTTTATTTCTGGTATTGGACTGTGTGAGGTTTTTTCTACAGATTTTGCAAGTGCCAAGTAAGCACAAATGGTACGAGTGCATTTTGTGTGTACTCTAAATTATTGTACATCGCCGTTCAGAATAGATGGTTTTGTAGTAAGACTTAATCAAAAGGGAAATAAATGTTCCTAATTATAAGTATCTATATATTAACACTTTTAATTAAATTCACCCTACTTACGGCTAACCCAGTACTGGATGCTGCCTACAAGCTGCTTTGGCTGGGTACAAAAGAAACCCCTCCTGCCTATTTCTGTAGGTCTGTACTTCATTTGCATGAAAACAAACAAGTTTATAATAATTATTCTTACAGAAATGATTATAAAATGTTAATAAGCATTGTGTTCTATAATGGGACAAAAATAACTGACATTTCTTATTTAGTGTGCTGTGACAGTGCTGGTTTTATTCTTCCAAAAGGTGATAATTATTTTAAGACCCTTTTGATGGAGGTCAGTGACAACATTCTGAAAAATCCATCTGTGGACGCTTGAGCTGGAAATGCATTAATGGTAGTCTTCCTTGAAACAAGAACTTAGCAGCTTGCATTTATACTGCAACATGTGCAAATGCTTTTAAATGCTTTTAAATTTTTTAATCATTTTGATGACCACCAAATTTTCTGAATTCTTGAGCAAAATTCAGTGGTCTGTACTCTAGCCTACAAATGGCAGTCTTTTAGAGCTGCTGATTTTATTGAGCATCCTTGATATCTAGTAAGACTATCTCCAATTTTTATTAAGAAGAAATCCTAATCTACAATGCTTTTAGCTAGGTTATATGAGGAGGGAGGTGTCAACATAGCAGGAGTAGAACATATGGCTCTACTGCTTTATAATATCTGTGTGCTTTTCTTGACTCTCAGACTACAGTGCAAGGTAATTATATTGATGTTCATTTGCCATGAGTTGTCTTGCTACCTTCCTGTGATCTGGTGCCCAAGAAGCTGTGTACCTAAAGCCATTTTGTTGAAAGAAAGTGATAGGAATAAAGGTACTGTAGTACTCTGTAGTGTGACCTCTGCCAAGTACTGTAAGGTTTTTACAAATGCAGCCATAAAAGCAATAAAAGTATTTAATTTTGTATAGATGCAATGTGAAAAAGTGTGTAGGGAAAAGACTGTAATTAAGAAGAAGGGCGGGGGGGGGGGGGAGATTGTTTGCTATATGTCACCACAGTCTCTACTTGACATACTTAAGATACAGACTGTTGGACATGAAGTGGGATGAATTGAATAAAAAAATTTTAAAAGACGTTTTTTTTCAGTGCTACTTCAAAAGCCAAATCATAATGTCCTGTGTGTTTTATGATGTGAGTTGCAAAAGGACTATCTTTGATGTCAGAACAGTAGGAATTTGTCCTTGCAAACATGAATGGGTCATCTGCTAAATCACCTTTAGCAGACATGGCCACCAAGAGCTACAGCAAACTTGGACTGTGAGGAAATGATATAGGTTGCCGTATAAAACAATCTGCTGTTTTCTCTGCTGGGTGAGTTTCCAAAAACCCAGTTGTATTGTGGGCTCAGTCAGTGTGTTGATTCTAAAGCCTTTCTAGCATGTTAATAAACATGTTAATAGGCAAACTTTTAGCCTGAGTTGCTATGAGTCTGTATTATTGTGACTTTTATCATTCACCAGCTCTTTGGAGTTCGGTTTGGTTGTATTTCAAATTCTTCTTCTCATCAAAGACATGGTTAATTATTAAACAAGAAGACAGACTTTACTAGTTTTTAACTATAGTCTTTTCTAATCTCAGCTGTAGCCATAACTCTGGATTGATGCAAGAAAGGAAGTTTTCAACTTGTAAAATAATGTTGTAATTCACCAAGATACTTGTACTTCTCAGTACTTTTTTTTATTAGCTCGTAGGCATAGATTCAGTCAAATCATTCTTAGTGACCCCAGATGACACTGAAGTGAATGGCTTTGTAGAGGGGATGAAGTTGTCTACCACTCCTGCTATTTGCAAGCTAATTTTAAAAAGGCTTGTGTTAACTAGCACCAGGTACACAGCATGCCTGAGGCAGGGTAGGAGGCAGTGCTGGGATCAGTTTTTCCTAATGCTCACACATACTCATTGGAACAAAGCACCTCATGGTGCTGAAGAAAAGGAAGAATACTGGCAGATGGAGCTGAGCAGATTGTTATTGCATACAAAGAAGAGGAATAGTGTATGAAGTCATACGGCTGTAGGAAAGGGAAGCAGTTAAGATAAACAAACGTTCCTTGTAGGCTCCTGTTACCAGCAACATCATTAGCTTTATAAAAAGACAAGATTAATGCTAGCTGTGGTCCTGTACCAATACACTTTTACTAAGTCCCTCAGTCTCTTCTGTTTGAAAGATGATAAACTCATTAGGAAGGATTTCTAAGGTAGTGATGATTTAATAATGCTGTCCACCTTCCCGCAGGTTTACACATGCTTGAAATTAAACAGTAGCAAACTAAAAAAGGGTTGGCTATCATGTCCTGTACTAAATCCTGTGCTATTCCAAGTTAGGAGGGCAGGCTTTCTTCGGTCCCTGGATGGATGGATGGGAGTGTGTACCAGCTAATAGCCCAGCAGCAATGTCCTGCTGCCAGGAGCTGGAGGGTGGTTACCAGCCCACTACGGGGACATTTTGGAAGCAGTAAGAAGATAGCAAAGGTGATTCCAAGTTAATAGCCTGATATTATGTTGTCCCAGGTTAATTTAAAACCAATATTGAGAAAATAGTCTGTGAGTTTGGGAGACTCGGTGGTTGTGAGAGAAAATGGGGGGAAGAAAAGATAGCTGTAGCTTTATGTGATAACCAGTAATCTATTTCTGTTTTATTTGTATATCTAAGCAAGACACGAGTACTGAAAAAGAACAGTCATTTCCATTCTCTGATAGACGTGAAAGTGTTGATAAAATGAATGGTTTCTAATGGCAAATATCGTGCAACTTATACAGAAGTGAGAGGAACAGTTTGGATCTACTTTGGGTCTGCAAACTTACATCATAGATGGATTTTTCTAGTTACGTTGGTACCCTGAAGGAGACGTGATTTCAAGGTTTTGGTTTAGAATTGGTTCTGGTTTTACTAAGTAGTCTGTTCTCAAAAGAACTTTAAAAATTGACCAGTGGTTACCCATCCGTGAGTGCCTGGGGAGAGCTGGAAGGACCTTGGTCTGGAAGCAGGAAATTGGAAGCTTCCATGTCCACTGGGATGTTGTGGTAATGTTTCAGAAACTGAAATTACCAGCAGAAGCATTCATCAGTTTAGTGATTTGTCTTGTGTCAGTGTCGAAGTAGCTGTGCTCTGCATTTAATCGTAAATCATCCTTAAAGACGATAGATTAGAAATGTAGAAACTAAACATACTAGGGCCAAGTATCTATGAGGCTGTGAACAGGGGAAGGGATTACTTCTCCTCTGAATTATTTAAATATATTTCTTTTGATATCTTTAGGTGTTACAACTTCACACATCAGTTCTATTTCGAATGCAAACTTGTGTTGAAGGCTGATTGAAAAGTCTAGATGCATAGTTTTATAAAAACCCAAACCAACAACAAGGAAAATCAAAATAACAACAAAAACACCAAAACCCAACCAACCAAACAAAAAAACCCACACAAAACAAAACAAAAAAAAAACAAAAAACAAAAAAACCCCAACAACAAAAAAAAAAAAAAAAGGCTTTTGAATCTTGAACTTTTTCTGGTGTGTTTCAAAGGAGTATATGAATGGTGGTAGCAGGTGACTGAGAGCACAAAATGCCACATATGGATCTTACATTGTGCCAGCAGAACCAAAACACTGAGTCAAGACATCCCTGAATTTTAGAATTCGAAGCAGTGTCCAAACCTAATGTTTGCTTCTGTAACTACTTGGGCAAAGATCCTATCTTTGAACACCCTAAGAATGGTTGAAATCTAACCTTATGTGGTAAATGTGCATCTTTGACATCTGAGATGTTCTTGTCGGAACACAGCAATGAGATGTGGTAACTTCATCACGAGCCTGCAGTTGAACATTGTCAGCTGTTTTATCTGCTTCGTACCTGCACCTACGACACACAGAGTGCCACTGTACTTACTGCTTGACAAACCTTTGGCACTTCTTATTTGCTATCAAGGTGACTGGAATCATGCATTTCTACTGCAACTTTGAAAAGAAACTCAAAGCAGTTGAGCTCCTAACTGGTCTTGTGCAATAGGTGAGTATTAACCTTAACTGCAGATGAGCAACATGAGATTGTAGGGAGAAATTTCTTCTTCATTGCGTTGATTTTTTTGGAACCTAGGAAAGTTGGAGTAGGACACATTTATGGAGCCTTGCAGTAGAGTCTTTATGGAATAGCCAGGATCAAGCTCTGTTTAAAATGCTTTGTTGAGCAGAACTGAATCCGGACAGAGTCTTTCATGCATTTACTGGTTTATTCTCTAGAGATTCAAACAGGTACTATTAATAAAAATAAAGAATTTTGTTTGGGGAAAAAAAGTGTGTTGGGAGGGGAACCTGTGACACTTTCATACTAATTTCCTCCTTTTGCTTCTACTGAAAAAAATCAGGTATTCACAAAGCAGGAAGAAGTGATTTCACCCGTGTGATCAGTTCCCCTACCCAATGTGAGACTATTGTGCAATGCACACTGATAACGTATTGCCCTGGTTCTGTGAATTGTGTGGAGCAACTTGTGTGAATATTGTTTGTTTTTTGTGTCCGAAAATACAGCTTTTGTGTATCCTAACTGCTTTTATCACAGTCCATCAACGTTTTCAGTAACATTGTCCATCTTCCTTTAGAATTGTTCCGTTTCTCTTTCCAAGTGGTTTGAAGGTGCCAGCAGTTAATACTTGTGTGCTGCGAGGTGTTAGCAGGGTATGTCCCGTGATGGCAATCTGCCTCCTGACTGGATTGTGCTGCACTTCTGTTTCTAAAAGCTCAAGCACTTTATAGGAGTTACCATCAGTTGCTATCTTTAAACAGAAAATCCAACTTATCTTGGCAGGGCAGTTGCTGACACACTCTTGGCAACAGAAATTGGAACAGGCTGACCTTGTTATATTTTTTTTTAATAAAGGATTAGTAACTGACTCCGTTCTGAACAAAACCTGACTTTTTTCACTTAACCGCTGTGATCTTATAAGAAAGTGACCTCACAGGATTCACTTTAAGCCTCAGGGATGGAAAAGAATCAAAATCAATTTTATGAAACATTTGCCAACATGCCAAGCAAAAGTGGAGAAGGGAAAAAGAGTGCAAGTGTGTACACATACACACACTCACTATTAATAGTCCATTTGGATGCTCACAAGTCAAATGAGGATTTTCAGTTTAATGGCTACTTCTCCCTTGTGTGCACACTCCAAGAGCTAGGAAATATCGATTAAATTTTTTATTATTTCCTAGAAGAATGCTGTGTCTTAAGAAATGTGATTAAGTGGTTTTATCATGGAGGACTTACTGTGCTAAACTTTGTTTAATGTTTCCTGGCACAAACATTAAAAATGCTGAGGAGTGTACTGTGTGTCGCTTAAAGATTTTCTGAGCTGTACTTCAGATGCAATAACTTGTCTTGTTTTGCAACTCTTCTTTGGTTTTCATGAAACAACACAAACATTGTGATCTGGGGTGCAGAATATCTTTGTGTTGTAAAGCTTTTTTTTTTCTTTTTCCATGCTTTGAACAAATGACAGCAATTATGTTAGTATTGCACATTTCAGCATATTATTTAAAACTTGTGTGAAACTTAAATTCCTTTAAATTTGTAAGTGGCGTATTGCAATATATTTCTAATTGCTGGGCTTGAAAAAAGCTTATGTCCATGTTCATCACATTATTCCTCCTCATGTTTAAGCTCTGTGTTTGTAATTCCATGAACAAAGAAACAGCCTGACTGGTGCAGAGTAAGGTGCAAATCTGA
This sequence comes from Todiramphus chloris collaris, assembly GCA_025345505.1. Lineage (NCBI taxonomy): Eukaryota > Metazoa > Chordata > Aves > Coraciiformes > Alcedinidae > Todiramphus > Todiramphus chloris. Next base: position 4,345,468 of record JANVCC010000057.1, on the reverse strand, counting down.
AGCTTCATTTTCATAGAGATTTTAACCCTCTGTGTTTAGCTTTTGCCTCTGTTCTGCGTGGCAAGGCAAAAGCCAAGTCTTAAATTGGCATTTTATCTTAATCTTGTGACAAAACTTTGATTCTTCATTGCAACAGTTCATCACTGTCATTCTCGATGTGTATATTTAAACCATGGGATTATTCCCCTTTTTATTTCCCGGGATTCAGAATTGACAGCTGTACATCAAATTTCATTCAAAGTTATCATGAGTTTCAAATATACCTATTAGCACCTGCTTTTCCCTAAAAAGCCCCTTCTTAAACACTTGGTGTTTTGACTTTGTGTTTTTCCTTGTGTCGTAGGTCTTTAAATACTCTGCACCAGTTTTGCTGTCCAGCTCCATTGTACCATTCTCAGCTAGCTGTCCCTGCCACACACTCAGAGTACAGGTAAGAGTAGATATGGTCCACCCACTACTTATTTCTGAAGAGACATCTAATGTTACAATTCAATTTAAGAAAAGGAATAGTAGTTTGAAGTTTAAAAGAAAAAAAAAAAGTATTAGAAAAATATATCAAACATTTTTAACACTTAATAGGATAGTTCTATTTGTTTCTCTCAGGCACTCTTGAATTATACAGTCAAATGAGTTTCATGTGCTTTAAGAGGCACATCCCCCAGACTCCTTGAAAGGTAGAAAGAAGCTAGTTATAGAATCATAGAATGGTTTGGGTTGGAAGGGATCTTAAAGATCATCTCATTCCAACCCCGCTGCCACGGGCAGAGACACCTCCCACTAGACCAGGTTGCTCAAAGCAACCCAGTTGTAGGTTTAGTTCTCACATTACATACATATTGAAGAGTTTGTATCATTTATGTAGGATGTTGCTGTTGTTCTGAGCGACACCTTTGTTAATCGGTGAATATTTCATGATGGTATGTGAGGGAAGCCCTCTGTTGTGGCACTTGGAAGGTTAAAGGCCTCACCTGCAAAAGGCTCAGCACTGCCTTTGCATCTGGATAGAAGTGGGGTGTTTTTAAACAGATGCAGGCCCCCGAAGCCCTGAATATATTCAAAGTATATGTTTTCCAACTAATAAAACTTCATTTAATGTAGATGTCTTTATTATGTGTTTTCCAAGTTCTCTTTGATCAAATGTGGAGAGAAGTAATTGCACATCTTAGTAAAATCCATTGTCTGTGCCAGTGTTTATTTTAATAGTCATCTTACAGAAGCATCAAAGGACAGCTAATCTAAGTAATTAGAAATGTGGAAACTGTTCAAAAATTGTGCATGTGATGAAAAATAGTCTTTAATTTTTACTTTTACTATTAGTGATTAATTTATTAATAATTGCCAGCTCATGAATAATATTAATATCAAAATATTGAAAGTCTGGTGCTGAAAAATCGGTCACTTAGCACTGGTTGGTAATCAAGAAAGATGAAAACAAATAATGAATCCTAAATCTGTAAATGCATAAACATATTTCTGATTTGAATCTTTCATCTCTTAGTTATAGCTAACCCTGCATGTTTGGATTCATCCTTTTGTTTTACATTGCAGCATCTGTTTGTATGTTTGGAGTTTTTTTTCTCCCATCAGAGGTCTTGGTTTTATTTGGTGGTAGTAAATCCATAGTTGAGCTGTAAGACAACTTTGTATTCCTTCAGTGAGCAGCAGTCCCAGAACACTATTAGATTCCCCACTTGCTTTTTAATGAGGCTTTTATTTTTCCTTTCTCCTTAGTTTATAGTTCTTTAAGTTTAAGGACTTTTTAGAGATCTTCCTGTGGGGATGTGGATGGGAAAAACAGTTGTTTCTTGAATGTTTCAGCATCTTGCTCCACATAGGTTATTATTTTTATAGGTAGTATTTCTTCTGTAATTAAAACCTCTTACCAGCACAATGATGTGCTAAAAAACCCTGAACTTCTCTAGCTTTTTTTGTCTTTCTGTCTTTGTCTAGTAAAACAATAAATGCTTTATGTGTGGCTGGATCCATAAAGCATGTACAATTTTTACTGCTACTACATAAAACAACATATAGCTTTGGATGATGCCCAGACATACTCTGTAAGACCTTCAGCTTTTGTTTAAGGAATGGGCTGTGTGAAGGAACTCATCATTGACCTTGTTTGCTATCAAGGAAGCTTTGATCTCAAACTCTCCAACTGTGTGTACAAAAATAGCCATAATTCAGGTAGAACTGGTGGAGATAACAAGAATTTCCAACAGTTCCTGAAATAGTAGCATTGCCCATATTTTCCTAATGGAAATGGAGCAATCAATGGGTCTGTGGCTGGCTGCCACGTAACTTAACGTGCTCTACATCTCACCCCCTTTCCTGGCTACACTGTCTAGGTCTACCAGCAGCATGTGATCTGATCTGTGCTTTTTTATTATGTGTGGTAAGGGAGTTCAGGGCTTTAGATACAGCCTTGCTCTCCTCTTGCTTCTTCCCCCCCCCCCCCCCAAGTTGTTACCTGGGTGTAACCTTCCCTCTGTGAAACCTCCTGTGGAGTATCTGGCTTTTTGAAAGACATCAAGATGCTGGAGCAAGTCCAGAAAAGGGCCTCCAAGGTGTCTTGGGGCCAGAGCACATGACAAGTGAGGAGAGGCTGAGAGAACAGGGGCTGGTCAGCCTGGAGGTCTCACAGCTTATGCTGTCTTCAACTTCGTAACTGGAGAGTATGGAAAAGATGTAGTCAGCCTCTTCTAGGAGAGGACAGGACAAGGGGTAACAAAACCAGACCATTGTCAGGACAATTCAATTAGATATAAGGTGGGGAGAGTGGGGAGAGAGGGGAATTTCACCATCAGTGTGGTTAAACACTGGATCAGAGGCTGGGAGAGGAGATGGTATCTCTGTCTTCAGCAATACTCAGTTCAACTGGACACAACCCTGTGCAACTGATGTAGTCAGCCCTGCTGTGAGTGGAGGACTGGACTTGTAGATACCTCCAGAAGTCCCTTCCAATGCAAATTATCCTGTGCTTCTGAATCGCTCAGTTCCTGGGAAGGTAAAAGGAGCTGCAAGTTTGCTCTATAGAATTTAGTTTCAAATGATACAGTGATGTTAATGCCATCCCAGGAAGTGTCCTGCTCTACTGTGGTGGTGGGTTAGAGCCAGACTCTTGTAGTCTTCCTCATGTAAGGAATTGATTTGGTTTACCCATGAGCTGTGGTGTCCAAACTGTTGGTTGCAACTTGGCTTCACTACACCTGTCATCTCTGAGTCAAGTACAAATTCCACACCTGTTTTTGTAAACACCCTGTCTGTGGGAACCCTCCTTCTGTGAGTGAAAACCAGTCCCTAGAACACTGATGAAATTGGGCTTTAAATTTCCACATACACGTAATAGTATTAAATGTAGCTTTTAGTCTTCCCATTTATCAAATTATAAATAGAAATAATTAGGAACAAAACTAACAGAAATGGATGCTTCAGTCTAACTTCAGTTTTGAGGCTTTATTTAGAAAATACGCAGAGGGATTAATTTTGTAGCCCAGAATTAAAAATTAAATTTGCTCTGAAAGAAGCAATTAATGAATGCACTATAGTGAAATCTGGAGCATCTCTGATTTGCTGGATGTTTTATTCACTCCAGCAGTTTTATTCTAGTCAAAATGATCTTTGGCATCTGTTCTGAATTGTTAATAGGGAAATAATGCATTTTTAATAACTGCAGCTCTTTCAGTAATCCCTTGCTTGCTCATTTTACAGTGTTCAAAATAGAAATAATACAAGTTCTCTTGTATTCTCCTATTATAAGAAAAGTCTTAGGAAGCCTACGCATATAATGTACTTCAAGCTAGTTATTAACTTGTTCTAGTTAGCCCATATGGCTCCTGTGTTTGCTAATGTTGTTTTATTTTTGTTTGGAAATTAAAAAACCAAACAAACAAGTAACCCAAACAAAAAAAAACCCAAACAAACCACAACACACAAAAAACCCCACAGCCAATACCAGTAATGCCTGTAGTTTGGGTTGACTGCCCTTCCCCTCCTGCCTCCCCATGTGCTCTAGTTTGAAGCGTCATGAGGTGCTCTGTGCTTGTTAGTGTTACACTGAATACAGGTTTTGTGGCTGGTGTGAAGGACAAAGTAAAGGAGATGATGGCACACCCTGGAGAGGCTTCCAGAAGGGCATGGATCCATGTGGGCTTGTACTTCGGCTGCTGAGCCTCTTGCACAGCATGGCCTTGCAGCTGGAGTATGGACAGAGCAAAGCCCAGAGATTAAAATGACATTCAGAGAAAGTAAATTGAATCATCTTGTTTGAAGAACAGCCAGTTCCCAGCAGTTTCTAAACCCATCTTCTAAACAAACTTCAGTCAGCACTTCATCCTCTCCTTCTAGATACCTTATACTAATAACAGACACCCACTTTTGTGCACCTGACAGTTGTCCACTTGGAGGATATCATTTGAACCTTCAGGTTCCTCAGCTGTTTACATCACTCCTGAACATGCAGTATTCATTCACAGCCTGAGGATAGTTAACCAGCCCATCCTTGGAAAAGTCCTCCTACTCTGCTGAAATTAGTGAGCCTTTTATTTGGGTTTGGTTTGGTTTAATGCCCTGGAGCCCTAATGCTGCTGTAGCTGTCAGCTCTTCAGGCTGTGTTGTGATGAGTGTTTCAACAGCAGTGGCTGCAGGAATAGCCCACCCAGGGGGACAGAAGGTAGAAGAGTGCCCGCCCCTCGTTGGGAATACAAAGTCCTATTCATATCTGTATTTTTGGTATGGATATGTATAGGCTGATATATGCAGCTACAACTGTGGACAGATTTGCTCACCACTAATTTCTAAGTGTCTTTTCATCTGTTGTGTTTATTCATTATGATGATTACCTTGTTCTGATTTGCATGAGGTGTTGGCTGTCACTCATTCCTTTCTCCATCCACTTTACCTTCCTTCCTTCTAATGTTGAATTAGATGCCCTTATCGTGTCCAAAGACCATTTGCAAAATTGTGAAGCTAGAGATTTTTCTTTTCTTTTCTTTTTTTTTTTTTTCTCCCCAGTGATACCTGTGAAAACAAAATGATAATGCAAAGGATGTTATAGTACCAAAGAAATCCCATCATTTTCTTGCAGTCTCTACCTGCTTAATGTTTAATCAGCACCTCTGGGAGGTAAAAAACATTATTCTGAAAATACTGTACTTCTGTGAAATTTTAATGTGGAATCTTTGTTTCACCAGGTAATGTTGGCCTACGTGCAACAAACCACTGTGTGAAAGGGGATAGAAGGGTTGATTGTGCTATTTCTTTTTGTCTGAGCCACTGGTAGGCACCGCAGCTATTCTGTTACCATAACTGGTTAACACAGAAGCTTCATGTACACTGATGTCGAGCTGATACTGCTTCTATATCATATTAGAGTGGTTGGATTTTTCTTGTTTTCTCAAGAGCATGGTGGGAATTTGTACACAGTGGGCACGGTCAGGGAAAATTAAGAACTTTTCTCTTGGATCCCTGAAAGTGAAAAATATAACTATTTACAGATGAATATGATTCTTTGCAACTCTCGGTTCACGTTTTTTCCCATTTCCCAGGCTCAGATACATAGCAGATATTTCACATGTCCTTCATAAAAGCATCTATAAGCATAGATACTTCATAAAAGCATCTATAACTTTCCACACTACACAGCAGACTCCTTGGCCCTGTGGTAGTTTCCCAATCAGTCATTAATCAGAGGTGAAGCTGTAGATGCAGGAGCTGTACTTCAGAATCCTTTGTACTATTCATACCACAAAGTTTTCTACAAAAAAAACAAAACCAAACCCCACGTTGAATAGGAATCTTATTTCTATCTGAATAGCAATAGCCTATCTCTATAACATAACATGTTTAAACTCTGTCACCTCTTTTTATAACATGCAGAGATTTGAAAGCTTGACAATGTTTTTTATCAAATTGAGCAAAGGAGTGAAACCAGCTGAGCTCTGACCACCCAGTGCAATGCAACAAGCTGTGATACGCAGATGAACAAAGCAAACCAGATCCAAACTCTGACCAAGTCAGTGTGCGGTTCAGATGGTTACATAAGGCATCTGTGTTTGAACCCTATGGCAAAGGAAAGCTGGCATAATTATAGTAATACTTGTAATTTTCCACTTGATGCCTACGTGATCTAGCAATCGTGCTAATACACAGCAAGCTGTTTGAAAACAATCAGGAGCTGGCAGAATATAATGAAATTTATGATTTCTTTGTTTTATTTTCTTGCTTTTCTTCCTTCATTGTGTTCCTTTCCATCCTCCTTTAGTCTGTTATTTAGTTTAAAGGAAATGACTACTTGTGGTTGTGTTAACTGATAGAGAAGTGACATCCTACAAGCTTCCTGCTAAGCCGGCCCCCCTTCCTCCACCCGCCATAAAGCACATTGTAGCATTACAGATGTAGGTATTCCAAACCACTTCTTTGTGCCTTCTGTTTTGTAGCACCATTCATGATGCTGGCAACTCTGCATGGAAACAGAGCTTTTGCTTCTACTTTGAAAGAAGGTCGGGGGGAGGAGTAGAGTGCAGATATGTTAAACATCAGTATGTAAATCACCAGCCAAAGGGCAATGCATCTGTTCTGCATTTTCAGTGGAACATGGGCGGTGAAAATACCTGTGGAAAGTTTCTTTTAAACATATTAAAAATAAAGGAGCCGTGGCCACAGTAAACTGGGTATGTACACGACTACTTAATGTAATTTTTTTTATGGGTAAAACACAAACTGCCCTTTCAAAACATCCTTTGCCTCAGAGTTTAACTGTTGAAAGTCCTGTCTCTGAGATTGTAATGGGTTAATCGGATGGTACTTACAAACAAGTTGTGCTATTTGTGGATTTAAAAACAAAAGCAAATCCATTTCAAACTGAATTTTCCTAATGCTCTTCCCTATGATTCTGTTCCTCTGTCTCTTTTCTTTCTTGCCCTCCTTCTTCCTTGGCAGGGAAGATAATGTCCTGCACCAGTTCTGCTGTCCACCTTCGGGGTCTAGTAGTCCATCTTCAAGATAACAGCGGAGCTTGGGGTCGCTAAGTGTGCAGTCAGTGCCACATCTGTATAGTCCACCTCTCCTCTCTTACTGGTGTGTATGGGACTGAAGCTTGCATGGATGCCATAGGATTCTGATTTATGTCAAGTATGAGTTACTCAGAATGGCACAGCCATAAATTTTTGCTGTCAATGTTTGGTAATCTCTCCATGCTTTTCTACAGCTCTCTTCCTTGTGTCCGGCATTTCAAACACACTCAAACTGTAAGCAAATACAGAAAATGCACAGTTTATTTTGAACTAAAATAAACAGTACCGTAAGTCTTTAAGTGTACTGTGAGTTTTGTTACCATACATACATGGCTGTGTGGCTTGAAGAGTACAAACTAATGTGATTTCTTCTCCCCTAAATGTCGAGGATATGGGATAAGAAGGAAACTGTTGCTTAGAGGCTGTCTTAGGTTGTTTTCACTGCCAACAGTCCTATAAGTTGGCTTCAAGGTTGGGCAAACAGCAACATGACATTTTATGAACATTACTATATAAAACTTAATCATTCTTGCTTTGCATTTTGGTTATTCTGAGGAATCAACACACGTTGTTACAGCAGATACTCTAGCTACAAGTGATTACATTGCTAAGCTGCTTTGAGGACTGTCTTCTAATTTTGTTTGCCAGTGTTTGTGAAAATCTTGTACTAAGCATTAGCAAAAGTGCAAGGTCATTACTTATGTACTTCTGTTACCTAATTGATGAAAACATTTTTCCCTGAGCCGTGCACAAAATTACCATTGAAGGAATGAACTTGTAATTGAATGGCCCTGTAACTGCAACCACGTAGATGTGAATGAGTCTGTGGGTGTCTAACAATACAGTCCAAGATACCATTGCCCAAGAGGCACTTTTTTGAATACATGTCTCCAGATGTGTCTTGTGGCTCTAAAATAACTGGAGGATTTTTACTGTTTGGATCTTCCAAACTTAAACAGCCCAAGCAGATATATCAGGAAACGGAATTTCTGTGAAGTGGCATTTGCTAGCCCAAAGCTAGGAAGAAAGAAAGACTGACTGGGGAGGGGGAAAATGGCTTATAAGTCCATTGTTGCTGTCATGAATTAAAATATTCGTGCAGCCTGTCTGAGCTTATGTAACAGCAGAGATGGTTAGGTGTATGGTGAAAAGCTGGTCATTATTTTTTGTTATATGTGGCTTTGAGGATGGGATAAAAGGAGAATCAACAGGATCAAGAAGGAAAGGCCTGTGAAGGTAGCATGAGGCTCATTCTCATCCTGCATAATGCACTTTTGAATGACTCTGAAGGATTCTATATAAAAAAAAACAAATACAGGTTATTTGCCTTTTCAGTTAGATTTGATCTGCTGCTTCTGCCCTTGCTGTTAATGTTTCTTGTGCTTGCCTTTGATATGATGGTGAACTGTTCAAGGCCTAAGGAAGAATTTGCTTACAGAAGGCTAATCTGCCTTTGTGATGGTGCAGATTTGTCTGTCCTTCATTCTGAGTGCAGATTATCAACAATATATGGCTTCTTCTGTTATTTGGTATTGAATGTTCTGTAGTTTCATGTGTTTCTCAATCACTTGGCATCACAATATATATGAAGTACTTTCATTCCCACCGTAAAATTTGAAATTTATGTATGCAAAAATTGTGTAGTAGGTTACTGCAGTTTATTGTGTCCCTGGAAGTGCTCCCATGTTTACTGGGCAGGGTAAAACATTGAAATGTTTGAGTCTTGCTCACAATCGTCGTCTTTTAAAGCTATAATTAAGAGTTTCTCAGAGTTGCTTCCCAAAGATAGAAACAGTAGGAATTTCTGATATTTTGACTTGCTTATCTCCCTCCCAAATGTGTAAACAGTAATTAACTCTCTCTCGTCAGTGTACTGAACTACAGCTCTGCAATTATTCTCTTCCATAGGGTAGGACTTGTCCAATCTTTCAATAAGTATCTTTTATATCTTCGTGTAAGGGAAAACAAAGAAGAAAGGCTACTATTTCAACATGAAAATTAAACCCACCAACGCCGGGTGTCAGCCCTTTTGCCTTGAAGAGACAGCGGTTGATTACCCTGAATGTGGTTGTGGTTAATGATGTGTCTCAGGAGAAAATGAAGTCAAGGACTGCTCAGTGTTATTAGCTGTAACAGAACTCTATCATTGGCTGTTTCCTATCTGGTAGTTTTCCAATTAAGGGAAAATAGTGTCATTATAAGTTGCTGGCATTTGAAACAGTTTGAGTTGGTACCCATAGTATCATAAAATCATGGCTTTTATTCTTCATGGAGCAAATACAGAAGCTGACCTTCTCCAATGCAACAAAGTGTCAGAAATGCAGAAGTAAACCTTCTCCTGTTTAAATAAATCATGGCTGGCTAAATAAAACATGCTGTGAATCTCAGGATTTAGCAGTAGAGCCTAGTAGGGGTTCTCTTTTAGTTAACTGGAGTTTAAAAGTAGATGACCTAAATGCTGCACATTATTATAAAACAGAGAAAGGTACCAGTGGTAAAATTTCCTTCTTCCTCCAAACTCCTTGTTAAATTTGCACTGGTTTTGGGAAGAGTGAAGACTGTCTTAACGTGTATTCTAGTATGGAAGGTGGAGAAGAAATGTCATTTTTTATGTTTTTATGTACCAATTTTATTCATTCAGAAACTCCAAGGATTGAAGAAAAGCTGCTGCTTTGGGAGAATTCAGTTTGGGAATTTCTTCTTTGGCGCCTTTAAGCACCTGCACCTAATAGGATCAGGCTATTTTGTTTATCTTCTGCAATGTGGAATTCTCCTTTGCAAGCGTCTTCAGCTCTTCCATACTTTTGCCTGAAATATATGGGTGAGACTTCAGTTTTGGAGAGCAGAGACTGATTTGCTGTAATTTTCCTGCACATGTATTCTATTCTCTCTGTAACAGGCTGTGGGAAGGCTTTAGAATGGCTCTGAGCAGCGTGTGCGGACACTCTGTGTTCAGTGGTATATGGATTTTTAGGCACCACTAGATGGAGCAAAATAAACAGCTCAACATTGATAAATGAGAGATGCATCTTCCAAAGCAGACCTTAAAATAACTCCTAACTAGCCAAAGGAAAATGTATAATGAGGAGGAGAAAGAATCCCTTGAAAAATGTAGTAGGGTGTAGATCTTCAGCATGACTGAAATCAAGCTTTTAAAAATTTCCCTTAGTCGTTCTACCAACTGTGTAATCGAATATGGATTGCCACAATTGCAAGCAACTGAAGATTCATAATGAGCTTGAATAACGTGTATAGTTCATGGCAAAGGAAGCTCCTTACTTGAGCAGAGGATGGCAGAATGTAATCTGCTGATCAGCCTGAAGTGGAATTGAAGCAGCAGTTGAGGTGACTCATAGAGGTCATTGTGAAGAGGTGGGGACTTGGCTGCTCAGTGCGCACAGTCAGAAGACACTTCTTGAAAAGGCTTAGTCCCCTCTGACACCTCCTGACTCACAGTTTTGAAAGGGTGACATGCATGTTATGTAACACTGATTTGTCAAACAGACCATTTTGAAGGTCAGCACTAAGTCCTTTTCACCTCAAATACTGAAACGGAGCTGGGACTTCTCAGAAAGTGTAAACCCCAAAATACCTACATAAGCATCTATGAAAGTACTTAATATCTTGGTGTTACAGAATTTTTTGGTTTTTTTACAGTAGTTGACTAGTTCCTGAAATGGGGGCTAGAGGGAGCTCCAATGCAGCGTGTCTCAGTGTTCCCAGTCATTCCTTACCAATGTGGCCTGGTACCTGAAGCTGTAGATGAAAACAAAGGAGAAAGCCATCTATAGTGAGCATTTCTTCATGCTGTTAACACTGGAGGTGAAATATATGATGATATGGAATGACAAAATGGATATGGTTGCCATCATGTCCTACAGTCAACATTGTTTATGTATTTTAACTTTTTTTTTATTATCATAAAGACATTGATTGCTTTGCATAGTTTGGTCTGCCTCACCTTTATAAAATGGAATGCAGAATATGGTCCAGGGAAGGTGCAAGTCTTTAACAATATGTGAATATGGGGAATTATACATCCTACTGTCAGGTGGTCACATAGAAAGGAGTATAAGAACAAAACAAATGTCCAGAGATACTTCTCCTTGCCTCCAGGAGATTTTTGGCAAGAAACATATCCATTGATGATGTCTAGTAGCTTTTTCAAGTAAAGAAATTGATAATGACTATTTTAAAAAGCATGAAACACTTTCAAAACTAGTAGATGGATGTTTCTACTGTCAAAGCAGCAGATTTTCTAGTTTGAGTGTTCTACCTCCACTGAATTAATTGTCGTAACTCAGTTCAGGGCAGCACAGCTGTATGTACAGGGCAGTTGGCTTTATGAACCTTTTCTCTCATGTGTAGGTTCATTTCACATTTTCTTTGCACAAAATGGGCACAGCAGTTGCTCAGTACTGGGTGGGGAGGCAGTGAGCAAGGGCAGCTGGGCAGAAAGCTTGAATCATCAGCACCAGTGTGAATGTGACTCAGCTGAACCAAAAGCATGATTTTTCTCCCTTCTTCCCCCTCTCTCCTGCCCGGTGCAGGACACGTGGCCTTCCTTCCTGAAAGGAGGCCCTGGCACCAGCCAGGATTGCCTGGATATGACAGGGAGTGAGCTCTGTGCTTGGGGGGGGGCAGTTCCTATCTGGGATCAGGGGATCACTCATTCTGATGGGCTGACAAAAATGGGTAAAGAGGAGACAGAACTTAATTGAATCAATCCAGGAGGAGAAACAACATCTAATGAGTGCAGTGAGAGTTTTTCCTGCCTCCGTCTGGATCGAACTCATTCTCTGCTACTCGCTGACCTTTTCTGACTCAGTTCCACTGCCTTTCCATTTCCACTCCATAGCACAGAGCTGTTCGGTTACTGACCCTTAAAAGAAACTGTGGAGACCTTCTTGGGGATGGGAGGGACTCGGAGTGAGTTATTTTTTGTTTTCACAGCAGAATGCTACAGGGTCGGAAGGAAAGAGTAGCCATTCAGCTAACGCCTTGTTTTGTGTAGTAAGCGTATAGCAAAGGTTGGGGTGCTCATTAAAGACAGCTCCGGTTAAATAAAGCTGCTAATTAGGGTGGGAGTTTCCAAGGATCCTGGCTTCCTCCTTTGTGCTCAACTAACATCTTTATATGCAGTTAATATTTCACCTTTGTCATTTCTGTAAAACATGGGTGTTGCTGTTTTCTCTAGAGTTGCGGTTGAGATTTTAGAAAATTCAAAAATAATTATCTGCATTTGCTAAACAAGATAGGAAGATGAAATTTAAATAACCAAAGACCATTTCTTCCTGTGGTTATGTTTACTTTCCATATGCAAGTCACAATTTGGACACAGTATTTTTCACGAAAAATACATTCCTTTCTAATTTCTAGTGTTTCAAGCAAGTGCTTTTGTTTCCATACCCATTAGAGTTATTTGTTTTTCTTTTTATAATGTTATTCATATGTTCTTTGGTGTGTAGTGATTTGTGGCTGATACATTTGTAGAACAAATGCATAAAATCAACCCAATTTATGACCCGTTAATGTAAGCATTTTTTCCTAAAGAAATTACATCACATTTCATTCACCTTCGAATTTTTTTTCTAGCTAATCAGTAGAGTATTGCACACCTGAAAATGAGATAATATTGAAATCTACCTTGCTCTCTGCCTCAATTAAATTCATCTTTATGGAGAATTCAATTAGTTGTAATTGATATTTTATGATGAGATTTTGCCAGAGGCTGGTGTAATACCGATAATTAATCTCGATCAGGAAATGTTATTTAAATAATTTTATTTTGCAATCGTACAAGCAGCGTTATTAATCAGGAAATGCCTATCCTGACATTGGGAAGAATGGGCAGCTAGCCCACTGCTCAGCCTCTTCGGTGGAGCAGATGTTTCTGACAAATAAGTTTGTTTGCTTGTTGGTCACGAGGTGTCTGATTAAAGCCATTTTGCTCAGCCCTGTTCTTTGTTGGCGGGTGAGCTCTCAGCTGTGCCCGCTGCTCTCAGCGGGCCTTGGAAGCTACAAGATTGCTGGTGCTGCCCCTAGGATTCAGCATGAAATGGAGGTGCTCTCCACATGTGTTTAGCTCTTCAGAAGCCCACAGAGACATGTCTTCTGCTTTATAGTCATACTTTATTATTGAAGGCTCTTTTAATTTTGTTTTGTTTTTATTTTGGGGAGACCAATGGAAATATCTTTAATTTAGCGCTGCCAAAAGATAATGGATTCCAAGAAAGATGTGAATAATAGCAGTTCTTCCCACAGACTACTTGGTTTGATTGCTTCAGTGCTTCACAGCAAGAAAATAGCTGGTGCTTTTGAAAATAAAACTGAAAACAACTGAGTAATAGGCACTGTCAACTCATTTAACATTTTTCATCACAAACTTAAGGATGATGGAAGAGCCAACAAGGGAGGCAAAAGTTTAGGTGTGTAAGTGGAGCAACAGGAAGCCTGTCACTTTATTACAGATGAGGCTAAATGAATCCTGAGCTTTGCTTTCATGTTTCATTAGACACTTGTCTCAGCCACAAAACTCAGTCTGGCTTGAGAGAGTCTGCAGTTGGCTTAGCTGTGGAAAGGAACCTTTGGGGAGCGGTTTTTATTAGTGTCCATGTAAGATGCTTTATCTGTCAAAAGTTGGAGTGGTAAAATATGTATCTGTGGATGCGAGAACCGAAGATGAGGTGCTGTCTGCTCTAGCCAGATGTGCAAGTTTCTGCCAGTTGTTTGTCTCATCTAATTCTCTGGTACTGAAAAGTTACATGGTATAATAGTCTTTGGGTAATGAGTATGAAGTTGAAGAAAGGGGAAGATTCATTTAGAGATTATTCTCTTTTGGTACTTTGACATGTTCCTTCCATGTTCTTTGTGTTTTGAGGGCTTTTCCAAAACAGTTTCACAGTATTGCATGTGTGTGTATACACACACACACACGTAGCAGTTTTACAAGTGTGGTTGTCCTCCAAACTTGTACAGCTGCACCCAGATGACAGTCGGAACCTTTGGCCCTCTCAGATGCATCTGGGACTGCAGAGTCTGATTTCTTGGTTTACACTGACGCTGTACATGGGTACAAAAGCACCCTGAACTGGGCTACTGTAAATACAGTTTGGATCTTAGAGTGAATATGGCAATCACTTCTGAACTCTGTTGTTATGCAAAGCGTGTAGTCATCTGCTTGTGGTTTCAACTGACTCCTTTTATTATGAGAAGTCAGAGTAGTGAAAATTAATATAGTAAATGCAATTTGTATACGTGCTTTACTATATAAATGTATGTGTACATATATATACACACAAATATATAAGTATATGTCCTTATTTTAAGTCTGGGAGATGCACACTCTGGCATTCTGGGGTTTCTAAATGTTGGAGAAGAGCCCCTGTGAAGTGAGGGGGGCAGAACGCCCCAAGTTGTGCTCCTGCAGCTGCCCTCAGTGAAATCTGGCACCAGTGCAGAAGAGTCTGGAACCAACAGGATCCATTTGGTACCGTCAGGGCAGTGCCTGTCTCAACTTCTCAGGTGTGCTTGAAAGTCCATGTACCTCTGTGAATTTGCTCAGAACACTTGATAAATGTAAACTGCCAGTCATATGAAAAATCATGTTTCTTTCCCCTTAACTCAGTGGCTCTGTATCTTCCCCATCCTGCCTCCAGCATCCCAGCTACTAACCCTGCTGTTCGTTGTTGTGCCACAGACGTGCTGACATAGCTCCGGTTATGCTTGCGTTCAGATTCTCTGTTGGTTTGCTGGTTGTGTGTTACCTAACTTATATCTGTAAGCCTCTTTTTTTCCTACAAAAATGATGCTTTTAATACAATCTAACCCCATTTTCATTTCAGTGGGTTTGTAGCCTACAGGAGTGGAATTGCTAAAACATTTACTGTGCATGTGCAGTAATAAAAAGGTTGTTTCATGTATCTAAAAGAAGCATCCTAGCCCCTGACAAATACAATGCACTACAACTTAAATCATTGAATCTGCTTATATTAATACCTCTGTCAATTTTCTTTCCCAGAAATGCTGAAATGAATACAGTAGATGCGGCTTTGCTGAGCGGTAGGCAAACAGCACATTGATCATGGGTCTTTGAATGCACTTAACAGCTTGTGCAATTCTCTTACATTTCCTGGGAAACAAAAGGGTCACACACATTGATCTATAGTATCTTGTAATCTGCCGCTGCCTGTTAAATACGAGGCAATCAAAGAAAACCACCATTGACGAGCAGAGAAATGACCATTGGCTGCAAGGGAATGTATTGAAATAGGTTGGAAGTCATATGAGTTCTGCAATGGTGACGCTGATGTTTCGGGCAGGCACAGGAGCGAGCAGCTTTGTGGTGGTACGTGATGAATGAGCTGCTGGCAGCACAGGCTGTGGCTCACGCTGCCTGCGGCTCTGTGCGAGGGAACAGGGCTCCTCTCTGAGCCTTTTGTTTTCCCGTATGTACGTGAGCGTTCGCAGTATGCGACCTACAGGGAGGTGCCTGCAGCATCTGGTAGGACATGGGAACCACTTCAGCTGCAGACTTCTCTCAGGGTGCTCCTTCTGAACTGGGGATTTAAAATCTGCTGACGTGAAGATGGAAAACAAACTCTAATTTACAAACCAATAGGAAAGGTGGAGTAGAGCCTGTCACGCTCCCATGGTGCAGCCATGACCTGCTCCATGTCCAACAGACCTTTTAGGCTTTGAACTGCCTGCGATCATCATCTGCGTGAAGGAGATGTACCCAACAGAAATAGGCTTCATTTTAAAGGTTGAATTCGTGAGTCTTAAGATACAATGTAATGGGGCCAATTTGGTGTGTTCATTTTTGTATTTGACCGGATGTGGTGTTTTTTACTTTGCTGTGTCACTCCTGCCCAGAGCTGCTGCTAGATGTTTTAGGAGGACAGTAGTAACACTGTAACTTTCAAAAAGACAGGTGATATTCAGACACGTTTTAAATTACACATCCTTTTAGGTTTACTCAACAGCCTTTGTTTTCTGTTATTTTTGGTTGAGTGATCTCAAGTGCCATGCAAGGATGCTTGCAGAATTTAGGTCTTTGTGGTACCTGGGTGGATACTGGTGCAGAGAGTGCCGTGCTGTCTATACTGGAGCTGCAGTGCTTTTTCCTTGTAGGTGGTATGATTTTTCTTATGCTGTGGGTAAACAGTCACACAAAGGATAGCAGTTAGCCTAACTTGGTTACTGTGAGTGCTTAATTCACAGTTATCAAGAAACCTTACACATAATGTTAAAGCATTTTCAGATTTATGATTTATGAACATCACTTTCCTAGCAGAGGATACACGAACAAAAAGAGGGAAAGGCAGCTGCTTCTGGCCAGTAGGCACACGTGAGAATTTTCAATGGAGAGTAAGTTTGTCCAGACATATTGTTGAACAAGATGTTTTCAAACACTTCAGTCCTCAGATTACATTTGCATACCGGACCTTTGCCTCACGGAGGATTAAACAGAGATGTGGAAACTTTAATGTCTTCAAATTGAATTATATACAATTGGCTCCTGCTATCAGCAACACGCTTTCTCTTCCTTCTTTGGAAAACCTCAATTCCCATGTTGCATGTATGGGTTGGTTTTGTTTTCATGGTGCTAAATTTAAGCTGAGAATACTAGTGAAGCTTGCTAATAAACATCTGATCTTCATGTAACTCTGGGAATAAATGTAATTTAAATGATGGGCTTTACTTCTAACAAACCCAGTATTTTAATATGAAATCAGTTCCTCTGACATGGTATCACCTTGAAAAACAATGCTAATTAGATGTTCAGTGGATAAGAAGTTCTAAAACATTTGTTGTCATGAGGGCAATTCCTTGATAAACATTTTTTATTGTACTTTTTTCAGAGTTCAGGCCTTGGGGGACTTGCAGTTCCTTCAGAAAACCAGTTAGAAGGCTGGGGTGCCTCAATACAAGGCATACACAATTGGTGTGAACTCTGAAACTATTATGAGACGTGGTGGTGAGGAGCCTTAAACAGGGTAGTTAACCTTTGGACATCATTGCTGAAGTTAATCTAGCTGGTGGGAGGTTTTAAAATTAATTTTTCAAATTACATCTTCCACTGCACAATGTGTTGTGACAAAACTGAAATCACATGTCTTGAAAAGGAAGTTTCTCAAAGTCACCCTGTTGTTACTTTTGCAGATTGCTCTAGGAATGCAGGCCCCAGCTTCGTAAGCACAAACTCATCTTTAATATAATTCTGTTGTCTCTGTATAGAAACTTAGCGTTGCTTTTGCGCAGTCTTCTCAAATTAATAAAGCCAAGTGAGCTTGCTAGTCTGCCTATTTCCTCATGAATTTTAGGTTCATGTCAGGATGGCTTTGTTTCCTAGACATTGCTTTTCTTGCAGATTTAAAATCTCTTTGAGATATTGTGATTGTATTTTGATTTGGAAAGCACGTTATTAAAAATGAGTGTTTAGGCATGCTTATGTACTGAACACTCCCCAGATTAGGACAGAACCCTGTGATGGAAAGGGAAGCCCCCTGAAGGAGGAAAAATAAAGAAAAATGGTGCGTATCACAGATCCTAAACCAAATTCAGTTGTGTTTCTAGTATGCCAAGCAGAAAAGTGTGCTCAGAATTTTCTTAAAGCTCTTGTTTGTCCCTGATCTGTTTCTGTCTTTGAAGCAAACCTCTTGGACAGGGAGCTATGGGGTGTCTTGAAGAGACGCAACAAAAAAACCTCTTCTCAATCAGTTGGTTTTCTGAACAATCAGTTGCCTGCCTAGATGTGTCATCCAGCTTTAACTGTCAGCAATCTGGGAAAAGGAGCTGCACTCTGAGGACAGGCAATACGGGGCTTTCCAACCTGGAGCTCTGCAAAACGTCTACACGCAGCAGAGCTCTGCTCAGGAGCTAAGTCATTCAAGCCCCAAGCAAGGAAAGCTTTTGATTTCTAAAAGCAGCATTAAACATGTATTTAAGTACTTTCTTGTCTAAAGGATTCATTAAAATATTTGGAGCGCAATGTAGGAGAAGAGAAAAATAGAAGCAAGCGTTTCAATGGTATTGTTTAAAGTTGCCTGGTCCTTCCTTTTGAATGCTGCCTTTTCTAGGTGAACAGTGCCCGTTCTGTCAGTAAGGCTGTTAAATGGTATATCCAAAAGAAAGGCTTCGTTCAAACTCTATTTTCAGATTTTGTTCCAATGACTAATATCAGTTGGGTGATGTTTAGTTCTGCCCTACTTACCCCCGCAGTTCTGTGGAAACCTCTGGAGTTGGGCTGTTCTACTTTTAGATCTCCAGCTCAGACAGGCTACAGTGAGACAGCTTTTCTGAATTGAATCCACATGTGAATGTAGCTGCCAGAAGCATTACAGGTTTCCTGACACCTTCTGCCTTTGCAACATACCTAGTTTAAGATTGTGGTGTGTGTCCCAGAGAAACGAACAACACAGGGATGAGTTGGTGGGACCAGTGGGTCAGAATAGTCATGTTGCACCAGAGCAAACCTCTGTCCAGGCCAGCACCCGATCTCTGACAGTGATCCATTGCAGTGCCACAGCAGGAGTATAGGAGTAAGACAAACGTGCTGTTATACAAGCCTGCATTCAGTTCTTGAAGATATCTTGATTCACTTGTATTGCACTAATTAATGCAGGACACAGCTGCACATCTGATAAATGATGCTCCAGACAGAAAAGACATTACGGCAGAGCTTCTAGCCATATATCCATCAGATTCCTCCTCATTTCTAGGAGGAGCCCAAGCTCTTCATTAGTTTCTGGTCCATGATATTCAAATTAGAATTTCCCACAGCTTGTTTCTTCAGGGCCATCAGGCAAAGGGCTGGGTAACAAAAGCACTGCTGGTCACTGGGTTCCTTGAGCTCAGGGCACTTCTGAGGATTTTTTGGGAATGTGACCTCCTTGATGGCTTGGCAGATCTCTGGGCAAAGCCAGGCTGCACTAAGGAGGGGGAACTCGAGCCGAGATGATGTGCTGAGCAGAATTTAGAGGCGGGCAGGGATGGGGATGAGGGCTAAAAGTAATGCAAA
This sequence comes from Todiramphus chloris collaris, assembly GCA_025345505.1. Classification (NCBI taxonomy): domain Eukaryota; kingdom Metazoa; phylum Chordata; class Aves; order Coraciiformes; family Alcedinidae; genus Todiramphus; species Todiramphus chloris. The sequence continues at coordinate 4,326,436 of JANVCC010000057.1, read as the reverse complement.
TGTTATGTTAGTATTTTTTTCTGTTAGTTCTCTGTTAAATAACTCACCATATGGTGGGTGCTTTGGGAACTGGGTCACTAAGCAGCTAATGAAAGGGGAGCAGGCTGAAGATGACCCAGTGTTCTGCACATCGTTGAACTGCAGCATTCTGAAGAAGGCATGATGCTGTGCAGTCCTTGATTCTTTGATGATATTGGCTTTCGCTTCTAGCTAAACGCATGTTGGATGTCAAGCTGGACATCCTGGAATCCTGTCAGTGATCATGGAAGTGACTTACCAGCAAGTTCATTCAGAATATGAAGGGGTGATTCTGTTTGATGATCAATGGAATGGCTGGAATATAATTTCTAGTTTTGTTTCTCTTGGAGGGTGTTGTTCTGGCTGAGTATGATCCTTCTGTTGCCTTCTCTCTTCCTGGTATGAGCAGATGCTTTGGGCTTATCTACCAAATGGAGTACTGAGACTGGAATCGTCAGCGCTAGGTTTCAGACCATCCTCAAGCAAGGGTAAATACTGCCATTTAATGAAGATGCACTTTGTAATATAAAGAAAAATTTTGGTCCTTCTTTGTAACTGAACATGTGGAGTGTCGCAGCATCAGCCAGCAGCGAGCAGGGTTCCCTTTCTCCTGCCTGCTGCCAGTTCGTACAAAGAAACTGTGACAAGCGGCAATTATTCACTGAGCAATATTTAGCACAGTGTCTTAAATATTTAATATATTATTCCGCATTCCTTTCCTCAGCATTAAAAAGCTGCAATACCCTGCTGCTTCTAGCACGGAAGGTTTGATAGAGCTCAGAGCTGACTCTTCTCCTCAGACACACGTGCTCAGAGTTGTCATTTGCAGATGGCATCTTTGTACTGTGATGCTCCAAGGGAATTTTGCTTCTTAGCCAAAAGATGATGTATTTAAATAGTCTTTTCTGGGGGATCAAGCTGTGGGTTTGCTTCAACTACAATTATTTAATCTGCCACCACTGCACATTTTCATGCCAGAAGAATATCTTGGCTTGTCTCAAATTGGAATCTTCTCTTGCTGTTCGCACAACATCTGCCTACGATGCATAGCTACATGCAGTCTGTGTCAGCGGTAAGATAGGTGGTACCATGGGCTCATTTATCCTCTGCTTAACAGATAATGAAGCAGTTGTGGCCATCTGCACTGATGGAAATGGACTGCTCCTGGCCCAGCTTAGCATTAATCAATTGGACTGAGCCCATAGGGCTGCAAGTTGCCCTTGGGCCCCTGAGAAGGGGGCACAGGCATTCTCAGCTAGCACTATGTGGGGACTCACAAAAACAGGCACTCAGCATAGTAAGAACCTCCATATAGCTTTGTACTCAGTCAAGAAAATTAACAAGTACTCTGTAAAAGGTTTATAGTACAAACACTGTGCTGGGCTGCTGGAATTATGACACTCTGTCAGCAAGAGCACAGCTCCTGTGTCATTCTGTTACACTGCTGCTTACCAAAGCCACTCTGACATCTTTCTTAGAAATGTCTTAATGATTTCCACTGTCACTGTTCCATGCTGCAAGACAGAATAGTTTAAATTATGGTCTCTGTTTGTAATGCTCTGTCCCAGATCAATAACGCTCCTTATCTATTATCACAGCTGAGGAAAGCGAGATTTAGGATTGTCAGTATTCATCCTCTACCTTCTCTATGTCCGTGTGGTTTAAGGAACTCCACCTTATGCAATTTCAGAAGTAATCTTCAAGATGACTGACTTTTGTAGTTATGAAAAACAGTTTCTTTCATCACAAAACTAGCAAAATAAAACAGAACTTGTTGCTTAAAGTTCCAAGAACCTAATTGTGTGCCTCAATTAAATCTGCTAAAGCCTTTTGGATTATGATCTTGTAAATACCCAGTTGCTAGGAATCTTGTACTGTTTGCTCAGTACACAAGGCACATAACAGGTGTTCTAGCCCGTGGCCTTGATTTTTGCTTCAGGACAGAACTCTCAACTAGAATTGTATTTACTGTTTGTCTCTGGATACCTAAAGCCTACTGAGCAAGGCAGCAGCTGTCTGAACTTTAGACCAGTGATTTCTCGGTAATATTTTTATTTTCTTCTGCACAATACACTGCAGAAGCGGCCTATGTATGATTCCTGTGCTAGCTGATGGAAACAGATGCCAGCTCTGAGCAAGTCTGTAATTCAGGAGTTGTTGTGTATCCGTATTTTGTACAGTTCTTTTAGGCTTGAAAGAGAATTTCCCTGATAATTCAGGATTAGTTCTGCAGGTTTTTTATTTCTCTTTAGTAGTGGCATAAGCCTTAGGTCAATATTCAGCCAATTCCTTGGGCATAGTCCTACAGTTAATAGTAGCTTGTTGGGCTTTTTAAAATTTCTTGTATATATACAAAGTAGAAATTGTACGTGTATAGGCAAGTCTGTTATATTTTTAATAGTACATTTTTAAGAGCTTTATCAGTAGGTAGTGTATGGATTTCTTTCTGGAATACAAATCAACTGAGTCAATGCCTATTAGAGATAAACAAATGAGATTGTTAGACCTTCCTGCTTTCTTGCTTTAGAGCAGTCCAGTATTTTTTCCTGCCCCATTAATTTGTTAAAAAAAGCAAACAAACAAACCTTGTTTTGAATTAACCTAAAGTAGATATACTTTTTTTTCCCTTTTTCCTGAAACAGACATTCCTGACATTACTTTGTGTAGAATGAGATATTTTGTTGCCTGTACCTTAATGATGCTGTGTTCAGGATTTGGGCTATTTTTATGTTTTAAATTAACTTTCCATCTCTGAGCACTGCTTGGAAGGAAACCAAAAGACTTAAATGGGATTTTAGATGTAATGAAAGAAGGGGCCTGATTATGTGATTACATTAAAATTGCACTCTAAATTCAATAAGAATTAACTAGTTTTCTGTACCCTAAATCCATATCTTTCAATAGATTTTTACATTTGATTTCTCCCTTCTCTCATGGCTTTTTTTTCTTGGCCACTAAACGTAGGTTTTTGTGCTGTCACTCTACTCCTGAGGTTTTCTACAACAGCAAGTTGAATCTGTGCTGGGTGACCAGGTTAAAAGGCTGGGCTTGTACCTTCTGTCTGTGGAACCTTCCTGAGGGCATAACTTGGTTCCCGTCCTGCTCCCCACTAGACATCTGTTGGTGGCTCTCCTGCAGGGAGAGTTCTTCAGTTCAGTTCATGTAGCTTTCTCTGTGTTTGGCCCTGTTTTCTTAACTGATCTTCAGAGAAGAAAACCAGTAATGTCTTTCTCCATAGGACTCCCTTGATTCTATATTGGACTGGATAATTTAACTGTGTGAGGATGGGAAGCTTAGAACATGGGGACTTTACCCTAAGAGACCTCATCGTCTGCCTCTGATGTCCCTGGTGACACCCTGCAGGGGGCCAGAGCTGCAGCAAGGTCTCTCCGTGCTGTGGGCTGCCCAATATGTACATGTACATATCTTTTGTAAAGCACATGAACATGTGAATCACCACAGTGCTGGTGGGATGTGCTGGCGCACTGGCAGCTACTGCAGCTCTGTGGTGCCAGCTACCAGATCAGTTAGATCTGTGGCTTTTTGTGTTTGAGGCTTTCTAACTGCAGTTAATAAAGACATAAACGGTTACTAATTGTGTGCTGAGCTGCTCTGAGCAGCAGCAGGGAAATTTCTCAAACTATCTCAGAAAAAACCAGCACCTTTCAACCATGTTTGAGAACAGCCCCAGGATGGGTATTTTTGCTGTAAGAACTCTGGTTTTTTTCCCCATGTCTTTAAAAATCTATGCATCTCCCGAAGGAAGCTTTAGGTCACTGGGGAGCCTCCCTGAGGTGTCCATCTTCAGAAAGAAAACAGAGGTATTTTTAATGAAGCTGTAATCCTGCTCCTTGTGATTGCAGGAGTCCCTGAGGTCACGATGTGCTCAGTGCCATTCGGCACCACAATCAGGGGTGCACTGGGGTGGGGGCTAATCAGCGCTGCCTCCTGGCTCATTAGCATCTCTTCTTTATGCGCAACGTATTGTCGCTGCACAAAGACACAGTCTGTTAAATATTTATTTATAGTAAGAAGGGCCAAAACTGTTCCAAGAAGATTCTTCTTTTTTTTTTTAAATCTGTGTTAAAAGCAGGCTCAGGGAGCAGGTTGGCACTTCCACAGCACACTGTGTTAAGCAGTAAACTTAATTATAAGTAAATTAAGTTCACCCTTTGCAATTGTTAAACTAACAACGAGACACAAAGCCAACATATGTAAGCCACCCCCTCAAAATTCGTAGCTATTCACAAATCTTGAACTCTGGAAGCAAACAAATTACAGGGTGGAATAAGCTCCTAAAAGCTATTTTAAAGCCTTAGTTAAAAGCTATTTGGACAATACGGATTGTTGCTGTTCCTGTACAGCTAATTCTTGCATACGCTGTGTTTATGACCTCCTCCCTTCACACAACCCTGTTGATTTTTGTAAACATTACTTTTAATCCCATGATTACTGGTAAGGCTTACCATTGCTTTAGGAGTACCCTCTGTAAATGTAATTAATGCAATTCTAATGCTAATTTTGTGAACCTTCGTAGACCATACACATTTGTGACTATCTGAGCAAAGGTTGGTCTGTGGCAGTTTGTGTAAGGGATATAAATGGAGAAGTGTATTTAAAAATTTTCTAACATGATGATGGAATGTTCATTATGAGGCTTTGGCTAATGTCTTACTACAGCCTGTGGAAAAACTGGTTTCACCCTAAAAATTTTACTCTATTACATATATGTATCTATAACCTTAAGTTATGTTAAGTGAGAGCAAGTCTAATTAGTAATATCATGCGACATGTTAAAATATTGCTGCTTAAATGTAAGTGTGGTTGCAATTCCCTCAGTACTTATAGTATCTTAACTAAACTTTCTGCTGCGATAAATCTTCAGGACAACTCAGCAGTTGCCTTTTTGGGTAGAGAACACAAAACCACAGAATGTAAGGATGACTGTTCAGTTGGTGAATAAATGAAGTAATCTGATGCCTAGTGTGAGAAAAGCCAGCAAGAGGGAGAATGGAACTTCACAAGGCTCTTGCAGAAAAACTTTTCCCAACTGCCTCTTCCACACAGCTGGCCTATTTTTGCTTAGTGGATCTATTAAGGATGAAAGCAATGGGACCAGGAACATGCACTTGTAAGCTGCACAGGGATGTTCAAGGAACTACTGGAGAGATACTCCAGTGGAGACTACAAAGATGCTGAGGGGACTGGAGCAACCCTATGATGAGGAAAGGCTGAGACCTGAGGTTGTTTAGCCTGAAGAAGAGAAGACTGGGAGGGGATCTGATCAATACTCATCAGCTGCTAAAGGGTGGGTGTCAGGAGGATGGGGCCAGTCTGTTTTCATTGGTGCCAGGACAAGAGATAACAGGCACAAACTTGAACATAGGAAGTTCCATCTAAACATGAGGAACTTTAGTGTGAGGGTGACAGAGCACTGCAACAGGCTGCCCTGGGAAGTGGTGGAGTCTCCATCTCTGGAGACATTCAAAACCTGCCTTGATACATTCCTTTGTGAACTTCTCTGGGTAAAACTGCCTTGGCCCGGCGAGTAGGCTAGATGATCTCCAGAGGTCCCTTCCAACCCCTGCCATGCTGTGATTCTATGATTCTTCTGTGATCATGAGTTGGTACACTGCCCTACTGGTGCTACTCTTCACCAGTCAGCCTTCTGTTGAGGACACTTTTTGCACCTTGAAATTATAGACCTAAACTAAGCATCAACTTTAACTTCACAATTTGCTGAAAGTCGGTTCATGTTCGGGGACAAATTTCAGCAAAAGTGATCAGAGAGTGATCAGAGAGTAATCAGAGAGTAAAGGATGATGTTTTCACTGCATCAATTCTCAAGCATCAATAGGTGTTTAAATTTCTGAAGGCAAGCTGTAATACATGCGTATGCTGGTATCTTCCAAGGTTCTGTGCTGATACGGGTGACTTCATCTGAGGTTTTACTGCTGTGTGCATACAGTGCAAGACTGCAAGTAGAAGACAGGTTCTGGACATGCTTAATATAATGGTGCATACAGTAGAACTTTTGTCAGTCATTCATAGAACAAAGTATTGTTGTTCATGTATAACAAATAGGAAAGAGTTGAGTGCTTTTAGAATATTGAAAATGGATCCGTTGGACTATTTCAGAAAAATGATTCTGTAATTCCCCAGTGTATACGAAATGTCTGCTGGGGTTTTTGTTTGGGGTTGGGTTTTTTTTTTTTCCACATCTATTTTTAATGGCGTGCTAAGTATTAAAAAATGTCAATAAAAAGGAAGAAAATGTAAAGTCATTAAGCATTTGATGTTTAAGGACGTAGTGTTTTTGAATACTTTTAATACTTTATAATTTTATTCTTTTGCTATTGTCTCAGGACTTCATTGGAAACAGGAAGCAGCATCTCAACTGACCCGCTCAGGTACTGTAGTTATTCAGGTGTTAATACTAGGTTTGAAATTATCTCTGTTCCGTATCAGCTGTACAACACACAACTTCATCTTACAATGCCAGCAAAGGCACTGACCAAGTATCTGGATTTTTCTGTTCAAGAGTGGGATAGCTCATTCTCTTCTAGGATTTCCAACTTGAAATTCAGTTCTGCCTTCGAACAGTGTATTTGTTCTCAATGGAGCATGAAGAGGAGGGAGAGAAGGTGCGTTTGTACACACACGGGCAAAGCATCTCTGATGCAGATTTTTATAACCCTGGATTGTGCTGAAAACATTTAACCTTCCCTAGCAGTTTTATGCTGCTTTGAAAGAACAATACCGGCCATGTCGAAATGTCATTCATGTTTTCCATTGCTCAGCATTTTGATAAAAGCACGTGTATAAACTTCAGAGGGTACTGTCATAGGAGTCATTGCAGCAACTGAGATTTTACTTTGATCACTCAATTTAGAAAAAAAAAATGCTTAGCACTGTTAACACTGCATATCAAACGGGCATCTTGTGTCTTGTATTCTCATAGTTGCACATTAAAGAGTGCATCAAAGCCACAGACTTCCTTTGATTAAGTCAGGGCAGAGTCCCTTCCTCTCAAATTGACAGTTGTTTTGGTAAAAGTCTTCCTTTGGAGATGTTACAGATTGAAGAGGTGACTTTTTTCCCACACTGTGTAATTTTAACCGTTCTTGAACAAAACATCACTGGGAACTGTTCTGTTTAACCTTAGTCAAATTAAAGGCCTGCTCTATTAATTAATCTTCCTTTATTTTCCAGCGTATGGTCTTCTGAAAGTAAAGTGTATGCCTTATTATCATTGCCTGAAAACATCCCCCCTATGTTGTAATATTATCTTTGTCTTCTGCTCAGCATAGCAACACTGGACAATGTTCAACCATGACTGCGGGCTTGTTCTCATCTCCCGGGTGGACTGGAACACTATTTCTTTGTGTGGTGGGATAATGCAGGAAACAACATCAACTTCCCCCCGCCTTGCTTTTCTGCAAACTTATTTTAGGGACAACATGATGCAGCTGGTTTGTAATTTACCATTCTCTGGGATCAGGTTCCCAGAAGCAGGTACCACCACTGTCTTCACTCCAGGTGATATAAATCCTTGTGAAAATAGCAGATTTTGTTACAATGCTTTTCCTTCTGGTGGATTTTTTTTTTCTATGGGAGGATGCCAGGGAGAAAGGTGGGGAAGAATTAGCTAGGTCTAAGAAGAGGCTGAATTAGGTGGGAAAAGGAAAAGGGAATAATCTTTGAATAGGTTTAGTTCCACTGAATAGACATAGTTTTTAGAAACCGTGGTGGTTGCATCATTTTATGCTGCTATGGGTTCATAAAACCATGTGAATATTTCTTTGTTTTAAACTGTTTTCAATAAAATGAGATCATGGCCACATGAACCATGGAGTTTAATACCCCCAGTACAGTACATGTGTTAAGTTCAACTGGTGTTGGTTCTCATTAGTATGCATTCAGTGGGTACTGCTTTCTTAAGCCTTCAGCAGAGAGATGCAGGCTGGTACAGAATCCTTGATTGCGCTTCTTTGTATTTCAAACAATAGTTTTATAATAGCTTATATTCTACTTTCTTTAAAAAAAAACAAAACACAAAAAACTTACAACTTAATTTATTATTTATCAGAGATTTTGAGAATTCCATCTTTATTCCATTCACTTTTATAAAATCTTTATGCTCGGACATTCCTAAACTAATTTAAAGAGGTAATTCAGAGAATGCTTGTGAATTTTTTTACAGAACTGTCTTTATAAATAGTTATTTGGAAATAAATGCACTTCTGTGCAGTAAGTACTTCTGAATTTTGAGATTTGGGGTGAAATAATACCTGAGAGTTACCAGATAAGGACATAAAAATGCTAATTTAATTTCAAATGAAATAATTTAATGATGTTTAAAAACTCTAGAGGGTACATTAAAGAAATTTCCAGGTGGTATCATCTGAACCAGTGAATTTTTTCCTAGGGTTAAATAATTATTGAAGAAACAGCCTGTAAAATAAAGTCGACTTCAGTGGGTCACATAAACCTGTTTCAGAGCTGTAATTAAACAGAATTAAGGCTAGTCTTTTAAAGTAAAATGAAAAATAACAGAAGACTTCTAGTTATTGAACGTGTTCTCATGAACCTGTTGAGGTAATTTGCCTTGGAATGACCCATAAAATGGAATGTTCCAATTAATATGAACCCATCCAGTGTCTTGTCAAGAAATTGGTATTTTCAGTCAGGCTGCTCTTCTTGTATTTTGTTCACTAATTATTTTTCCCTGACAACGAGGTAAGTTTGCCCTTGAAGAGCCACTCTTCTAGTTCTCACCTGCTCTGGAACACTGTAATCCAGGCTCCTAATTTTGTTAAATTTTGGTTGTATGTAGATTCCCATTTGTTTCCCCTGGATTTATTTAGTCTGAGCTTGGATTCTGTAGGTTCAGTTTAAAAGTTACACAGTTGTGAGATCAGCGAAAAGCCCAGTGCTGTGAAGAGTGAGGGCTAATATTAAAAGCTTCCTTAAATCCATTATGAAGAGAAAAATCTGTACAAATTGGCATGCTATATATATAAGTATATATGTTTTTTGTTTTGCACAACTTCTTTCATAGTCTGCACAGTACTCGTTCTGGATATTTCGAGTTGGACTCTTGTCAGCTTTCAGCTGGTATCTGAAAATATTTTGTTTCCTAATCTCTAAATCTTAATGTGGGCCTTTTGGAGTGTTGTGTTACCAGACCTGTTTCAAATGATACAGAAATTTAAATATTTTACGTGTTGCAGATATTTGTGGCCTGTTTGTCACCTTCTGTAACAAATTGATCAACTCATGTTTGTATGAATTCAGAGAACAGACATGCATAAAAAATATTCATCATTAAAGGGAGCAGCAAATTTTTTACTCTTCTACTGCATGAAATTTTGGTGGCTTAGAGGCTTAATAACCAAAAATGAAGTTTTGAAATGAAAATTAATACTCATTAGCCAGGAAGCACATACATCTTAGAGTGGTTTGAAGCAAAATAACTTTGTTTTGAGTGACCAGAGTGTTTCTAGGCAGCAAAGCGTCCCTTTGAGTAAAGAGGTGGGGAACAAGAGAGCTTCATTCTACGTCTCTGATTCTGTGGGCATCTCCACAGAGCGTGTCACCAGCATGCCTGGTGTCACCATGGTGTGGCAGAGCCCTCTGTGAACACAGGTCTTTGATTTTCCCTGATTGGAGAGGGACACTGGTGGTGAAAGGGTACCCAGAAGTGCGTAAGAGGGCCAGGAAGAGAGATCTGATTTGCCAGAGCCTTTAACATGAAATTCTTCCTTATTCCTTGTATAAGCAACCCAGGAAATGTTCCCAAATAGTCTCCAAATGGAGACTAATTGATTTCCAGTACCAAGAAAGCGACCCAGTGTACAGGAGCTTTGTGCACTGGTGTGTCCTGAGAGCAATGAGGTATTAAAGTCTCACAGGAACTAGTTTAACATCTGTTTGGTTACAGAAAATCTTGATTACTACACCTTGCACAGATTCTTTCCATGATCCCCACTTTTTAATATGGTGTGTGCAGTGTTGTGGAATTAGGATAGGAACTAATAGTGACTGGTATGGTCTCATGATATTTTTGAGCGATGTACAAAACACTAGTATGAAGATTTTGTGTGTGGCTGTTGAAGTATTACACCCTGGAGTCATGAAAGAGTCACAGAAAACTATTACTGCAGGCTTGCAATTTCTGTACTCCTTTTAAGTAGGCACATGCACTGTTTTCCTGGGCAAGTGAAATATTTTTCAGGAATGTTCCTGGCATATTGCTGTAAGGGTGCAAGTAAACAAACAATTTCTGTATTTGATGAAGGGTTAAGGATTCTGTAGCTAGACAAGTTAACTTTCCTGATTTTCCCTAACCCCAGCATCTGAAATCAGTAAGTTCCACAGGCACTGACTTCATGCTGGGGTTATTTTACACAACACTCTCCCTCTTCAGTGGATTGTTTTACTTCAGCCTCAGAGCTCCATGGATCAAGAAGACAACCATCCCTTAAAAAGGAAGTGTTGTACTGTATGAGTTTCACTTCGCCCTTTTTTTTTTTTTTCATGGCTGTTTTTGAAAGGCTTGTCAGAGGCTTCAGGACGCTGCTGCCAGAGCTGCCTCTGCAGAGCAAAACTCTGTGCGACTAGAGAAATTTTCAGCAAACCTCTCACTAACAGTACCAGTGCTGAAGCTGCAGCACATCCAAAAATTCCTGCTCTTATTAGGCCTGGGAATTCTAAGTCAAAGGTTTCAGTAAATGCCTTTCTGAAAGAACTAGTTTTATATCCAGGGTGCGCGTGAGATGAAGCTTAATTTTCTTTGTTGTTTTCCTCTGGAAGACAAGGGAAAATGAAGAACATGTTGAGAGCATGGTGCTTTTCATTTGCAAAAGTCCTAATTAGCATTTTCTCTGCATGCAGTGCAGTATAATCAGTGTTGGTTGCTGTTAGAAAATTCATGGGTACATAGCTTCTACTCACTGGAAGTCCAGTATTTAGAAGTAAGTAATTAAGGTGACAAATAGTATTTTTTAATTTTTTTTTTCCTTTGCAAAGGGTAAAATGGAGAGAAAGAAATTGCTTTGCAATGTGAACAGTCAAAGGATAAGTTGTCAGAAAAGTTTCATTTCAAGATCAAGTCTTTAGATAATGTCTCTTGAACTTAATTGTCTCAGTACAACTTTGCTCTTCCCCTTCCTTGATCCTGACAGCAGCTGTTCTTGGTTTTGGGACAAGGCAATCCTTGCTATGCTGCTTTTGCTGCTTTTTCTTTTTTTCTTCTTCTTTCTTTTATTTAAAGGAATCTCCAGGAATTCAGACAGAAGATGTTCCAATAGGAAAAACTCAAGCTTTTTTTTTTTTTTTTCTGTCTTTGCTCTTGGAAATAAAGGGAAAAAGGTTTCCATGTTACCCTCTTGGCAGTGTACTGCAGCCTTTGTGGTGGAACCAGCCCAGCCCAAGCCAGGAGAGATGGGGAGGCTGGGGCTGGCCAGGAGGCACTGGAACTCAAGGGCCTTGCATTCAGCTCCTCTTTAGATAAAAACTGTCCCTGGAAAACAGGGGCTGATATTAGGGATGGAAGATTTTGATATGAAAATCTAAATATCCTTAACATGGTGGCATTACTGTCTTGAAAATTGCCAAGCTAGTGATGCCCAAGGGAATATCAGTTCAGAAAGAAAAATAGGCTTGAACTTTCACAATATTTAGCATTGTCAGGGGACTTCTCAAAAGTAAGCAACAGTGTTTTCTTAGGAATCACTGCAACAGTACCAGCTCTGATGCTGGCTGAGAGAAATCATGGTGAGTAAATGCAGTTATCGCAGGCAATTGATTATTTTCAAGACAGTCTTTAAAAGACACTTTTTTTAAAGGCCCAAATCAAATGCCCATCACATTTGTACTTTTGCATGCAAATTGCTTTTCTCACGATCTGTTCATTTCCACCACTCGCCCTATACTGTACAATGTATTTCCCTTATTAGGGAAATGCCAGAGTGTGACATGAACATTTTTTATTGCTTTCTAAGAATAATTTACCTATTTATTTACTTCACTAAAGGAAGTGACAATTCTTACTCAATATATTTATAATTTCATTTCAAATAAACTTACACAAACCAGTTTTCTAAGAAGTTGCAAGGCACTTACATAACTGAACAGTGACAATGAGCAAAACCAGAAACAGAAAGGATCCCTAAATATAGCTTATTATCCAGGCACTTGGGGAACTAGATATGTCTCCATGGAAAAGAGCCTCAAGTTAAGCTTTAGGGGTTTGGTTTTCTTTTCATACTATTTTTTAAAAACCACCTGTCCAAGTGCCAGAATCTTTGCTGTTAAGTATTTCTTCAGATTCTGATTTTGGTTTTGTTGTATCTGTTGAATTCTTAAGTTCCTATACCTTTTTGATACTATTGCAAGCTGTATCCTAAATGTTCACTATTGGTGATTTTCAGAAACACCATAGTATGAGAAATACCCGAACTGTAGTTTCTTGAAAAGAAAACAGAAAACTGGACATAAAGAATTGGTCAGTCTCAAGTAGGATGCTTGCTATTTAACAACAAAAAAAGCTTTTTTAAAATGGTAAATTGTTGTTGAAGTCTTCTCTTGTGCTGCTATCTTCCCAGTAAATCATTTAGTCTCTGTCTCCCCCCGATTCAGTGCCACGAACGTTTCAGGTAAAATAGCAGATCTGCACTGTTAACTCTTGCTCAGAGTGACCTGCAAGACTGGGTGAACCTCTTAAAAGTGAATGCGCACGCTGGTATAGAGAGGAAGGAATCAGAGGGAGGGAAAACAAACAGGTAGAATTGGGCCAATGTCTTTCATGAAAGATAGAAATGAAGTTTTGACTCCTGGCTTTTCAGAGTAAAAAGCGATCTGCTTTTATCGTGTCTAGCCAGAGGTTTTAAATAGCAACTGCTGCTAATTTTGAAATTTCCTTTCAAGCGGTTCCCTGCTAATTGCTCTGCCCTCCCTGTGGAACGCCAGTGGCGTGGAGCTGGTGCTGCAGCTCAGGGGGGCTGGGAAGATGCTGCTGTATCCCTGTTCCCGAGCCCAAACCCAATCCCTGCTCCTAAACCCAGCCCCGGACCCCAAACTCCATCCCTCCTCCCATGTCCTGCCCCGGACCTCAGACTCCATTCCCGAGCATGCCCCCGGACCCCAAACTCCATCCCAGCACCCGAGCCCAACCCCAAACCTCCGCATCCCTGCTTCCGACCCGCATCCCTGCTCCCGAGCCCAACCCAAAGCCGCGGCCACCCCATCCCCGCACTCGGCCCCGCCTCCGGGGCGCCCGCCCGGAGCACCGCTGCCCCCCGAGCCGCTCTCGGCCCCCGGGCCAATGGCGGCGGCCCCGCGGGATGCTCTCGGCGCGCCCCCGGTGCCCGGCGGGGCCGCGTTATCGGCGGGGCGCGGCGGGGGCTGCCCCGCTGCGCGCCATGTGGCTCGGGTGATTAGTTCTCCTTCACACAGCCCGAACCGGCGAAGTGTGTTGGGAATAAGATAAGCATAATCGGGGAGGGTGGGCGCTGCTGCTGCTGCCGCCTCGTATTTTGTTCTCTCTTTTTTTTGTTCTTTTTTGTTTTTCCCCTCCCCTGTCATAAGGAGCCCACAGTTCTCATAGGTGCTGGCAGACAATGGAGCTGATGTGATTTACACAGGAGGAGCTGATTAACAGAGTTGTGTGCTGCTCTATTTAAGAAAAAAAAAAAAAAAGCCAGCAGTTCCCATGTGATAGGATCATAGCACTGCTGTGATTATAGGGCAGTTGGTGTCAGATCTGATTGAGATAATTGCTTGCATTTTCCGAAGTTCCATGCGCTTTAAGGATGCTTTCCAAAGGTCCTTCCAAAACCTTAACTGGAATATATACGTGTTGTTTGACCAGAGGGCTTTTAGAATGGCCTAAAATAGCCAAAAGGAGAAGTGGGATTTCTGTGTAATAACAGTTATCCTGGACTTTTGGAAAGATAAACTGCGATCGGGATCAAAGAGCGCACATGAATCTGTATCCTTTGTGCGACCGCTGCTTTGTATGGAAGCAGGATACGGGAGCGGTGCAGGTGCTGTGCCATGTGCACGGGTGGCTGCCTGTGTTGGTCGCAATTAGAAACACTTAATGCTGCAGCAATAAGAAGAGGAGAGTGTTGGACTGGATTTGAGTCATTCAAATCATAACAAAAAGAAGTCTTGTGTTGTTAAAACCTCGCTGCAGGCTGCGGTCGCTGCAGTAGAAGTACTGGAAAATGCTGAAGTTAAAGGCCTTCTGCTTGGATTACTGGCAGTTTTTATGTCTCCAGCCTCTTCATGGTTTCTATAAAAGGTAAGGAAACATTAACTCTGAAATGCTTTTCAGAATGGGGTGGCTGCACATGGTGCCACCCGTGCTTTTCCTCGCTCTGCTCTGCTGCTGGAAGGCAAATATGCAGGGGAAAAGGGAGTGGTAGGGAATTAATGAGAACTTGTGACAAAGATTGTAAAGCTGCTGTTTTTATTGCATTAATTGTCAGCCACTTTTTTTCCAGTGCATACAGATGTGAGAGGTGATGATGCTGTCTGGTTTTAACATTTACTTTAAGTCACGTCATCTCAGCTAAGGCTCAGTTAGGACTTTTTCTTCTCTGATATTTTATCCTTAGGGCAGGGTAGCTTGTGTTGCATAGTGTGCAGACTGTAAACAGCACTAGGAGATTAATTGAAGTGTCATGGAAATTTATGTAATGCAGGGGAGATCCTTCTTTTCCCAGAGATATTTAGTACTTTAATAGTTCATCTTTCATCCCCCCTCCCAGCACAAAGTGCACATCACAGTCGTTCAGAGCAACGGGCTCTTCACTTGGGCAGGTCTGACGTGCAGCTCCAATGATTGATGGTGAATAGTGACCATAAAGACCGGGGCTGGGTGTCAGGCGCACTGAGCTTGCCTATTTAATGGAACAGCAAAATAAGCAATTCCATTTAATGTGTCCCTGAACTTGCCCTGATGCTTTTTAATCTAAACTTCTGTTTTTTTGCTCTGTATTTGCTCTCCTTATCAGAGGGCATTATATGTATTTGAATTTTCTAAGGGGGCAAAAAGTGGGGATCGTTTCATTGTTAACAAAACCCATGCAGTTCTTAAGGGTGGTGTTCTTGCTCTGTACACTTTCTGGTCTGACTACCTATTGTCAGCCTACAGAAAGTGCTTTGTACTAAATGCTAATTGCAGCTGAATTTTTCATGCAGTGACTGAAGGCTGGAAAAGGGAACGGTTCCAACCTTTTTCAAGGTTTCAGGGGTGCCCCACACTTTCTGGCATTGAGTAATACAGGACCCTCATCTGTGACCATTGCCTTGTGAAGTTTCAAAAGATAGCTTTATTCTCCTCTTGCAGCTTTTCACAGACTTTATTTCCAAGCCAAAAAATTTCCAACCTATTCCCAGCCCGTTGTAACATCTTCCTTGCTGAGACACCCTATTAAATAATAGAAACGTAGCCAGACTGTTTTGACACAAATACAACTAAACTCAAGATTTACGTCTTAGATTCCTGGTGAAATCACATCTTTGTGGCAAATGAATTGCGATGAAGTTATTCTGCACCTCTGAATGAAAACCTCTGCCTATAGCTTAGGACTGCCCATTTATTGCCTTGCAGATAGTTAATTTATTTGTCATCAAAACCTGCATGTGCTTGAGCCCGCTTCCTGGAGTGGGATTGCATGAACAGAAGTGAAAAGAGGACGTAGGCACTTAAATATCAGAAGCGCCTTGCTCTCATCATTTTGGAAAAAGGAAAATGGAAGGAAAACTGCAACTTTCTCATGTTTCAAACAAAATAATTTCTTGATTCAGTGACAAACAGGCATAGAAAGCAAATGTTCCAGAATAACAAATCTGAATGCAAGGAAGGACACATTAAAAAGAAAAAATAAACTTTCCTGAGACTTCCTTTAATTTACTTTTTATTAGTAATTGTAGGTTGCTTAAAATGTTCTTGGAAAAGAGCCAAGGGGCTGTGGGGAAGACCTTTGTGTGTGCCCAGGTGTGTATATTTCTCATTTTTGTGTATAAAATAACCAAACCAGGAGTTGAGTAGCATGTCCGTTACGTGGGTTAGGGTATTGCCTGCCCTTGGGTTATACCTTGATGGTGTGGAGGGAGATGTGTCAGGAATGTGCACAGGAGGAAACTTCCAACACTCCTGAGTGACATATCCCCTCATGCCACCACTGTGGCTTGGTGGCCAGCCATGGCTCCAGGAGCAGAGGTGCAGGGGAAAGCAGCACCGAACCCTTAAGCCTTCCCCACACACAGGTAGTGCTAGGCAGCAGATGACTTCCCAGAGCAGACATGGGGATGCTGTGGAGTAGCTGCCCCCCTCCCTCTGAAGCCATGTGTTCCTGATCCTGCGGGGTGACTCAGAGACTCGTTGCTTGGCCACAAGAGCTCTGCTCATCGCCCCTTGTGCGCTCCCCCTCCCCAGCAGTGTTTAGCAAGCCCTACGTGACACGGAGGGTGACTGTTCCCTTCCCTTTTGTGGACTGTCTGAGCAGAGCATGAGTTATTTGCAGTTGCAGTCAGTGCTCAAAACTGTGGTAAATGTTTCTCGTTGCGTCAGAAGCTCTGTGGCTTGCTGCTCTATGGTCAGCAGCCAAGCTGTGGTTTTTCAACTTTTATTCCTCCGGGAACTCTTGTGGGACTGTTTGTTGCCTGACCTGGACAATTCTGATTTATGGTATCATTTTGTCTTGCACTGGGAGCCGCTTGTGTGAAACTGTGCATCTAGATGGAAATCCATGGGCTTCAAGAGAAGTCTGTGCAGGTGTGTGAGGTCGTGCAGCTTTCTGGCATAGGGGTGTTCACTGCTTGTGCTGGTTGTGTCATGGAGTGTGTGCATAGCATGTACACCCCCAACCTATGGAGCTGAGCGGCAGGATGGGCCTGGCACGCTGTGGTGCTGTTTTGAGAAGTGTGCTTCTTCCTCAAACCCTTGAGAGCAAGATTACAGTGAGAGGCTCAGGCAGACTGTGGGGGTGGCCTGTGCCTGCTGCCCAGTGATGTGGGACTGGGAGCAGGACTAGAGGTCAGGGCAAACCAAAGAATCATAGAATCGTTTTGGTTGGAAAAGACCTTTAAAATCACCGAGTCCCACCATTAACCCAGCACTGCCAGTGCCACCACTAAACCATGTTCCTCAGCACCTCCTCGACATGTCTTTTAAATATCTCTAGGGATGGGGACTCCACCACCGCCCTAGGGAGCCTGGGCCAAGCCTTGACAACATTTGCAGGGAAGTTTTTCCTAATGTCCAACTTAAACCTCCCCTTGTACAACTTGAGCCTGGTTCCTCTTGTCCTATTGCTTGTTCCTTGGGAGAAGAGACCAACTCCACCTGGCTCCAACCTTCTTTCGTTGAGGTGTTGAGAGTGAGAAGGTCTCCCCTGAGCCTCCTTTTCTTCAGGCTGAACAACCCCAGGTCCCTCAGATGCAACTCACAAGACTTGTGCTCAAGACCCTTCCCCAGCTTTGTTGCACTTCTCTGGTCACGCTCCAGCCCCTCAATGTCCTTCCTGGAGTGAGGGCCCCCAAAACTAAAACCAGGATTCAAGGGGTGGCCTCGCCAGTGCCCAGTCCAGGGAAATGATCCCTGCCCTAGTCCTGCTGGCCACACTAGTGCTGATACAAGCCAGGTTGCCATTGGCCCTCTTGGCTACATGAGCAGATGCTGACTTATGTTCAGGTAGCTGTCAACCAAAACCCTGCAGGTCCTTTTCCACTGGGCAGCTTTCCAGATGAGCCCATCCTCCAGCCTGCCAGTAGCTGTAGTGCCCGTTGGGGCACTGCAAGAAAAAGGCGATTCTGGATGATGAGTCAAAGTAAAACTAGGACAGTTTTTGCCTTCTGAGGTGCTAGTTTTAAAATGTATTCAGGTAAACAAGGTAAAAACCCAATTCCAAAAGTCTTTGTAGTGTGCTGTGCATGTGATGCTCCTAAAGAGAAACCCAGCTAATGGAGGGCAGCCTAGAGTAGAGACCTGTAGAGTCTGCAGCACTTCGTGACAGTTGGTTCTGTGACGAACCAACACAGTAAGGGAAAGGGGGAAACTGGACAAAATAAACCAGCTGCACTTTTAGGCCATTTTTTAAAATTTGCCAGTGGCTTCAGTAGCCAGAACTTTGCCCATCATTCACAAAACAAAGTTCCTTCAAGGTAGTGATGCTAGTACCTCCAATAATGTGTATATAAACTAACAGCCTGCTTTTATCAAAGTTGCAGCAGATTGTATACAGCAAAGTGGGGGGACTGGGATAGAGACCTGGTCAAAAAAAAAAAAGTTTGATAATTCACTAATTTATGAAAATCAAATTTTGTCTCCCTGTTGCCATTAACACCGAGGGCAGCTTGGTCGGTGCTGTTTAACCCCTCACTTAAGCGCTGGGTTTTGGTATCCTTTGAACACAAATACTACAAGTGTAGAGATGTATTTCTATGACAGATCAAAGTGTGAGATAAGCAAATCACTGTAGGATTTCTGTGGGATTTTGAGGTTGAATCACATGCTTTACTCCATGGAATATTATAAAGTCACGCGACTTCAGGTTTAGCATCTAAAAGTGAAGATTTTCTTTAGCTGTTGGGTGCATCGTGCTGTGCTTCTGCCAGCTGGTCTGTAATAGCCCAAGCGAGAAATTGTTACCATTAGCATTGCATTTAAGATAAAGCATAAGGTGAGAGAATTTGTGACTGGCAGTTGAAATAATCTATAGTTTAGGGAGGGATTTTTCCTCCCAGAATGTCTCCTCTCTTCTTGCTAAGAGGATTTTGAAGAACATAAAGTGCCAAGTTTGTAAAGGCTACTTTAAGTGGAATTCAGTTGCTTGACAAAGAAAATAGCTTTTAAATTACTTTTCCTAATTTTTCATTTTTCTTTCAGTGATTTGGTTTCTCTAAAGGAGCCATGAGTCTCTTACAAAACCTTTAGGGCCATTTCCAACAAGCATCTGATTCCAGCCACCCCAATGGAATAAGATAAGTGAGAGATGACTGGAGTTTTCTGAAGCAGGGATTAGTTGAAATTGTTTCTGCAAGTCTTCAGCTGGGACTAGCAATTCCAACATTATGATTCAGGATAGATTGAATCATGTGCTTAAGCCCATCTCCCAAGCAAGAAGAGGTTTATATTTTGGTATATGATTCAGTCCCATTAGGATGTTCCAGAGATAATTATAAATGACAATGCTTTCATGAATTTTCACGGTAGGAGCTGTTTATCACTGCCCTATGAGAATATCACAAAGTAACTGAGTGTCAGGAGCTACTTAAAGCCACTCTAATATTGCACTCTGCGGGGCACCTGCAGCACTCTGCTCATCCTCTTTCCCACTCTGTTATCCAAGACAAATTTGTAGCATTTGAAGCCATTAAAGGAATTGCTGGCCTTAATTTAGATGCAGTTTCAGAGACAGCACATGTGCTTTAAATGATCTATGTCAAGATTGTCCTCTGGGTTAACTCTTTGTTGAAAAGAATGTGCTTTGATAGCCTTTGTTCCTCCTTTCTGGTGTGAACAGCATGGGCTCTGCTTCTAGTATTATGTGAGGTGGGTTCAGATGTGCTGGATAACACGCCTGCGGATGGGCACAGTGTAGGACTGCCTTTTCCTTCAAGTAAAATGCAGCCTAAAACAATATGTGAGTGGTCATGTGCCTCTACATGGTTATAGGGGACGCTACTGTTAAATTTATTTAAAACCAGATTTAATAAAGGAAAAACAATGTTACAGTGTGTGTTCTATACAATACTGTAATCCTGTATTCCTGAAAACAGTAGCTGTGTACTAGTTACAGATCTCAGTATCAGTGATCGGGGCTGGGGGGGGCAGATGGAAATTCTTAGGTTCCAGTTCCTGAGAGCAGGGAACTTCTTTTGTGCAGTTACAGGCAGCAGTGTCAGTTGGTTTGCTTTTCCTCCTGCTGCCATTTAAATTATGATCTCCCTTGCGGTATCTTGAACAAAACAATAGCAAAGTGGGTGGGAAAAATTACTGAAGCCTGGTCCTGAACTTGTGTTTGGAGTTCACCATATACGTTGTTAGAAACAAGTAGTTTGCTTTCACTTGACAGTGACTTCATCCAGAGCAGGGCTGAGTCATATGCCTACAGCACAGCTCGCTCTCCAGAGATTCATGTTGGCAATGTTTATGCAATTACAGAGCAGCTGAGAGCATAAAATTCTCTCCTCCTTATCCACCCAGATCCACCATCCTCTTGAAGTACAGCCTGCAAACAGTGCAGTTTGCAGTATCTCACGTTCAGCACAGAAATGATTAAGAGGAAACCCTCAAATAAATATATGAAATAGTGAAATGCCTTAAAAGCAGAGACTTGTCTACACTCAGGGAAGTACAGGGATTTCAAGCTGAGAAAATTAAATTAAAATACCTGAAATACTTGTTAATCTGGTTGAAGCCTTCACTGTAATGTAATTAATGCTGCTTTGTATCTGAGACTCTTCCTGCAACTGTTCAAAATGTGTTGTTTGTATGCCTTAAATTCATTATTTCTAGTTTGCCTTAACTTTCTGGGCTGCTTCTCCTTCCCACCTGGGGAACGCACATCTTACAGAATTCCCTGGCTTTCCATCCCCTGGTTTCGCTGAGGTGTGCTGTGGGACTTAGGCACTGCTGAGCAAGAACCCCCCACAAACGCACAGGGCTGTGTGCTGTCTCTCCCCTTTACCACTGCTGCAATTCATAAACTGGGTTTCAGACTGGAGACAGTTCCTTCTGTATGTGCCTTTCTTTTTTCTGCCTTTCTGCAGTCTTCAGTAAGTCAAGTCTCTGGCCTTTATGAAATCTTCCTTTTCTTCACCCCCTTTCCTCTCACCCAGGAGCAATCTGTGAGGTCTCAGGCTTTCCGTTCCTCACACTTAGACAGATTTTAACCTTCCACAAACAGAGCTTCAAAGATTCACGTGAGGAATTTGAAGAACTGAGGTATCTGTGTTGGGGCTCTCCAGATGAGGAGCTGGTGGGACCTGCCCTTTAGCTGTGCCCTTGGAGATCACACTGTTTGCCAGGCTCTTCTCTTCTCCTGTCTCTACTGTATTTAGGTGGAACTGATGGGCAGACCCTAGAGCGGTCACATTTTCATTGTGCGTTTGGCTCTGTGCCCTGGAGGGGGGATTGGAAACTTTCTGCGTTTCCTTTGATAGTCTTCCAAGGCTGTCACAGAAGAGGGAGTCTGGGAGCATGGTGGAGGCCTGGAGACATACGAGGAGCCTGTCAGAAGCTGCAGCTGGAAGGGTGCTGCAGGGCCCTCTTTGAACCAACACAAACTTGCCAGGTTGTCAGCCATGAGACGGGATGCCCTTTATCAAAATGCCAAAATCATGCTGACTTGGTTCTGTGGTGGGTTGGGTATGTAGATATCGCTGCTATAAATTCTCAGGAAGTGCTATGTTTTGCATATTCTTTGGTCTGTTTGTGAAGAATCAGAAAAGGATGTTTAAAACAGAAGGGAAGAAAACACAGCAAAGCCTAAGGAAAAAATGTGTGGTGGAAATCCTAAATCTAACCCACTTCTATCTACTAAAAAGGTTGACTTGTTATAGGTTGCAGGTTTGAAGATACTCTTAATGGTCTAAAAAGACAGAATGCTTTTCAATCTAAAAATCTAAACTCCATCTATTTGTAAGACTCCTTTCAATCCTTAATTGGTAATGGCTGCTGTATAAAGGGAATGCCACCTAAGTTAAAAATAAGTCTGGAACTGTCCTGACAACAAAACCCATGCTAGCTCCAACAGGCACAGTTTCCTTTTGTCAAATGACCTATAAATAATAATAGACCTATAGAATAATAGAAATGCTGTTAAATTATCTTTTGTGATGATTTTGGCCTGGGTGGAAACTTCAGGAAAATAAGCAAATCATTGCCTCCGCTCTTGAAGGCTGCGGTATCTTCATTCCTCCTCACAGGAATGTCATACTAACCTAATTTAGGATAAGCCTAAGCATAGTTAAAGTAGTAAGATTATCTTAGCTGCAGACATGTCATGTGTAAAGTGATGTGTGCATCCGGAGCACGTGGCTGTATCAAACAGCAAATCAGATAAGGTGTCCTGGGCACTCAGTTTCTCTGAGCCACTTTGCAGCAACCTCCATGACACGAGGGGCTTGACATCCCCAGCTCCTCTCCATGGCTGTACCAGCAGAACCCTCTGCTTATCGTGCAGGCATTGGTGCCAAAGATGAATGAATCTCCAGAGGGACAGGGAGAGTAATAGAATGTGAAACTCCAAATTAAAGCGCTGTCTTTCTATTAATAGCATTTAAAAGTAATACATCACCTACAACTTGTAAAGGAACCTTATTTAGCTCTGGCATTTTTAAATACCTAGAATGATTTATGTCCCCTGTAACATTTTTGCCTGTGGCAGCTTTGTTTCCCGTTGAAAAAAGTAGAAAACAGATTAAAATCCTCCAGTTCTTTTCTGTCCATTACCTCCCTGCACCCCAACTCCCACCCCCCTGCCCCCTTATTCATTTATTTAAGAATCTGTAAGTACTCTCCATCACACAGTAAGCTAGTGGCTTCTCTTGGCAAGCAAAGACATTGGGAAAATCCTGCTATCATTACTAAAATGTATGATGTGTGCTTGGGAGCAGTGAAGGTGAGCGCTCTGACAAATAACATACAGTGAGTTTTGCTCCAGCACTTTTGAGATATTGATTCTTTCAATTGTTTTGCCTCCCCTGCAACAGCTCACCACTTCTGTGTACAGCCAGCAACACAAAAATTGTGGCCCTGTCGCAGCTGTTTCAGGTCATAGAATAGAATCATAGAATATTTTGGTCTGGAAGAAACCTTCAGGATCATCAAGTCCAACCTTATTCCTAGCCCTCTCAAAAACCACTAAACCATGTCCCTAAGCACATCTACCTGGATCTTAAACACCTCCAAGTGTTTAAGGAGGTGACTCCCTGGGCAGGCCATTCCAATGCCTGACAACCCTTTCTGTAAAGAACTGCTTTCTGATATCCAGCCTGAACCTCCCTTGCTTCAACTTCAGGCCATTTCCTCTTGTTCTATTGCTTGTCACCAGGGAGAACAGACCAACTCTCACCTTGCTACAACTTCCCTTCAGGCAGTTGTAGAGGGCAATAAGATCTCCCTTCAGCCTTCTTTTCTCAAGGCTAAACAGCCCTGTTTCCCAGGGCTTGTAGTGATAGGAAGAGAGGTAATGGCTTCAAACTGTGGGAGGGTAGATTTAGATTAGAAATTAGGAAATTCTTCACCCTGAGGTTGGTGAGATGCTGGAACAGGTTGCCCAGGGAAGCTGTGGATGCTCCATCCCTGGATGTGTTCAAGGTCAGGTTGAGGGTTTTGAGCAACATGGTCTAGTGGGAGGTGTCTGTGCCCAAAGCAGAGGGTTGGAACTAGATGATCTTTAAGGTCCATTTCAACCCAAACCGTTCTGTGATTCCCTGTGTCTATTAACACATTCACTGAAAACCAGTCACTCAGGGTCCTAGGGAGACAGAATGATGCTGGGTTTGGAAAAAACAGTGTATGGAAGTGGGAAGAAATTCTGGAAGAAGGCAGAATTTCTCCTTGCACCTTCCTGTTGCAAACTGGTAGGATGAAGACAGACTGTAGTACGTGACCTGTTAGCAGGGCACTGCTGTGGGTCCAGAGGCAGCGGTGCTGACATAAGAGGCAGAGTTCTGCTGTAGATGCTGGCAAGCAGGCAAGATAATAAAGATTTCCAGGGAGTATAGCAGGAGAAATAAAATATCAGCCATCTCAGTATCTCTGTCTGGGGAGTTCTGCCGCATCCAGAGCATGGTCCCATACACAGTGTGGCTGGGTGGATGCAGTGATGTCCTACGAATGGAATCTGTTGTTTTATTTCAAGGGGAAGAGATAACTGAAGTTTTCATTGCCACACCCAAAGAAGAATAATAAACCAGCCAGGCAACAACTGTCTCCAAACAGCCCTTGTTACCAACCCACAGGCTCTGCCTTGGCTGGGATTTCTTGGTCAAACGTGGGAGTGTGGGAGAAGGTTGTCATTGGAATCATTAGAATAGATTATGATTGATGTACAAAATGGAAAATCCATGTCAAAGACAGACATGATGCAAAATGGCCCCTGTGGTGCTGGGGCTCATCTCGACTTGTCACACAGTGAAAGCAAACAAGGCTTCAAAAAAAGTGAAGTCATTTGATATGCTAATCTGTGCCTTGTTTCAGGCATAGTAATGCCACTGTGAACAAAGGAAAAGAAAGCAAACAGCTAAGACAAAAGGGACTTACTGTCTTACTGCTGCTGGAAAAGTTCCTCTATTCCCAAATAAGATTTTTCTTAATAGTAAGAAATAGTTGATCAGTCAGTTCCCTCTTTGATACCCATTCTGGTACCTCCTCAGTAATCGTATTGCAAAGGAGCTGTTTTCAGAAAAGCAGCCCATGATGAGAGACAGAATTAGCTGCAGGTTTTGATTAATCACCAGTTCTTTGCATCTGTGGATGTGCCAAGATCACCAGCGATTAGCTGATACGATTAGCACCGTGTTTGGTCAGGTCTCGCATTGTCCTCCCTGCCCTCCTGAAGCTTTACAGGATGCTCTTGGGTTTAAGCACGCCTCGCAAATATCATTTCAAGGAGCATTTCACAGCAATCTGTTCTTCATATTTACACCAGAATAAATAGCATTTATTTACATCTGAGATTTAATCACAGAACTGAATTACTGGAGTCGTATTAACTCGTTATTTCATTTGCATAGTATTCAGCATTTTCTGGGTGTGTATTATTTTGTCTTTGCAGGTTGTCTGTTGGGTCTGTATTCCAAATTTGGTGCTGCCATTCCCTGCAGAATTAATGTTTGCTTAGTGAATGGATGCCCTGATTTGTCCAGGTCTCCTTGGGAATTAGTGGACAACTTCAGCTCATCAGGACAGAAGCTGAAATACTCTCTATGCGATTTCATAGTCTCCTTCCCATGGGAAATACTGCAGCAATGATTTAAAAAACAAAACAAGAAACAACCCCCACTCAAACCATCCCGCAGCACCTCATTTTTGTCCTGTGATACCGCCACATATTATTTTAATCCATTTGGTCACTGGTTGTGCACAATTTTTATTAACATGGATGAAGAAAGTGATTAAAATAATCCACATCAATCTGTCTTTACAGGCAGAAAAAAAAATATTCCTGCAAATACTGGTAATATCAAAGTGTTGCAACTGAAGGTGAATCAAAGAATGTATGATCTAAATTCATCAATTATATAGAAGCCTCAAGTATAAGCTCAAAGAGATGTGGTTTTGTCAGCTGCACATGCTGTTTGATACCCTGATACTGCATAGAAAATAAACTGCTGGTTTTATACTGTCTATATAATGGCTTTATTTATGCTAAATGTAATATTTCAAGTGTGCACCATACAAAAAAAATCAGAAAATCTGTCTCTTGGGCACTTCATTTCTCTGGTTTGCATGTTAAGGTCTGCCTGAACTTATGTAGATTTTTCCATCATTGAAATATACTTCAGTGATTATGCTAAGAACAGATGCATAAGTTTTCTAATGAAATTTTTCTTCATTAATCCTACTGTTATGAAATATACAATATGCTATGGAATGTGTTCTGACCTTTTTTTTTAATGAGCCATCAATAGCTTGCTGCAGGAACAGTTGTCAGAGTCCCCCTGAAAGAGAACATACTACAAAATAGAAGTAATGGTCACAAGACCACAGATAAAATAGTCCTATCCAAATTGCAACAGAAAACAGACATTTAATAAGTGTGCTTGTTCTAGGAAGAAGTAGCATGAACTTAGTTTCCTGCTTAATTAATTTTGGTTATATAAACATGTATATAATGTCTGATCCAGAAGAGCCCCTGATAATTGTGGTGTTGACCTCTTGGAAGAGAAGAGAGTGTGGTCTAGTGGGCTGAGTGAAGGCTTAGGAAGTTTTAATCTGTTGTAGCAACAACACTAACTTTCAGGGTGGTCTTGGAGAAACGGGGACAGAATTTCAAGGGCTCATCCTTCAGTTAAAAACATTACTGTTGTTGTAATTACTGTTAATCTCTAAGGCTGACTCTGTATGAGTGTGTGTTGAGGCTTCTCTTCAGGCTTTTGGCAATAAATACTGTGTGTTTAAACTTATTCAGCATAGTAAGAGAATTCTATATGAATAATGAATAAGTTGAGGTTTGGGTTGGGGTTTTGGTGTGTTGTTTTGTTTTTGTTGTTTTTTTTTTTTTTTAAATGAGATCCTGCCATTTTATTTTTTACGTGCTTTATAGGCTAAGTGTCATAGCTGATGTTCATTATTCAAAGTCATAACGTTATGTGTTCAAAATACGGCTTTGGAAAATGACTCATTACTTCTTTTGGCACTAAAAATTTTATTACAGTATACAAGACATTTTTCAAACAGCTGAGAGTTTACTCAGCCTAAACCATTTGATTTAGTGTGTATTTGGTAAGCAGTTACAGTTCTCCTAAGTGATTTTTCTAGGGCCGTGTTACTGGACTGTTTTTTAAGTGAAATAAGTGAGAATAACTTTTTTCAGGTGCTGTATAGGTAGGATTTTCTTACTTGGCAAGTTGGAGCAATATTATGTGTAGTTTTCTGAACAGCCTCTAATAATCTTTTCTGGCTTGCAAATAATGTAAACAACGAGTCTTGTAAATCACAAAGAAAGAAGTAACCCGAGACTTCAGATGAGAAACTGGCTTCTCTCTGAGGTTGGAGGAATCACTTGGAAATCGTGAATCAGTGCTTGGCGGCTGCTTGAACCTTGGACTGACTTTGTCCTGTGCTGCAAAACTTGCTCGTTCCTTGAGTTACTTGGAATCTTTTTCACTTTGCAAACACTTCGGAGAAGGTCATGAAGGGAGATGGCAGTGCAATGTGGAATCTGATGTGGAAATACTGCATTTCTGTCAGGACGATCAGGTAAGGCAAGAATATATCAAACTTTATTTTGTGGTGAGTCTGAAAACTGCATGCAGTAAAGATCGTTTGTCCTGCTGCTTGTATTCCTTCACCCTGCATAGTTAATTCTAAGCCTGGGATGATTATTAGGCTGGATTCTTACTTATCTTTAAAGTAAGGATGTGAAAAGAAAAATACAGGATTATTGCATCTTCAAGGAAAGTGGGGTTTTCATGATTTCAGAGTCTTGGGAGCACCTCTGTCTCATTTACAAGCAAGCAAAAGTTGGAATGCGAAAGAAACCTTATTTTCCTGAACACTTGCCTATCATAATCTTCTATTTGTTCTGACTCCCAAGTGCAAAGTTAAAGCATCTGTTCTTAGCGTACCACAAGCATCATTTGCTTCAGACAAAGGGAAAGGGGGGAGAAGAGGAGGTGGCTTTTATGGCAGAAGCAACCTCTCAGGTTTCAGATGTCTCTAATCGGGTATAGCACTACCGTCTTACCTGGGTGTGCGGTGTGAGGACGCAGCCGACTGCAGTGGGATGACAGGCTGTGGCTGCTGTGCATCGCTGGGCACATTCTTGGAGTGGTTCGCGTTTGACACGCTGCGTGCTCCCTGCCAAGAGCAGTTGCTGTGGATTCCAGTGGCGTTTATTCCAAGAATGGAGCTATTAAGTGAGACGCCCGGGGATTGTGCGTTCTCACAGCCACTTTTATATATTTAGAAATAGCTGGCCATTTCCCTGCTACAGTTTTTTCATGTCACACGGTTACATGATTTGAGCAGTACGTTTTGTCATGCAAGCTTCGCTTGAGAAAGCACATAATCTAAATAATTACTGCGTTTCACACTGCATCATTATTCTGTGCTGAGGAAATCATTTAGAGTGCCTGAATTCCTGCATGAACTTTCATTGCGACCAGAATGAGACTGAGGAGAGCTTTTTGTCATCAGGATGCCAAAATAAAGCTAGAAAGTCCCTTAGTTCCCAGCAGACAGTGAGTCAATATAATAGAAACTGGAAATAATCCTTGAGAGAGGATTTGGTTACGATAAAAGTCATTTTATTTACGGTCTGGGTTTAGAACTAGAAGCAGAGGGAAAGCCTGAAAGAAACGAGATCTGTGCCTAAATCCAGAGAAGCAGTCTTTACAGCACAGATGTTCATCCTGACCTTGGTACTGCTGGAAATGTCTGAGAAAAGTCCTGTGCAAATTTCCAAAGTTACAAAGGTCTGTGTTCCAACTAAGCCTAAAGATCAAAGGTTCCTCGGAGTACTTGGGTGTGGAGATTTTTCTGAAGTTTGATTGTGCAAGTCGTGATCACCTGTCAGCAGCCACTGCTTTCTTTTATTGGTGACCTTAATACCGTTCAAAATATGTAGGTTACAATTGCTTACAGCAGGACTTATTTATAGATCAGCTTGAAGGCTCTCTCAACTTAGTGCAGAGTAACGTTCCCCTTTGTTACAGCACTGTGAGTGTGTTCAGTTAAGGGTTTTGGTTGTCTTAAATAGATGCTGTTTTCTTCAGCAGTGACACCAATGTGTTTGGGAGCACAAAGAAAGAATTTTTCCTGTGTGGAAAAAGATCTCTACCACCTTAATTCACTTTTCTGATACCCTTCATAAATTCAGAAACTCTCCCTGTGTTATGGAAGGCTTCAGTAACTGCTCTGGCTCCTGTTCACACCCACCCAGTATGAGGCTATACCAGCCTTTTTCCCCTCTTTGCCTCCTAGACCAGCAGAGTGAGTTTGTTTTTTTTCCTTTCGTGTGTGTAAGCTGCCCTGGTAAAAGCATTTCTACACACCCTTGGTGCCGTTGCACCCAACAGCAGCGTGTTGCGCTGACTACACTGGACCAGTTGTGCTACAGCTCCTTATGTGTGCTCAGGGCCTGAATGAGAGGTTTTATGCCTTGCTGAGTAAACAGTCCCACTGCAAAAGGAAAATTATTACTAACTGGGTTTTAGGGTTGGTCTTGTTTCCATTGGACTCCAACAACTTTAAAAAAATAACATTTGACTAAGTCTTTGCTGTCTGTTTTAATTAGACTGTGTGGCCTGGGGGCAGGGAGATCATCTACATCCATATATATGTGTTTAAGTTTATATGACTAGACCTTAAAATCATAGGGTCATGCCTGTTAGCAAGGGGAAATACATGTGTAGTACCAGAGGAAAATGAAAATGCAGTGGTTTGCTTTATGCATAGGGGAGCTTTAGGTAATGCTGGAATAAGCTTAGGAGAGAGCAGGATGGTGTAATGTGGAAATATGCTGCACTAAATTGTCTTTTTTTTCCTCTTCTGTGGGGGGTTGGCCTACTCCTAGAGCAAAATTGCAAGAATTACACAGAGGGAGGGATTTCTTCACTAATGGACCAAAACTGAGCTTGCGGCACTTGACATGAAACTTGTGTCGTTTCAAAGAGCTCAGTTCTCTGAGCCCCTGTGGACCCCACAGTATTACCAGGCTGTCTCCCGAGGCAGAGGCAGTGTCTGCTACACCCCCAAAACACAGACCAAGCCATGGGGTGATCCCCGAGCCCTCAGATGGTGGTGTTCCCAGGTATCCCAGGGAGACCTGTCATTCCTGTCCAGTTTGCCCTGTGTTTCCACCTTACAGGATACAGGCTCATCACCCTCTTGGCTTGGCCAGGCCACTCTCTGCCAAGGCCAGCAGTGACTCGTAGCACTCTGTGGGATTTCTGACTCTCCTTGGTGATGGACATTACTATCTGCACAAGAGGTGCTACACATTCCTGCCGTTTCTGAAAAGGATAATAAAGGTATTTGTCACCAGCAGCATTCCTGAGCGAGGGGTAGAGTGGTGTTGCCAGCTGTACTGCCACTGGCACCCCACCGGAGGCACTCTCTCTTCCCACTGCCCCCATTGCTGTCCTAGTGCATGCGGAGGGCAAACAGTGTCCTTCCCACTCCTCTGAGGTCATTGTGAGGGAATATTGTGCTCAGTGACAGCGCTTTCCTCTGCTGGTCAATCTCTGCTTGCGATGGTGTTTGCGGGTGGAAAACTCCAAAAAGCAGAGAGTTGGCAAAGGAGAACTGAGTTAAAGTATCAGGAGCTGTTTACTTCTGTTAGTTATCTTTTAGTAACCCACCATAGGTCAGGGATAGGCAGATATAGAATTAGGAAAGTGTTTCTCAACACACTCAGATTAGCCATTGCTTTTCTAGGGTCACGTCAGTATTAAACATGTGTTACATAAAGACAGGGGGAGCCGATCGGCTGCCTGTGGAATTACTTGGTCCCTCAGTAATGTCTTATATGCCAGCCAGCCTGTGTGTATGGGTTTTAGTGGTTAGAGGAGCAGACTGGAGCCTACTGAATCAGCAGATCCACAGCCCACGAATCAAAAAATGAAAGGGTTTTATAGTAATGTAACACATAGTTTTCGGCTTGCATCTTAAAGTTCCATTTGCAAGTAGTAGAGGAAAACAGTCAATAGTTAGTTCTTACTGCTCTACACATCTGGAAAAAAGTAAGAATTAGTCCTCAGTATGAGCTGTCATGGAGTTTCTCCACTTATTTTCCTTCTGCTACAAACATTTTCCATCTTGGTTCAGTCAGACTTTATTTTTAGTTGTCTGCTTTGGTTGTTTTTTTGCTGAAGACTGACAGAACAGTGCTGTGTTTTCATGAAGGAGAGATTACTCCCTGACAAGTGAAAGGGTCTCAGTGAGGCTTTTAATTGCACTTTGGGCATCATGAGCTACTGTAGCTATGGAGGGGAGGGGCAGTTTGGTGTATCTTATGTAGAGTCTTATGCATAGATGTTCTCAGCAGCCACACTGCGTCATGAAAGCTCAAATTGTAATAATGCATGAAATGTGTTAATATAAAGGAATAATACAAGGAATATGTTAGTCCACTGTTCATGATTAGTGGTGGTGTTGCCCCACGCATTGTTGCAGCTCCATGCTCCTGCTTCCAGACTATGCCCTAACCCAGTGCTAGTACAGGAGTTGTATAGCCAGACAGGGAGGTCAGCAGGAGAACAAGGGCTGGGGTTCCACCTGGATGGTTGCAGTGGTAGGGGTCACCACAGGACCCCACAAAACAGCTTGTGGTCATGTTGAGCAAGGGAGTAGAACAATCAGTTGTGGGAGAGCAGGAGGACACAGTGGTCACACTGCTGAGGTGTGACCTTACCTTATGGGAGATAGCAGGGGCTAGAGAGATAGGACAGAGAGCCAGGGCTAGAGAGAGTTCATTGATAAACGTCGGCAGCATTCTCTTCTTATGGCTATTTAACTGTCACAGGTAACCAACAGTAATGGGGTATATAATCAGGTATTTAATTTATGCATTTCAGTTTTCATCTGAAATGGAATCTAGAATACCCACCTCAGATATTTCTCCTGACACCTACAGGGTTAACATTTGTGCAATTTACCTTGGAACAGGAGAGTATCTGTTATGTATTGTTACAGTAGCAAGCAGTAGGGTTGGTACCTTATGTTAAGATCAGACATCAACAAAGTGGTTTTCCTGTAGCTGTTTTATGGTTTAATAACAAGAATTACTAAAAATTAACTTTTGATATTAAAAAAAAAAAAAGGAAAAATAAAACCTTCCATGTTGACTCCTGTACCTCCAGAACATGTTTATTTTTGCATTCAGTCTCTACGTGGGTTTCTTTGTCATCTGCAAAATACTACACTTGAGAAGCTACAAAACAGAACTGAACACAAGTCATCATTAGTAGTCTGGAAGCTTTAATCTCTATCTAGTGCATGGCTTTCTATAGTCATTAGTCTTGTTTTTTAATATAGTACAACTGTAATTACCCCCATGCAAACCTTCCTCTGGGTTGAAAGATCTCTTCGGCGTGCCAGTGCCAATAGCTACACAGCACTTAATGAATTTTTAATAAGCCCTTGATGCCAGTCTAACAAATCATTGTGAGGTTAGGATGAAGTTGGTGTCTTTAGAATTCTATGTTGCTAGTGTGTGAACGTGCCCTATGCATTTTGCATAATAAAATACAGTATTTGGGTAAAGTGCACCGTGTTTCTCCTGCTGTCTCTGGTCCATGCATAGCAATCTGTCGAGGAAATTATTACAGTGTTAATTTGTCTCAACTGAGTTGCTCCACAGATTTATTCAAGGGGTGAACTTCACATTGCTTTGGGTTTGTTTTGGATTGATACTTTTTAAAACTCATGTAACTGTCACTTTTGTTCACCTAGGGCGTATCCATGTTTGAACGGCTGGATTATCTGATTGCTAATGTAAATTAGGAATTTATGATTTAGGAAAGGCACAGTGAGCCTAAACAAGTTACAGATCTGTTAGACCAGTGGACCAGAAACTCACTATCTCTTTTTGCTGTTTTTTGCTTTTTTTTTTTTTTTTTTTTTTTTTTTTTCTATGAGCACTCATTAAAATGCTCCAACTTAGTATTTTCATGTTTTGTTCTGTCCTTACGCTATGCTCTCCATGTCTTTGTGCACCACTTGCTGTATTATTGCTAAAACTGTGTAAGAAGAGGCTATTTGAGCCAGTGAGTGATTTCTGTTTAACCTGAAGTTTGATTTAGTGTAAAGTGAAGTTTAGGTTTGAGTTTCAGTGTAAAAAAGTACCAGAGAAGTTGCAATATTTACACATAATTAAACCTTTTTTTCACATAGAAAACCATCAGGTGAGGGGCAGTTGTCTTGGCAGTGTAGGGAAACTGTCAGCCTGGCAGCAGCACTGCTTGCTTGACTGTTTTCCTTACAGAAAGTCAAGTTGAACTTTAAAGGGTCTGTGTGTTTTTTAAGAAGTGTCAAATAATGGCAGAATATGGAAGTGATGCGCTGGTGTGAGATTTGAAGGCTGGTTTTAGTCACGGCCCACATCAGTTTTATAATAAAAGTTCTTTTCTTTTATGGGAGAGCCTACTGAGCTCTTCTGGTATAAAAAGACCTGAAGCCAGCTTAGCTAATTATCTATGAATGGAATCAATGTCTAGCCCTCTTCTGAGTTTTCATGTCTTTGCATTAAAGTAGTTGCATCAGTGTTTAGCCCAGAACTTTAGTCTGGGCTATAAGCAGCCCTGGGTTTAAATGATGCTGAAGCAGACTCTGGCCTTTCATGACGCAGGCTATAATGAGTTGCTTGGAAACCCTAGAAGTCAGAAACCTAATCCAAGGCAGCCTAGAGGAGTTAACAGCCTGTTTTATTATTTATTTACACAGACCTTTCAAAAGAGCTTGTTGATGCAGAACCGTGGGTTACTGAGCTGGTAAAATTGTTTGTCTAGTGATGGAGGAGTTCAATTATATTTAAGGTAGCTTTTTGTATCTTAGACCTTGCTGTATAGGGATGTGTATGGTAAAAATGTATGTGGCCACTTTTACAACAGAACTACTGATTGAGATTTATACTGCTACCACTCCCAGTTCACTTCTGGGCTTGATGTCTGCTCAGACCTACTTAGAAATTGCCATTTAGGGTTTGTTTTGAAAGGATACAGCTTCTGTTGTTACTCTTACAATACTCTTTTTTTTTGTTTTGTTTTGTTTGTATTTCTTATATTTTATGAACTCCTGAAGCAGCCTTTCAGTAGGTGCCTTTCTGCTCTGAATATACAGACAAGAATCGAATTGTATGGAAGCGCTATTCTCCTCACTTTGAACAGAATTATCTTCTAGTGGTCTGTAAAGCAAATTAGGTAGAGAGAAAATAAAGCTCTGGGCTTATCTGGTTTTAACAAGATCATGCATTTTCCAGGAGGAGTCAGATGACGTTTTAGTAATTGGTGAGTACTGATCAATTTAATGCTATTGAATCATGTGATTAGCATCGGTGGATACTGTGAATTGATCATAGTACAGAAAGTGTGGTATGTGAAATGATTTTAATGAAAAAGACTTTTGCTTAAATGTCTGGTAAAGGTTTTATTCCTTTCCTAATAGGAATTAATTTTTCTATACAAGCGTAATTTCTAATTCTTGATGTGTTTTTGATGTTCTCCATGCAATAACTGCCTGTTAATTGTTTTCTTTGACAATAATCATAAAACCAGCAAAAGTATATGCAGTAAGCAAAATGTCCTGCATTCTGTCATTTTTTTATCAGGAGACAATAAATTCACTCGTATAATTAACTGCCTGACAGGTATCAAGTGACTGAAGTGTTTGAAGTGTTATTAGATTGTTGTATTTTTTCCTGTACTCACCAGGGGTGGGGGTGGGGGGGGGGTGACACAACCACTTATTAGGAGAGTTTAGGATCTCATGACAACCACAGGAACAGACAAATAAATGAAAAAAATAAATAAATAATGATAATCAAAGCTCATCAAATACATATTTACTTCAGACCCTCTGACTGGTTAATGAAACTTAAGCAAAACTCGAGGTAGGCAAGGCACGTTCTTCTGACCCCCTGCTCTTGTGGAGCATTTGCATGCTGAGCATATGGAGGGCTAAACCCGCATGCTGCAAACTGGTCAATTAAAGATTAAATGTGCTCTGGAGTTAGTCACACCTGCCCCGATTTTCTGGAAAAGTCTCAGCAACCTGCGCGGCATTTTGCATTTAATGAATTCTCATTAGTTTGTGATATCAGAGTAATGAACAGTATTCTCTTGTATTATTAGGGGGCCGCTTCCGTGGTTTAGTGGGGCCTGTTTTGTATGGCAGCAACGCCAGGACTGTAAATTACACTGGGGGGTTGCCACCCTGATGGGAACTGGTCTGGTCCAGCTCTCCTCAAAGTTATTTTCACAGGAATTGTTTTTCTAACATGGAAGTCTTCTTGGACACAATAATTTCCCGTATCAGCTTGAGGACTAGGTTATGTTCACAGCCATGGTTGTGTCACCACTTTCTCTCCTGGGTATTACTTTGCATTGTTTGGGTATCAAGAAATGTGATCTTTCAGAGGAGATAAGCCCTCCGAACGCTTACGCTGCTGGATTAAGGTAGTGTGAGCTACTGCGTCTGTGTTGTGCCTGTGACATCCCTTCTGTCTTGTCTGCCACTTGGCTGTATATCGCACATCAGGCAAAACTCATGTGACAGCTGGGTTGAGACGCTGCATGGCTGCCTTTGCGCCGTTATGCAGTTAGCATATGCTGGCACTTCCCTGACACGAAGCGTTTCACTGTGACCTTTGGCGGAGATCAGGTTGTAGCATTTCACCTGCAGCCTGTGTGCTTTTTTTGTGCTAAAGCAAGAGATATTGCCAAAAATCTGGGCAGGTTGTGATAGCTCTGTCAAAAAGGCAGAATATAAATCCAGTGCAGGCTGGTGCAAAGGGAAATATGACCTTTCTGTTGGGAGCCTTCAGAATGTATTATGAGTCTTACAGACAGCACATTTTTTTCTGTTAGGACAGTGGGTTTACAATTTGTCTGTTGCCCATAGGCTTTGGAAGACAATTTCTTTGGCTCAAGTTTTCTGAATGTTTGTATAACCATAGAATCGTTTTGGTTGGAAGAGGTCTTGAAGTTCACCAAGTCCAACCCTTATCCCAGCACTGCCAGGTCACCATGAAACCCTGTCCCTCAGCACCACATCTCCATGGCTTTAAAAACCCTCCAGGGCTGGGGACTCCACCCCTGCCCTGGGCAGCCTGGGCCAGGCCTTGACAGGCCTTGCGGGGAAGAAATTGTTCCTCATGTTCAACCTAAGCCTCCCCTGGCACATCTTGAGGCCGCTTCCTCTTATCCTACCGCTTATTCCTTGGGATAAGACACGGACACTCAAGGTTTGTTCCACCTCTGACTTTTAAATTCATCTTGGCTATTTCTCCTCTCTCGGTAGCTGTTAGGAGGGAGGTGCTTGCCTGTGGTCTGTCCTTCCTCAGACGGGTAATGTTCATTGCCTACTTTTCAGCAGCCCGGCTGGGAAGGGCACCGGGTCTGGTGGCCTTTGCAGCACTAGCTAGAGCTTCTGGTCAATTCCAGAAAAAGCTGCAGAAAGGAGATGCTGAGTGCCTGGTGCTTCCCGGAAGACAAAAGGCACGTTTGTACTTTTGCCTTGGATCCTAAAAGTGAGTCTTGTTTGCTTGTGGAAGAAGTGGATAGAAGTAATAGCTATTACTGGCAGATATGGTTATAAAAAAGCTTTATAAAAGTCATAAAAATATCTTTAATGCTGTTATTGTTGGGTTTTATTATGTTCCTAAGGAAATGGAAGCTGATTTAACACAAGTTTGAGAACCAAATTAGCAGTTGCCATTTGTTAAATAGCATCTTTTTTATCCTAGGCATGCAGCTTAGATGTAAAGCTCAGTTGCAATTCACGTAGAGTTGCCGGATGTCCACAACAAGCCTGTGGGCCTGTCCACTGCTAAACGTGAGTTCTGCGTAGGTAGATCTATTTGTATCAGCAGATGTTTGTATGACCTAATTCCCTGCCATGTGTAAATTGGGAAGAATGAACTGTTCCACCAAATCAATGAAATGGGCACAGATTGATCTTTTCAATGGTTTATGATCTATGAAAATCAAATCAGCGAAACAGGGGCAGGTTGATTTTATTAATAGCTTATAATCTGTCTGAATTTATCTTTTGATACTTCAGAATAAGTGGAAACTAGCATTAGAAAGAGCATATTTAACTGAGAGAGTTGAATCTGAAATGCTATAGGCACATAGCTCTGAATTTAAGCACTTTTCCACAAATGGTAATACTCAAGACTTCTGTCTTACAGAGTGCTCTGTGATTTTTTTTTTATTATTTCTTTTTTTCCTTGGATGTATATACAAAGACCCGATGATAGAATTTCACTGTCTGTATATTTTCAAGTTAATGTAACAAACACTTGTGGAGGAAAGGGGACAATGAGATGGAGATAAACACTTGAATTCTTTCCAAATGGTCAGCATTAATTCTTTAAAAAACAAACACATGGAAAAGGACCTGAACCTTAAAGGCAAACTCTTGAAAAACTTCTCCAAAGTTTATCCTATTTCAAGCTCTGAAACTGCTGCATTTTACTGCTTGTTCCACCTGTATTTTTTAAGTACTTGAGCAGATTTGTTACTCAGATGACTGAGCCTTTCACAGTAGCTCATATCCACACCATGGCAGAGTGTTCCACTTAATGCCTGTCTTGCAGGGACAGGCGTAGCTTTGGTGTTTTGTGCAGTAAGCACAAGGTGCAAGAGTGAGAAATTATGGTGAAAGGGGTGTAAATGATAGACCAGAAGTACTTTTTGTGCCAGTGCTGTGCTATCCTGCATCTCCTCGTTTGCTTGTCCTGACACCTTGGTTTTGCCAGCATAACAATCCATTGTGCTATGTGGTAATAGATAACAAAAAGAATCCACAGGAAAACAGGCTGACAAAAAAAATGGGTAAGGGCTGATGGGCCAGAGTACCATCAGGGCTTCTTCTTACACCATTGTCCATTCTGGAGGAAACATTCCGCAAACAAAAGCATAACCACAGTGGCAAGGCTGTTTCCTCCAATACAGTGAAACAGTGAAGCTTTTAAAGAAATTGGGAGTGGACTTCTTTAAAGTGTGTGCTATTTCAAAGCCAAGGTGGAGATGGGTGTTCATGCAAAGATATCCAAAGTGAAAATCTTACAGTGGCTGAAAGATGCACAGATCCTTTGTGGATGTATATCCCAGTGCTGTCAAGGGAGGACTCAAGCAGCAGTAGCAGGCATGTGGCTGTTCAGCTGCTGCT
This sequence comes from Todiramphus chloris collaris, assembly GCA_025345505.1. Taxonomy (NCBI): domain Eukaryota; kingdom Metazoa; phylum Chordata; class Aves; order Coraciiformes; family Alcedinidae; genus Todiramphus; species Todiramphus chloris. The sequence continues at coordinate 4,288,836 of JANVCC010000057.1, read as the reverse complement.
TTAAACCCATAAAACAAAAACCAAGCAAACTAAAACCACAAAAAACCCCTTGTGCAAGTTATTTCTGTATCTCATGCTTTATATTTCATAGTACGTATTCAACCATTAAATAAGCTTACAGGCTTAATAGTGTTTTGTATCAATATTTGATAGTTTCCTCAGACTCTGAAGACAGTATATTTGAGGCACTTATGAGCCTTATGGGAAAGCTCTGAGTGCACTGAGAAAGGTACATGCATGGTCAATATTGTAAAGCTGTTCTGAGGAGGGGAAAGACACTTTCCCCTTGGTTCATATTTGTAAGTATACGTAAGGATTGGTGATGGCTTTTGTTACTTGGACAGTTTAAATAGTCAAGAGAACCTAGAGATGAGGACTGAGAAAGCTCTCAGAACAGGGAGTCCTGAAACCTTAAAACAAATTGCTGTTTTATAGAAATGTTCATCTGGCCACTGGAGACTGTAAATGATCTGAATTCAGGGTCTGAAGGTATCTAGTATCCTGGACTATCTAGTTTTCTAGTAATTCTGGGTAGCATAAAGTTGAATTTTCTAAAAATAAATAAATTCAGGAGGGGAGAAGAAAACCTCTCATAACTTTCTTATACTTTTAGGGAATGAAAAAGGGCTCCTGACACACTTCCCTTCCCTGTGTCTAACCTTTCAAGAGATGTTTTTTTACAAGGTGATGACCTGCTCTATATTGGTGCCTGCTCAGAACCATTAGCTCACTGGGGCTCTTCTGTCTTTCATTGTCTAAGTGGTGAGGTCAGGACATGGCCTTTGCCTTCTCTACGCCAGTGGCTAATGATGCTGTTAATAAGAGGAACTGTGTATCTAATTTTCCATCAAAGAAACAGGAAAAAAATACATCTGTGTCCTTCAGGTATTGATATCCATATGTGTCTAAACCAGATGAGACTGGTAAGAAATCAAGGGACCTGTGATAGTGGCTTCAGCCTTTTTCATATCTGTGTCTAATTTTTCATGTCTATCAAAGCACAAAAGATGCATTTCACTACGTCTAAGTCAACTGAGAGAGAAGGGAAGGAAATATTTTGTCCAAGTACTTGATGTTCATTACATAGGGGGATGAACTTCACACAATGCTTTAAAATTCCTTTAAAATCTGGCCCCAATGTGTGCTATTCATTCATTCTTCATAACTTTCCTTTCAAAAACCTTTTAAAGATCCTGAGCACAGGGCTTGGATACACTTTGGGTCATGAAATTATCTTTGCAGGCCTTGGAATTTTTTTTGCAATGGTAATTTCAGAGCTCATATGTCAGCAAATCAGTGTACTGTATTGTTATTTCCCTCTGGACTTTAAGATCTATGCCTCCAAGGGAAATCGAGGGACCATATGATGTCAGCTCTGAATACATTAGCAAGAATGAAGTGTTAACATTTGTCAAAGATAAAATCCTTTCATTGCAGAGACATCCTATTTTTCTGATTAAGTGGCATGTCAATGTTATGTCCCATTGACCAGAAGTTTCTGCATATCAGCTATGCTGACACACTCTGACCAGCTTTAAAAATACCTGGAATCCTCCTTTCAGCATTAAAATACACATTTGTTAAAGTAATTACTTTTGTTGAATGAATCAGTGGTGTGTCTTGGGAATTTGCTGCTGCTGCAGACTTCCACCCCCCCCCCCCCCTTCAGCCTATGTGTCACAAAGTCATTCCTCACAAAGGCTGCAAAAGGCTTAATATAATCAATCCACATGTAAGTAAATATAACTTCATTAGTTCTGGAATACAAGGAAGACACTGGAAAAATCCCAAACTAAGGCCTGTTGTTATTTGGCAAATATTTTTTAAGTGTTTCCTCCTCTTCAAGATGGAGATCCTTCTAATTAAAGAGCTATAGCAAAGAATGCTGTCCAGCCGAGGGTCAGGTACAAAGTTCAAATCCCAGATGGTTGATATCTGTACATGACTTATCTACCAGATAGGTTCAAATGTTCCACTGGCTTTTTTTCATTCTTTTCTCTCACCCTTCCAGTATTAAGGCAATCTGTTATGTTCCTATCAAATATTTATATTGCTTTTCTATTGACTTTTGGTAAATATTTTTTATCTAGGAGGGTAAGTTTCCCCAGAGCATACCTTCTACTGCTTGAGAGGTACTTTTTTCAGTATGCCCTTCCTATCAGTTTCTACAGCCAGAGTTTCCAAGGATGCCCTAAAAAAGGACAGGAATAAAAGGTACATGGTCATGAGAGTGAGGAGGAAGATGGGTAACACTGTTAACTTGATTTTTTGTACTTTTACTGTTCCTGTGGCTAGTTAAAATTTATATGCTTTTATAAGCTGATCAATCCAAATTTAAACAATTCTAATGATTGCCACTGATGAAGAACAGGCTGAGTGTAAAGCTTATCGTCACTGGTAGCTATGTAAAAATACAGCAATATAGTGTCTGTCTTTGGGTTTATTTTTTATTATGTGCTACTACTCAACAGCTCTGTTAATGCAAATGGCAACATGCTGATTTAATTATGTGTTTTTAAAATAGATCTTAAATATTGTAGAGTGAGCTTTCTCATAGAGTTCAAATTCCTGCTGTTACAGCCTTTTTGAGTTTTGGAAGACTACACGGTAGGAGGTTACCGTTCTTTTGGTTTAAATTCCAAAAGCAGAGTGGTTCAGGAGTTTACATCTAAGCAATAATCAAGACTGAAACAGATTCTGAACTCTAAAAAATATGGCAAGAGGGTCTTAACAGAACAGAAGCCAAGTATTGCATTCATTACTTTCTGTAATCTATTTTGCATTGCAGTAAGTACAAAGGGCAAACTGGTGGTATTCCCAAGCTGTGGTTAGTATTCAAAACACCTTCAAAACTTCAGATTCAAAATGCAAGTTAGATTAGAAAATGAATTAAATGGTTTAGAGAAATGTTGGTTTAGATTTGTTGTGAATTGGTGTTTGAAAGGTACAGTATTCTTGCTTTTGTAACTTGAAAAACTGTATCAAATATGAAAGTAAAAATAAAAAACAACCAAACCCAAGCAAATGAAAACAAACAAAAACCCAACCAAATAACAAAAACAAACCAGAAAACCCAACAAAAAAGAAATGAACGAACAAACAAAAAAACCCAAACAACATACCCTCCCTTTTAAAGTTTAAGCTTCTATAAATCTGGAAGACAGATTTGCCTGGATTTACTCAGACTGAATGTTCATCCCAAGGCTGGTGGCTTTGCCACTACGTTTACAGATGCTCTGTGGTGGTATGTCCATGCTCTTTGTGTCCTGCACTTGGCATTAGGAGTGAGGATGCATTGTCCTTCTGACAGGTACTATGATTTCTCTGTTGTTGAATCCATCTCCAAATAAATCTGCTGTTTAAATCTGGTTCAAGTGAATGATAAATGCAATACATAAGGGACTGCTTTGGTGCCATTGAAATTCAGTGAGGAAACTGTCACTACCTTCTGCAAGGATTTCACTTTTGCCCTCAGGAGGGAATCAGTGAACTGGAAAATGATACGAAGTGTCCCTGATCTGAGCATCCTTAAACTGATGGCTTTTGAAATAATCCTGCTGTCTTACTGTTTTCAGTTATCTTTATCCTTTCTTTGTTTTTAAAAATAAAGCAAACTTTGGAACTCTTGCTACAATAGCAAGGAAGTATTTCTTGTATGAACTAGAGCGAGCCTGTTCTGACTGTACAGAACTGGGAAGATACCATTAGAAATAAATTGCTGTCCAAAGCTGAAGGGGTTGATTTGTTAACTGGATGTGTAGAAGAATCTCTTTATTCTCTACAGTCAACAATTTCTACTCATTTGGCCAATTTTGTGGTGTCTCTCTTCTGCTAATTTTACCATGTCTTTTTTTATTTTTAGATACTAGAGGTGTAGATTGAATTAAATGTGTACAACAACTTGATACTAACCCAGAGCAACATTCTGTTCAGTGAGCTCTGCAAGGGAGACCTTTTCGACTTTTATTCTGTGTCCTCTTATCTTGTCTTTATTGCTCAGGGGTAGAAACACAGTGATTGCAATAGTCGTCTTCTCACAGAAAGCTGCTTAAGGAGTTGGGGTTGGGATGTGCTGAATGCCACAGCAAACCTCAAAGCTAAACACTTGAATAGAGACAAAGCTCATTTTGTGCAATATTGCTTAACTGCTTTAAGTCGTTTCAGGATCTTGAAGCAGATTGTGTCAGTCAAAGCAGCAAAAATGTCAGTCACTGAAACCATCCTGCTCTAGAGCTCTCTCAACAAACTGTCCTCTGGGCTCGGAGTATAAGGATATTTCTTAGTAAACAAGTTAGCATGCCATAAAAATAATGTGTTTAAAGGCATAATAAATACAAAGTTGGAGTAACAAAAAACTGTAAAGCAGGCCACAAAAATAGATGTTTTCCTGTATCTTTAAGGAGTTTTTATCCTGTATATAGGTGTTCAGCAGTAAACATGACTTTGATATACCAGGTATATAGGTAATGAACACTACTGCTGCGTTTTCCCTTCTGGGTACATACACACAATGTACGTGATGCCAGTGGTCTTTGTAGAATCAGCTCTGCTGTGCACCTCTGAATGCTGCCGGGCGAGTTTCCTCTCCCTCTGCCAGCTCCCTGTGGACGGGGGCTTTCTCTGCTCTCTCTTCTGATGCAGTTCTAATGTTCTGTGGCCAAGCACCTTGCTAAAGCCATAAGCACAGGTGGCTGATAATCTGTTTTAATTATAGTTAACGTGCTTAATTTCAAAAGTGGTGTGTAAAGCTGACAGGCAGTTCCAAAGAGCTTTCCATCCTGGCTGATGAGCCGTTCTGCAGTCATACCAGCCTCCAGCTCGTGAGCTTTTACATTATTTACCCAAAATTGGCTTTGAAGCAAGTATTAAAGAAAAAAATAAAAATAATCTAAGCCTCAGTGTATTAAGACTTGATGGAGAAATGGAAAGTAAACAGGAGGCCTCATAGGAGCACTTTGGATTCTGCTGATCTACAGGGAACTCTTAACGGGTGAGCTTTGGCGGTCTTGTTGGTTTTTTGCTCCTCTGCCCTGTTTCTCCCTGTCCCTCTGTCCCTGTTTTCCCTTTTTTAAAACTAAGCCACTCCATTTATTTTACATTTTTAGTTGCTTTTACATTCAGGAGCCCTGTTACCAGGTGAAGAGATAATGTGCTTTGTTACTCCCCTTCCCTAACGGCTGCCGCGTTGACTGGGATCAGCTGGATGCTCTGCAAATGATGCCTCCTGGTTTTGGGGGGTTGGCTTGTTGGGTTTTTAACTTGGCTGTAAAAACAAAAGCCGTGCACGTGTTAACTTCCTGATTGCTTGTAGTACCAGAGGGGACTGACAAGCTGCCTGGGCAGCTGGTGTAGGCCCACTTTGTCATTTTAATATGAGCTAAACCCTGCTTCCACTCAGTGGTCCACACACAGCAATCTGTCTTCACAGGCTAAATTAAAAGCAGTTTCAGCATATGATTAGCTCTGTAAAAAGATGGTGCAATGGGTGTGGAGAACAAAGGGTATCAGAAGGCAAAAGGACAGGCATCCTATCATTTTGCAGTCTGTGATTCAGAAAGGAACAATCATTTTCCAAAATTACACCCATTCAGTATGAAGTATACTAAACCAAGATCATTTCTGAGCAACAGAAGTTGCTGAACATTAGCCCTTCAGCTCTAGTGCTTGTGCTGTGGCTTCTTCATCCAGTGCCTCATGTGGCTATACTGACTGTGTGAAGGACTCGAAATCCAGTGCCAAGAGTTAATGCTGCAAGAGAAGCTTCTTTCTTGCTTTTGTTCTAATTTTTCTGCTATTGAATAGCATTACTTTTTAACCTACGCAGTGCCTAAATATGCTTCCACTCTGGAAAAAATGACTTCTGCTACTATGGAACTTAGGGTTGAGATAATTACTTTTTCCAGAACTTGCCATGAACTTGCATAGCTTTTATATCTGTTCCCCTCTTCAAAGCATCCCTCCTTCCTCCTTCAATATTCCCAAGCACACTTTGAGCATCCAAAGAATCATTTGGAAAGTGTATCAAGGCAATATTTAAATGTCAGATACTGTAACCATGTGGCACATCAGTTCCTCAGCTCCCACAGCCACAGATGTTATAAAAATATATTCTGTGTTGAAAATTATCATCATCTTGCACAGACTTCATCTAGAGACTATAGAATCTATAAATTCATGTTTATAGTTTAACAATAAAGCAAGAATTGGGTGTCTTCTGTGATTTTTGTGGCCATTAAATTATTTCTATTATGGTGAGCAAGCTTTCAAAATCTTAATGTAATGAAGCTACAGATGTTTTGTCAGCAATGAAAACGTGGGATTCTGATACTTCCTCATCAACTGCTGGTCTCTGTTGGGTTTTCTGGGTTTTTTTAACTGTTTGGGGCTGAAATAAAAATTATATTTACTAGAGCAATACACCAGAGAAGTTGCTTGGTGGAGCAGGGAAGAAAAGTGCTGCTGCTGAGCAGGCGGATGGGAAATTCAGACCTTTGCCTTTCTCCAAGCCATTAGGAACTGCTACAGGTGCTATCAGTCCTCACAGAAACAGATACAATAAACCTGAGAGTAGCTGGCTGTTGTGCCAAGTTTCGTTTGAGAGGTTCATGGGAGTTCTGTATGATACCAAGGGACATAAAGTACGGTATAATATGGTGTGGCTGGGATTCTGCCAAAACCTTCTCTCATATCCAGGAGTATTCCTGAGGGGAGCTCAGAGTAGAGTGTGTTAGGTCCATCTTGTACAAGTTGAGGAGCATGGAGAAATGTGTCCATTTCTTGACTCCATGTCTCTCCTCTAAACAGATTTTCTTTACTCCACACCTTTCATCTCTCTCTGTCTAAACAGATTGTCTAAAAGAATTACAAAATTTTCAGGTGGAACTAAACCAGTTCAAGGAGCTAACCATAAATTTGAGTGGTCAGATTGTTTTCAGTCATGTGAGTCAGGCCATTACTCCTCCACTGTGATTTAATACTGAATGAAAAGGGTGGGGAAAAAACAAAAACAAACAAACAAAAGCACACACAAAAAGCAAACAAACAAATGAAAAAAAAACAAATAAACCCCAGCCAAACAAACAAAAAAAGTACTGGCATCTTGGCATCTGGGAGAGAGGTAATGCAAGCTTGGAATAAGACTCTGGCAGAAATGGGAAATGGGGAGCTAGAGCTGGAATGAAGGAGGTATTTGGGGGGATCTCAAATCTCTTGAGGAATTGAAGTGACTTAAATTAAGCCCTCAGTCTTTGTTATTGAGTCAAAATGCCCTCCCTTGACATATACGGTTTTGCAAAATGTAACATTTCCACTATGCTACATTGCAGTGAAACAATCTGACTATTTTGGTGATTTGAATAGCATGTTTTCAGATGGCTAATAGTAGCAACAGAAGCCACAAGCAATTGCACTGCTTGACAGAGGTAAGAATTATGAATTACAGACATTTATTCAATCTATAAGACTCCAAAAGAAAGTCTTACTTTTTCAAGGTGAGATCAGATTCATTCAGGTCAATACTTTATTACCTCCACCGCTAATGAAGTGCAAAGTCTGTCTGTCACCTCTGTTCTCAAAGCTGGATAGTTGACGTTTACCCTCATATATGACTTCAGCTGAAATTCTTGAGGTAAAGGTATCTTTGGAAGCCTTTTTAGATTAGCTCAAGGCTCAGAACTGGTGCCCATATGCAAAGTTTGATAGGTTTGAGGAGGGCTGAGTTTTGGTTCGGGCCTGTTTCTAGCTTTCTAGTTGAAAATGTAATGAGTGGGTCAGCTGTTAAAGGAGAATGCTGTAGCAGAGAAAATTCTATATTTAGCAGGAATATTAAGTGCAAAATGCCACAGCTCAACAGATAATTTAAAGAGACAGACAGCACTGCTCCTGAAAGTACCATATCTGAAGTGTCCCTGGCTGTGGGAATTACTCATGCTTTTAAGGTGCCATTTCAGTGATGTGCTAGCTTGACATAAAACCCTCCATTCTCTAATTGCTTCCACTTGGGACCTTGAGAACTTGAAGTCCTGAAGAAGAGTGTTAATTCTTGAAGTAGGTTCTATTTTAATGCAGGTATATATGTAAAATTAGACAAATTAACACGCTCCTTCTCTATTATGCATTCATTCAAGGAAAACATACCTTTTTTGAACATATAGGCAAAAAAAAAAAGACGCTGTCTTGCACAATAAAATACATGTCATTATATGAACAGTGAATGTTTTATTGTTTCGCTAGTGAAAAAGTGAATTTGTATTCCAGTGGAAGTAAATGCAGTAAAATAAATGATGCTAACAGAAGGGCTGTTTATGGGAACAGCAGTTGAATCTTGCAGTCAGACCTATCCAGGCTCAGCAGCCCAGCACGCAGCGAGCTGAAGGTGGTGCCATTGGCTCAGCAAACCCCTCTGCTCTGCCAGCCCAGCAAGTGAACCCAGGAACTGGCTTAGTTCTGAGCAAGGTTTGTGATCAATGCACATAATCGATCTGAAACGGTAATAGACTTTGCCATTTTTATCTTGTAAATGTGCTTAAAATTGACACTCGATTCTTGTTTCCTTTGATCTGAATATGTATTGTTTTGTTGGGGATAAGGAGCATTTCATTTCCTCTGGGGAAAAAAAAAACCAAACCAAAAAAAAAAACCCCAAACCTGTGCTTATGGCTAAAAATTGGTCCTGTAGTCTTGGTTCATCTGAATAGTGGTGTATTAAGATGCTTAAAGTTGTAGTCACATGGTTTATAAACTCGATTACTTTATTTAGGAATATAAACTAGGGGTTGTGAATGGTAATTAGTAATTTCTGAACAGTAGTTGCTGTGTTCTGATTAAGTAAAAGTCTGTGCTGTTCATAAGGCACTTTTATTCTCTGAGTAGCTCCGGGTGATGCAAGTACCTATAAAAATTAAGTACATAGAAATGGAAAAGAGGAAGGTGACTGATGAATATGTTGTACAAATAAGAACCTGTTCTGAATGATGAGCAAAGCAAAGGAGTGCAAATTTATGCCGCTGTGATTAGGGGCAACATTTTAAATAATATGACAGAATTCTAATGGTGTTAATTACAGCTGGTAAATTTATCAATAATGGCAGAAAAAGTGAATTCAACTTATTTGTTGTGGTTTGGAAAGCAAATTAGGAAATGTTTGGTCATCTTACGAAGTAATACTTTCTAGTCTGTGCTTCTGGAAGATAAAGAGCACCTGTCAAAGCAGAACATCTGGGTAAATTGTATCCAAATGCTTTCAGAAGAGTTAGCCAATGAATTTTCTCCAATGTGTAGTACTTAATGGTTTTATGGGGATGGGGAAAACAGAAGCCATAACAGTGCAAGTTAATGTGATATCCATGTTTCAGAAGAAAGGAATGATTTCGACAATTGATAATGTGTGTGAGCCTGCTACTGATTTCTGACAGTTGTAAGACAGCCAGTATGCAACCTAATTACGTTACCCTTTGTCTTTAATTGATATGGAATTTCTTCACATGATTTGAAACAGATTTGGCTCCTTACAGACATTGTTTGTGAAGGCGAGGTGGAATTATCTGTAGATGACACAGATACAGCACCAAAGAGGACCGCAATACAGTAGAGCACAAGCAAATGATCTGCATATTTTAATACTTTCAATGTAAAGCTGACTGTCTGTAGACTAGGGTTGAAGCCCACACTTAGACGAGAATGGGAACTCTGTCCCAAGGAATTGGTTCTGTAAAGGTCCAGGGAGCCATGTTAATTCATCGGCAAACTAGTAAAAGGCAAACTAAGCTTTGCTAGAGACCATGTAAATTGATTTGCTTGGAATATTTTCAGGATTTAGGGAGGCTGAAATAATGTTGGTAGCTTCAAACTTTGGAACCTGCCAGGTCTAGGATATGTTTTCAGATATCAGGACAAATTGCTGACGAGATTCCTATTTTCTGTTCTCTCTAGACAGTTTCATTAATAACTCACTGCACATATGGTGACATTTTTTAGAGGCAATTACAGATATGACACACTGTACACAGGGTTTTAGAGCACCAGGTCATCAATTGCTTCTTGAAACAAATGACTTCATGGCCTGGTGGTACTCTTAGAAGTGAAACCTTAAACTGCACAATAACTTAAGGCTTTGAGGACAATTTTTCTTTTTTCTAGTAATTTTCTCTAGTGACAAATCAAAATGTCCTTTATTACTGCTTAAGACCAGGTTTTACTGGCTGCCAAGCTAAAATAAATCTGTCTAGTTAGAATAAATAAAGCATTTCTAGCTGTAATGAACATGTTCAAATGCCTCAAGAATTCTAACTTAATTCTTGGTGAAGAGCCTTGTAGCACACCAGGGCCATGATCCCTGTGCAGTGGGAGGTTTTACATTTGAACAGGACTGGGTTGCTTTAGTCCAGCTGAGCACAGAACTACACATAACCTTTCTGCTTTGGACAGGTGATGTGCAAGGATTTGATCTCTGTGTATTCTAGGTATTGGTGCAGATTAATGTTATACCCCAGCAAGTGCTGGACTTAAGGGTTCCTTATGTTTGTACGCAGGAGGGACTTGGTGCAAGCAGGCAGCACGTGCACGTTCCTCATTTCCTCTTCGTTAATTTTTAAAATGTGCTTTTTAAAACTATTCTCATTAGGTACCTGAGGTGTAAGCTACCAGCTTACTATGGATATCTGATCGTGACAACTCGCTCTCTCCATGGTAGTTGTAGTGTTATCTTTGTGTACATAGTTGTGATTTGTGGTGAGTTTGCGCCTGCTTTGCAGAATTACAAATTAATCCTGTTTTTTGATTAAGAACAGTCTGTGCTGGTTTGGAGCCTCCTGTTTCATTGCTTGCTCCACACTGGGCTTTCTCTGTCGTTATCTGAGCTTACAGCATGATAGGCTCCCATCACTAAAGTGAGGGGTAATATCTTTCTCCGACCTTATAATTAATTCTAAACACCCTAACCCAAATCATGTTACTTCAACAACAAGCTTAAGAATTGCTAACTTGTATTGTTTACATCAATATGTCATTATAAAAAGAAAAAACCTCATCCATCCTGGAGGTCCTGAGAAGTTTGGTATCGCCATAAAGAGGCTAACACTGGAAGTGCTAAGCGCTGTCCCTGGTGGGCACGGTGGCAGATGCTAAAAACACACATTGATGTGTGGTGAGTCCTTTGTTGTAGATTCAGTTTTCTCCTAACATCACAAAGAAATTGAAGCTTACTGCCTCACTTAGTATATACAGCAGAATAGGATTCTTACTGTGAAGACATTAGCAAGTTGCTGGTTTTGCTGATTCATACACCAGTGAAAAAGCTTTTTGAAGAGCCTGAAGGGAAGATTAATGCTGTTCGCGTGCTGAAGGCAGGGAGAGGCTGCGGATTTTGCAAACTCGTCACAGAACTATTTTCAATAATATTTTTTTCAGTGTGGCCATTTCACTTTTCTCTATACATCTTGCAATGATACTCTTGTTCTGTTTACTACTGAAACACTTGGTATCTTCTGTAAGAAAATGAAGTTACAGGTCATATAGAGATAATAAGGAACTGAGTTATTTCTATAGAGTACATGAAAATCACCATTTGGAAACAAAAATAGAAAAGCTGCTCTAATACTCATTTCAGTCCTGGACTTGTTTGCTCGCTTTGACTTCTGTCCTTTGAAGGATACAGGAGGCTGAAGCATGGCTGCGTGAGGTGATCCTGGCTGGGATTTTGAAATTGTGTCTGTGGCGAACTGTATTGAGCTGATGTAATGTGATGACACCAGACCAATGTAAACTTTGCCTTGTTAACATAAATACCCTTTTAAACATACATAGTTTTTTAGGAACTGTGAATAACATAATTCCTCTCGTATTTCTGTCCTTCAGCTGACTATTTGGCCTGTGAGTAGGAGGGGTTTTTAAAGCTGACCTGATTCCAAAACAAGGTATTAATTCCTCTTTGCTGTGGTTCTCAGGCATTTGTCATGATCCAGTTCTTTTACTTGATTCAGCAAAGCTCTAAGCTTGTGCATACAACCAAATACACATTCATGAGTAGTACAAATGAAAGTCAGGTACTTTCTGTAGTAGCTTACTAAATTTATGTAAAACACCAAGTTTCTCAAAGCAATTTCAGGAAGAAAGGACTAGTAAGAAAAAAACATTTTCTGCAATATATCTATCTAAAGAATGGATCTTTTTAATCAGTGTAACAACTGGAAAGAGCTATAAATGTGCTGGATTGGTAGCTTATAAAGCACACTCATCAAGGGGGAAATGGAAAAAATGTTGTTCTTCCTGTCCCGTTTGTCATACCAGTGTTTATTTGTAAAGAGCATTTGCTCCTTTGGAAAGAGTGCAGCAGCTTGAAAGTCATCAATGTCTACATTTTATTTTCAAAATACATTGACTATTTTTTAGCAACAGCTCCATCTCTGCCTTTTGTCAAGGTCATGCTGGATGTATCTTGTTTCCACAGATACACCTCATGAAGTCTTTTTGTGTAAGCAAAGCACGATGCTATGATACAGCATTTGCTGGAAAGCAGGTGTATGGGTGGTGCAGGAAAGGGGACCCATGTGCATTCCTCTGTTGCTAAACTTATGAAGAGCTGGGAGGTTTAGCAGACCCAGAGTCTGGAGTCCAGCCCTTCTACCCATTGATACAAGGAGGCTGAAAGAATGATGCTTGCTGAGGCCAAACCTATTCCTGATGCTTGTGAGCAGTAAACTATAGCAAAAGATGCTGCTGGGTGATTAGTAAACATCAAAAGCAGCAGCACTTATAGGAAAGTAAGACTGAAATGAGAGTTCCTGGGCTATCAGCACTAATCCCTTCCACTTCAGGCCAGCATGTTGTATGTTTTTTTCTCATAATCCAGTCATTTCCCACAGTTTTGCTGCTCACAGAGCTAGAAATCTTTTTATTTCTATCTTCATTCAGTTCCAACTCATGTGCATTTCTTCTTGTGCCAATACTAAGTTTTCATTTCTAGCCCATATGCTCACCCCACCAGTATGCATTGAAAAAGAAATTCTTACCCTTTTTCAGGTCTCTGCCAGACTCAGGGAGCCAATCTTTTGCAGTCCACAGTTGCCAGAGAAGCTTTTTGTTTCTTCAGTCATCCAAAGAGGCCTTCTTTGCAACCAGGGCAAAGTTTTGATTTCCCTTTTCTTAAATTTGAAAGACCAGTGCTGTTATTCTAGCTGAGGTCTCACCTTTGTTTTAAAACTGTATTGCTGAAGATACACTGAGAGTCTCCTTCTCTAAAGGCTTTCAAAACCCACCTGGACACAATTCTGGGTAACCTGCTCTCAGTGACCCTGCTTTAGCAGGGAGTTGGGTGAGATGATCTCCAGAGGTCCCTTCCAACCCATGCCATGCTGGGATTCTGTGAAGAACAGGCATGGCAATTAGTTTGAAATATGCAGCAAGAGCAGCCAGCATTCCCAGGGATAAGCAACTGGGTACAAGTATCTTTCTGGAGATCTGGAGGCAGCTGGCAAAGGAGTTGATGCCTACACTGTTTTCTGTGACTTCCAGTAGAATGGTTTCTTGCCAGCCTGCCTTTTGGCAGTCTGACATTAATATCTTTAGGTTTTTTTAATGTCTTGCTTGCAGGCTTTTCCTTATAACCCTGCATGATGGTTATACTGAAACAAGAACCAAATCCTGCCCCATGGCACAGGATTTTTACAATTACTAGTTTGATGCTTCCAGGAAAGATACAGAGTAATACACCTTAAAATCCCCATAGTAATATTATCCTGCCTTATCTGTTTCTCTCAGATTTTCAGTGCTGTGCAATATCTGCCAGGGAAGTACCATAAACACATAGTAAACTCCAGGAACTGTCTGTATGTGCATGTACATACACACTTATTAGAAATGCAATCTTTCTATTTCTTCACTTTAAATAAATTTTAAGAAGTCTTCAAGAACTTTGGAAAGGAATTGGATCTTTTGCTCCAAAACGTCTCCTTTTATCTATGGACATGGTACACAGCATTAGCACTGAAAATATACACATCTATGTCGCTGCAGTTTGCTCTTGGAAGAGTTTCTGCTGCTGTACTTGATCTGTGAAGGTTTCTCTAACAGAGAAGAACACTAAAGAGATTCCAGGAGTATCATTATCAAGTGAATGAAAGGGAAAACTATGGTCAGAAAAAAAAAAAGGAGAGAAAATAGAGGTTCCTGCTTAACTTTTCTATAGCATAGGCAGACAACAGCGCAATTTTATGACTAGTTTTGTTGACACCTAATACCAAAAAGTCAAATGCTTGTTATGTTTGAATGATAAATCAGTCATACCTGTTAAATTGGCCATGCCTCCAAGTTGGATCAAGTATACAGAGCTATGACTGCCTGGACCACAGGGCTGTCTTTCTGTGAAGGAGCTAAAGGAAAGAGAAGTCAGGTTCTCTAGGTGTGCTAGTAACTGATTTCAGAAGGAAATGGCTCTTTTTATACGTTGTTGTCATCTCTATGTTTGTAAATGTAGATTCTGTTGCCAGGCCCATGTGATTCCATTTGCCTTGTGATCTCTGATTTCATAGATCAAGTCCTTTAACATATTATCATATTTTGTACATAACGTAACTATTGAAATATTAATCAGATTGTCGTCTGAAGCTTTTGGGAGGGAGAGGGAAGAGGAGGCTACAGTTAAAAGCCCATCAGCCAGAAATACACAAAGGATTCTGGTGAAGTAAGGAGCACTTTAACTATTTGGTTCTTCTGCCCTTTACAGGCAATTTTGGTATTGATAGAAATATTCTTTTTGGGGTGATTTTTCTAGTAGTTTTTAATTATAATGCACTGAAACTCCTGATTTTCTAAAAATACCTTATACATCGTAACTTGCATGTGTTACTAGGGCTGTGAAGGTCTGTTCCTGAAAGGAGAGGGAATACAGCTCAGTGAGCAGTTTGTATGCAGTTTTGGGACATAGGAAGTAGAATTTTGAACACTTTAAAGCTATTCTTATGGATTTCTTTAGCTCTATCTCCCTAGCTATTTCTTTTTGTAAAAATGGAAGGAGACCAACTCTTCTTTACTTAGTGGGAGGAGAAAAAGAGTTATTTAAAGTGAATAAAAATTAATTATTATACCAAGGATTGAAAGTCAAGAGACACAAGTTCTATTTCTAGCTTTGCGTCTGGCTTGTAATTGCTCTTTGGCAAGCGATGTTATAGTGTGACGCACATTTAAATGGCCTCTGCCTCCTAAAACCAGCAGTTCTTGGTCCTGTGTTGTGCTACGCCAGCTGTAGTGCTCGTGTGTGAGGCAGGGCCATGAAACAGATGGGGGAACTGATCCAGCTGAAAAAATACAAGCCCAAAACACTGACAAAAACTGATAATGGAGAAGAAGGGAGAATATTTCTTCAGCCAGAAGAGCTTCCTGATCCATGTCATTGAGCAACAGCTCAAACTTGCCAGCAGGAGACATGTCAAAATGTTCACCTTACTGCAGCTCATATGCCTTATCTGGAAAAAGGGGAAGAAAATATTTATCTTTTAGATAATCTGTCTTCCTTGAACTACACGAGATTCTGGTCCAGTCAGACAATCGAAATAATTGTCCAGCAAAGCAAAAGCTGTCTACAAAATTGTGACCTTGAGCAGACGTAAGGACTGCTCTCCTCCATCAGTCACTTGGTGGGATAAAAATGTTACTTTAAAACTACTCTGTAGTAGACAAAAATATCTTTTTAATATGCATATAACAAAAAAACACCCAAGGTAAAGGCATTTCATTCATCCTAGGTGGCTAGATGACTGTCTTTCAGACAATAATGAGGTACAATTGATTTTGTTGCAAATCTATTGAACTTTTGTCAGTTTTCTGACTGCTGGGCCTTCTGTCGAAGTAAGTCAAGCCCAGAATACTTAAGTGCTCTAATTGTTTACAGAACTAATGCTGTTTGTAAAAAAATAAAAGAATTTCTGTTGAACTTTCCTTTTTTTATTATAGGGCAATATTTTCCTTATGTGTTTTTCCTTTGGGCTGTTCTTCCTCCAAGCCTCCTTTTTCAAAATAAATTAGCATTAAAAAAAAAAAAGACTGAAAGTCTCAACCAAAAAAAGGCAAATCTGAATTATTCAGATTCAAAAACTTTTTTTCAAGTCAACCTGATATTTTCTGTGTGAAAGAGATGAACTGCTTTTTACAAATTGGACTTTGCATAATGATTTTTATTATGAGACTCATTCTTTGTAATATGCTGTCTCATTTAGTCACAGTTGACTACTAAAATTTTATATCATGACTGCATATTCAAGGGATATAGATTCAACAAATGATTTTCTGTAACTTGTGTTTTGGACTAGTTTTAAGGAGTTACAATTGAACAGTCTATGCTGGGAAACCTTAACAAGCTATCGTTGTATATGTAGACATCTTGAAAATTAAATCTAGATTTTGCTCTTTTCTTCTAGAAGAAGAAAAAGAACGATAGAAAAGATGACATAGCTGATAGCTGGAAACTGGGGAAAAGGATCAAATTCACTTTGCTTTCTTGAGTGAACAGTCATGTTGTGGAATGTTTCAGTAAGCAAGACACAGGGGGGTTAGCCTCACATTGTCTTGTATTGGAAGCATCTCATAATGCAGCTGAAATAGAGCCTCTCCTTCACTTAGTAAATAAAGTGTAACAAGAATCAATCTCTTCCAAATGCAGTTACCAAGAAGGATAGTTCGAGCAAAAGGAATCAAAGGAAATCAGTAGCAGCAGCAGTAACTTGAGTTCTTGGGGAGCGCTTAAGTTGCGGTACCTGTAAGAAGGGTTGATGAGAATCTTCCAAAAGCCCTGGGGAAAAGAGACAAGAAGCTGGGAGCAAATGAAACATGACAGGGAAGCACCTCATGAAAAGGCAGCTATAGCAAGAATGGAAAAGGGACCAGTGTGAAGTGACAGTGAAAAATCCCCTGGGGTTTTAGTGTAAATGAGCTCTGTAGTGCAATAAGGTGCAAGATGGAAAGCTAAGATCTGCAAAAGATGAGCATCAGATCAGGGACTGTAAAAGATCCGATGTTCCCAGAGGTATAAAGAGAATTAATGGAACTGCCCTTCTTCGGGGAGATACCAGAGCACGGATAAGTGAGGAAGGAAGAATGTTTTACTGAGGATGACCAACTTCAATAAGAAAGAACTAAGAAATCAACCTAAAACCAGACGTTAAATCCTTGCCAAAGACTTGGGTATTATGAAACACAGTCTACTCACATTAAGTCAGATGTAAGTACCTAACTGTTAGATCCCAGTTTAAACTATACTGCCTGGAAAATGTTATCGATTAGCTACTTGACACGTTTCTTTAAATATATTTGTGTCTACACCTAAATCTGCTTTGTCTTTAAAGTGATATACATATTTTTCTACAGTTACGACCATTTTTTTCTATTAATCTCAGGTGGGTTTGTTTTCTTTATGATGACTCTGATTGCAGCGTGTAATGACTGCAGTCAGGTTTGTCTTCATTGTCTCTCATCATCTCTTAAATGTATACCCTGCTAGCAATTAAGCTTCCAATTGGGAAATAAGGGGAATGTGGCTGAGGCTGCATCACTGAAGAAATGAACGTATATCAAATAAACTACAGCAAAATGACAAAAAGTGTCTCTCCAAAGCCAGCAAAAATGATGTTACAACTGACTGTGACAGCCTCTGACTAAAAGAAGCCAATGGCTTTGCCCATAAATGGACAAATTGATCTCTGCCTCTGGAAAGGGATCAGTGTTCCAGAAATCAGGGGTGAGAATCATCCTCATCTGTGAGAAGTGTCCCCACATTGACCTCACTGTATGCTGAAGGTGACAAAGGATCTGTAAAAATATGGTTATTAACATTCCTAAGGAGGGCAGACTACAAACTCCAACCGGCACCAGGATTTTCTGCTGTCAAACTTGAAGCCTGTTCAGCATTTGAAAACACATTACTTGTTTGTGGTTCCTTTTTAATGAAGGAATGGGGTGTGCAGCAATTTTCCTTTTTTTAACCAAAATTCTTGCCTCTGACAGGTTTTTTTGCCTCAGTTTCCCCACCTTTGAAATACAGATGATGATAAAAACTGTCGCCTCCTTCAGTCAGGCATTGTAACAGTCAGCGCCTTGTGCTTTGAAGGGTCAAATGTTTTACAGTTTCAGCTGTAATAGCACCACAAGAGCCCCTGTCTGGAACAGGCTTTACTGAAGCACAACCCCAACTCACAGGAGCAGGAAGTGAGGTATGAAGGGACCTTCAGCAGCAAACCAGCTTTTGCAGCTTCCATGGAGCTGATGGCTACACCCCCCCAATACCTGGTCTGGGCCTGCTCTTCGCTCATGTACCATTTCTTAAGCAACTAAAATGTCCAGTAAAAGGTGGGGGCATTTGTCTCTATTTCCCACAGACATTAGTTTCCACATAGTGCAGCACTGATGGAGTTTTGTTTCATTTCCCAGCAGCTTTTCCCCTCTGCAGTGTGGCTGGGAAGGTGTCAATGTACAGGATTCATTACTGTGTCCTGTAAAGCAGCAATGGAATCATCTCACTTGATGTTCTTTTATATCTCCATTGCTAGTGCTAAATTATTCTCAGCAATACAGCTAAAACTGTCTGTACTCTTAATTTCAAACCTTCTGTGTAGTGATTTCTTACCACTTGACCAGGCATTATTCTAAAGGTAATTGAAATCACACTGTATGTGACAGCATATACAGGTTATACCCTCAGCTTGGTTTTGGCAGGCAGTAATCCAGAGCAGAAAATACTTGGTTTGAATTCAAATTAAAAATTAAATCGTGTGAGGTTATGGTGAAAAAATGGTAATCAAAATAAATTACTCTTTAAGAGTGACTTAGTTTCCCTCATGTAACTATTAGAGGTTGCAGTTGTTGCACGCAGATGGCAACATTTGAATAGTGTTGATTTGCTTTTTTTAGCATGCTTATGTGATATATAGAATTTTGTGACTTCATGAATGTGCCAAGACCTTTTGCAGTTATATCTGTGAGCTGGAGAAACATCCTTGCCAGGCATTAGAACCAGGAAGCCTTGCATTTTACCTCCACTCTACTAAATCCATCCCACTCATACTAACTGTTAGGCCAGTGCTAAATTAGATAGAGTAAGCTGGCGTGTTGTGGCTGTGGAATGCAATCAGTTGTATTGGGCAACCAAGGCAATTTTTGGCTATGATGCAATGTTCAAGACCAAGTTTGCCCAAGAAAACAAGGGGGCTTAGGGGGTGTTGGCATTGGTAGGGCTCTTGTTGCCTTTGTGTGGGTCACAGCAATGGTCCCTGGTAGCGCAGCAGGTCTGCTGTCTCGCCTGATGGATGGCAAAGCTGCTTCTAGACAAGGCAGCGCTTTTGTAAGACATTTTCTTACTGGGCAAGAACTTGGAATTGTTTCCTTAGAATGTGTTAAAATACAAAATAACACATGCTGTCTGTTTCGCGTATGCGCGTGCATGCCCGAGGCAGTGCCAAGAGGGCTTTTTGTGTGTATTTTCTTCGGTGGTTAAAAAAAAACCACAACTGTCCATCTGGCACCTTTCGCTGTTCTGGAGGTGCAGGCACACAAAGTGCAAATGATACAGGTGAACTGTACAAGTCCAAGTGCAGAAACAAAGTATTTATGTTTAACATTTATGCCCTTTTAGATGCAAAGTGCAATCTGCATCCATTCGAGGCAAAATGTCCTGGCACTGTCTTGTCTAATGGCCTAGTTTAGGACAAGGATAAATCTGAGAAATGCAAATAAGTGTTGCCATGACTTTACACAGATAAATAGAAGTAGGCTTGGAATTAGGTGATCTTGAGCTTTTTCTGCTGTGACTTTCAGGGAGACTTATCTGAGAAGGTGCTAGACTTTTATTTAGCTCATGAATGGGGATGGATAATGCAAACTGTCATTCATACAACTTTTATTAAGTGTTTATTAAGTATTTTTGCGAACACGTCTTTCCTGGGACCACAGAGCTCTTTTGGCTTCCTCATTCTTTGTTTGCTCTTCCAATGCATCTGTGCCTAGTCCCAGGTGCCTGAGCTCCACAGCACAATATTTTCTGTCTTTGAAGGTCAAAATTCTCGTAGTGACATCATAACTGATTTGCTTTAAAACAGGTGGAAGTCACTAAACTAATAGGAGATATGAAGTAGAAAACAGGAGGAAAAGTCATTCAAGAACAAAACGGGGAAAAAAGAAGTGAAGTAGAAAATATGAGGAAAAGTAAACCAACTCTTATGAAATGGTGACCTCCTCTATCTCCCAAAACAACTTCAGCAGTGCAGTAAAAATAACACAAAGAAACCAAGCTGTTCTGAGTGCGAAGCTGGTCAGACTTGCAACTCACGGGGTCTAACAGAGTAGAAGCATGAATGCCTTCCTCCAGCCAGCTAATTAGATAACCTCATACCAGAGGATTTCTTCCCAGCTCTAGTTGGTCTTGAAGTGTACAGGCTTGATAGTCTTCTTTTATTTTATTATTGTGAGAGTAATAGGAACTCTTCTTGCCAATATGTATTTCAATAATATTTTGCACTTATTCAGCATCTTTGCATTGAAAATCTCGGAAGTGCTTAACAGAAGGGAATAAAAATTATCTCAAATTTTTCCACAGGGAAAGCTGAAGCAAGCTTTTAAGGACTTCTGGTGTCCTTCTGGTGTCTGGTGATTTTGGAGAGGCAGCACACTCAGATTTTTAATTTAAGGGTTTTTTTCTCCCCTGTTCTTTTTTTACCTCTGCACTAGAAAGAGGTGGTGATGCAAGGCCTGGGCACCGGGGGTTGCTCAGCCTGCACGATCCTCCGTTCACTGGGAAGCTCTGCGTAAGGTTTTTGGTTTGTTTATGTTCTGACCTTGAACCCTGGAAGACAGAGCATTCCGTTATTTGGTGATGCATTACATGACAAAGATGATGAAGGAATCATACAGCAGGGAAACCTTCACAGATCCGTTTTGTGCAGTAATGTGCTTCAAAGCATCTCTCTGGACGCATCGTCTTCTGATGTAAAGATGTCATGCAGGCAGGCAGTAAAGAGAGATTCTGGTTGCACTGGAGATCTTGGACTTGGGCCGAAGGAATGCTTGGGAATAGTGAAGCAAGCGAGATAGGAGCTGAACACACAGGCATACTCATGTGCCCTTTTAGTCCTTCTGTATTTCCTGTCCTAGTTGAATTCTCTTCCTGGTGTTTTTGTGTGGCTGTTTCCACGTTGGAAGCACACTGGCTGCTCCCAGCCATTGCTCTAAAGCCAGCTCGCTTGGTTGCACGAGGAGTTTGTCTGAATAATGCACCTCAGCACTCCAGCCCTCGGAACATAATATTTCTGGATCGTGAAAAGCACCCGCTTCATGCATCCCTGCAGTGGTGAACCCAAAGCTTGGGGTGACACAAGGGAGCAGGTGTGGAGGATACAAGGGAGCCCCGTGACAGCAAAGCATAGAAGTCTTCACTCAGTGAGGAGGTACCAAGGGGAGAGCGAGTGCACAGAGCAGGGAGGAAGGGTGACCAGCCTACACATGATGTATGTGGTTTGCTACAGAGGGTTGAGATTGACAGCCCAATACCACAGTCTGGTTTTCAGATACCTTATGATTGACTGTATGGGATGGTTTGTCTAAAGGGGCAAGCCTTGTCTGTCTGCCCTGAATTGCACGAACTTGGTGCCATACTTCCCGGTTCTTGGAAGAGCTTCCAGTCTTCCTCTGTTGGTGGACTCTTGAAAGTAACCACTAGTAGTGTTATCCCAGAAAACTAACAGAGCTGAATGAAATAAAGTCATTTTATGATCAGAGGAGTCTGGTAGGTAAGAAGTGAAGCTGTGCACAGTAGCTCTTCCTCAGATTTGGGAAAAGGATTGTAAAACCCCTTGGGTTTCTTGTTCAGTCCAGACGAACTCGTGGCATTTCTGTCCCAAAGAGGGACAGAGACACTTCTTATCACTTGGGCTCAACATGGTCAGTGGCATTAAGTAGCTGGATATTACCATAACATGGACTGTATGGAAAGCTGCATATAGTACTTCATATATAATTTCTATTTATTCTGCTGATAATATAAAGTTCCTAATCTACCACTACCTTTGTATGCAAAACTCCAGAAAGAATTGAGAAATTTTTGTCCAAAAATTGACCTTTTCAAGGTATATCAAATCCTCTGGCAAAACAGTAGCAAGGATCCAGTGTCTGTCTGAACAGATTCTGGTTTACATCAATTTTTTTTTCATTACATGGCAGTGGTTTGTTCCCATTTGAACCATGGTTACTAGGGAGCATCAGTTGGGTCTGGCTTGGAGGTGATTGTCTGTGCTGAGACTATTCTAAAGAGCACACGAACTTGAGTAAAAGCTTAGCTCAAGTTTCACAAGTTAGATGAAAACCATGAAAACAGTGTTGCTTTTTCACATAACTTATGATTTTAAAACCTAAACTACTTTGTGTTGCCTTACACAAAGCAATATCAGCAATCCAGCTCATACTTTGGGGTTTATTTCAAGGTGTATTGAAAATGCCTCAGTAGCATCAAACCAGAATAGGCATTTCAGTGTTAAAGGAGATACTTCTTCTGAAGAGATGGTGAAAAATTGTTTCCTCTGAAGGCTAGAGAAGCCTGAGCAATAATTTTTTCCATGAAAGGTGCCCATGCATGTTGACACGGTCAGGAAGAGCTGCACTTTCAGTGATGTGCAAAAGTCTGATAGAGGCAATGGGCAGAGTTCAGAAAACACCGTGGGAGCTCGGAAAGGTTGATCTATATTCAGTCTGGTTCAGTGATGTTTAAGAGGATAATCCAGGGGGGAAGTCACGAATAAAATTATGATTAGAAGATGAAATGCTTTCTGCATAGGCACAAAGTTACGCTACAGCATTTTGATACTTATGCATCACTGGTATTGTTCCAAATTTTGAGTATTAAGTGGGTAATACACCCTATTTTGGGCTGAGCAGTGCAGGAGCTGAATATTACCTGAGAATTAGTATCTCATTTAGGAAGTGATTTAGTTCTGGGAAAGCACACATAGCATCATTCTTTTTATATAGCCTAGCATCTGCTGCTGACGCTGTCTGGTACGTCTTGTAAGGCTGAAAAGGGCACTGACCTTGCGGTGAGATTGCTTACGAGCCAGAATTGCCACCGAGCTGTGTCGTGTCTCGGGGTACGTTCGGGCAAGCAAGCTGCTGAGCAGGAGATCCGAGGTCTGGCCCATCCCAGCGCTGTGAGGTAAATTTGCTGATCAGTACAGTCTATCAGTCAGGCAAGAGCCCTGCACTTCCCTGCTCCATAGCGAGACGCTGACCCAGCTTCAGCCTCCGGTAGGACCAGCCAGCTCTTTTTAGATTATTGCTGCACATCCACCGCAAAGGGAAACTGTGACAGCTCCACCTGGATGCTGGATTTTATTTATTCATGGCCCGTGGAACAATGAAGTCAGAGGTAGGTGAATGATGCAGTGCAGGAAGTTGCTGCAGCAGTAGCTTTGCTACAGAGATGATGATTTAATGTATCGGGCTGACGATGGGGGAGAATATTAATAAATGCTGTTTGTGCATGTGCTGGGGAGGGGGGTGAGGCAAAACAAGGCATTTTAGGTGCAGCAGATGACATTTTCTCATTATATATATCCTATGATTTTATGATAGAGCTGTCTGTTATATGCCTGAAGTAGTCATGTACAGAGGTTTTGCCTTCCTTAAAATGCTAGAAAACAAGCCTTTCTGAGGCAAAGCCATCCGTTTAACTTGCTAGAATTAACAGCATGTTGTGTTTCGTTCTTATAAATGCATGTCAAGTTCTCAGCAGAAAAATAAGCATGTTAATCATCGTAGCTGCTGTGCTGTGTAGCTCGCTAGCGTTGATTCTAGACTGGAGGTATGGGCTTTTATTCGCGTTTAGTCAATCCAGTCTGTGCCCACCCTGAATCCCTTCTGCTGGATTTTGGTTGATTTTGTTGCTCGAAGGATTTATTCTTCTTTGTGTATCTGCTTTTAAATAAATCACTGGTACAATAAACAATCCTACAGCAGAGGGAAAATGTTACAGGAAGCGAAATCCTTCGACTAAATCACAGGCAATCTATGCAGTTGTTAAAGGAGGGGTTTCATGCAAGCCAGGAGAATGCTTTGGGTTTTTAAGAAACCACTCTCATGTCTGCCTTGCACATAGGAATGTGTGGCTTCAGAGGACAGACCTGTAAATAGGTACTTCACGGAGTTCCCAAAGCACAGCTCCTGGGCTGGCCTGTGTGCATACGTGTGTGGTGATTATGTAATGGGTGGCAGGAGCATGGGGATGGGGTGGATGAGAATTAGGGGGCTTAGTTTGCTTTTTATACATCTCTCGGTATATATAATATGTTTCTTGTGCTTAAATTATTTTTTTTTTAATACAAATTTGTTGATTCCTGTCATTGGATTTAAAAGATACTTGATTAACAATAGTGGATTAATGTAATTTTATTTTAATAGTGTATTAATCATTGCAGTTTTTTTTTTTCCAAGTACCAGTTACCTTAAACTACTCCAGATTTAGTTTCCTGTGTCGTGTCAGATCTGGGGAATGGGTAGAACACACGAAGCAGAATTCGGAGCTGCCACCCAGCACTCAAGGCAGGAAGTTTCCCTTTTAAAAACCAAAGCTCTTATATGTGTTGCATGTCAAAAAGTCAGTGCTTCTAGTCTTTACACAGTAGTTTGATTAGAGATGGTGGTCTTAAGGATCTCTTAATGTCTTAACATACAATTGGAAGTAAAGGAATGAAAAGTACCCTTAAGTCAGAAGCCTGGTTAAAGTTAAAATTCACAACCTGATTGCTGTTTATGGGAAACTTTATAAACAGAATGAAAAATCCCTTGACTTAACGCTCATTGATAGAAATACCAGCAACGTTTCTCTGCTGTAGAATAGCTAGGCATGGTATGAAACCAGTAAATGTGGGCCCAAGTTTTGTGCAACGTGAAGATCCACTGGTCAGTAGATCTGGGGCAATCGAATGAGGCTGACATCTAAACAGGGAATTTCGTTAAGCAGACTGAGAGGTGTCAGTAGTGTTGAATCATTGGCTTCAAGGGTATTTAGAGGTGAGAGCCTTTGTCACTTTGAGAAGGTCACAGGCAGAAAAATTCAGCTTGACTTCCCCCAGGTCCCAGCTCTCCTGTCCTCCCAGCGCTTTGCTGTGCCTCACAAACAGCCCAGCACAGCCAACGTGGGGCACTTCTCTTCATCAGTCAGTTCTGTGCTCTGGGAAGTGTCTGCTGAGGTACGTGCTGGGCTCCTGAATCATGTGCCGCTGGTCTCAGAGCAGGTCAGTGTGCAGCAGCCGTGGGTCCAGCCACCAAAGGAGAAACTCTGCTTCATGGGGTTTTTTAAGAGCTTGGGGAAGAGAAGAGTACTGAATGTTACTAAATACTGAATATTATTTGAAAAAATACTAAATATTACTAAAAATTACTTTTTCTTTCACTCCAGTATCCTTTCATTTTAGACATGGTACCATTTGAAAGCAGTAGCCTAGTTTTTTCCTAATTCCTTTTTCTCAAATAAGCAAAACATTTATTTTCTCAATTTAGTGAGAATAAAAAATACTGTTTCAAAGCTTAACAAAAAAATATGTCTTGAATTTATAAATGCATCGCTTCACTAGGATTTTGAAGTATATGTGCTTGTAGGTATATCCATGATTACATGGTTGAAGATCCAGAGCCATTCACATGCATGTTCCTGGGTTTGCTGTAACCTGGACAGTGAGGATTGTGCATGTTGGATGTAAAAGTTTCATATCCAGTACAGAAATTGGGGGGGGAGGGGGACAGGACACAACACCTTGGGGGACTTCAGGCCTTCCTGATTAAATCATTCTATTTATAGAGAGTAGAGAGACAAGGCCTGTCTCATTACTAGTCAAGTCATGCTCTTGATGCCAAAGGAACTCCAGTAAAAAGTGAATGGCGCCCGTGCTGAACAGCAGCAGAGCAATAAACCCCATCATTTACATAGACACAGTTGCCGGTTTGAAACGGTGTTCGTGAAGGGCAAGCAGTGCCTCAGCGGCGGCACGGAGCTGGGGCGTTTGTTCATTGACCTATCAGTGAATATGGATGAATTTTCCTGCTTTTTCTGTGAATAATGTTAGCGTTGGTTTACTGTGCAGGCAGGGCACCGGGAGTGCTGCTGCGGTCCCGAGCAGTGTGTGAGGCTGTTCGGCATCACCAATGTTCTCCTGCGCTCTCGGGCTGCTCGGGAACAAAGGAGGCTCATGCTGGGGGCAACCCTGTGAGTGAGGCTGTTGCAGTGAAGCGAGGGAAGGGGTAGTTTCTGGTGTGTACCAGTGGTTAACTGGGGGTATTGTATGGGCAGCTGTCATTTTTTTAAGACTCTTACCTGTAAATGGCAACGCTCTCACAATATGAAATGCATCCTAAGCAAGGACAACCAGGAGTTTTGCTGTGTGTGGAAGGAGCTGGAAGTTAATAGATAAATCACACAATTGTAACATTGGTGTCCCAACAATCTGACATTACTGTTTCCCCAGCACTTAGTCTTAAGATCTCTGAAAAGACCCCAAAGGAAATTCACATTTTCCAGGAGACAGGTTTTTATTAAGGAAAAAAACAATTGCAGGCAAGTTGGATCTTGTTTTGGGACTTCTCCAAAGCAGAAGCCGTTGCGTTTCTTGGAAGGGACTCCCTCAGAAGCAGAAATCTTAGATTTGTCAAAGTGTAGTAGGTTACAAGGCTGCTGCGCTGTGCCTGTTGCAAAATTAAATCACCTCTTGAAGCGTGAGAAGCAAGATGAAAGGAAAAACAGCAACAAAAACTTTTTTAAAAAATACCTGCTTTTCAGTAAGTCAAAAATATACATCTGTGGCTCTTACAAGAAACAGCATAGCTGGCTCCTTCCTCAAACAGCTACATTTGCCAAATTCTGAAATTCATTTTAATCCAGGCTCGTCATTCTTTTAGGTCTCTGGAAAAAAAAAAAAAAAAAATCACAGGCCTTATACATGTGAAGGCTGAACTGGAGTTTAAGAAAGGTTTTAGCGGCTTTGTTAGAAAGATGAGTTTTCTCATGTGACCATGTATCAAGGTGATGCTGTCCAGGGTTTTTTTGAAGCTGGTGTGTAGTACCATACTGTACTTTGGGTGCTGACAATCATTACTTGGTGCTAGGAGCATTCCGAGGTCCGTGACTAGGCTGTGGTTTGGAGGAGGGGTGGAGAGATGAGTCTGCTGCATTTTGTTATAATTTTGTCAGTGATGATAGCTGGCAGATGATCCTCTTGAATTGCAATAACTCCTTCATATTTAATATCAGGCATGAGGTGCCTGTGCTATAACCTTAAGGAAACTGAATTTCATGGACTGTAGGTCAGATCTGTAATGAAGTTAGGTTTGTGTGGTTTGTTGGGTTTGATTTTGTTCCACAAAAATATTAAAAAAGGCATTAAATCAGAAATATGTTACTTTTCATCTTAAAATAATTTTTATAAACATTTGCTGGTTTATTTGCATAGCACAGGCACCCACAGTACAGATGCAAATGTCTCCACTTTTCCAGATGGAAAGACTGAGGGAGAGGAAGGGAGAGAACAGTTTGTTCAGCTGCAAAGGAAAGTTGATATTAGAGGCAGAGTGAGATTCTAGAAATCTTCCTTCCTGGTGCTGTGCTCTCACAGCTGCCTAGGAGCATTAGATGGTATCTGTTTCATAGGATCAAACAATGAGATAGAGAAATTAATTTTCTAAAAGTGGAATTTTGTGTGTGTGAGCATGCTGTGTACGTGACATCTGCAGAATACAGTGTTTGGCAATTTTTATCTCTTTCAAGTGAAAGCAGATCTCTCGGTGAGTTGCACTCAAGGTCTTGCAGGCAATGCTGAACTGACAGTGTTATTTAAATGGCTGCAATCACACAATCATGCATCCCACTTTTTACTCTGTTGCTGAAACGCAGGGGAAATGTAGCTGGACTGCCTTGAACTTTCAGTAACAAGCACAGCAATTAAAGTAGTGAAGATAACTAATATTTACAGACAAACAAAAAGAAGGAAAATTAGGACAATGTATTTCACAGTCTTTCCAGATTTCCCGAGTGTTAGTGCCATGCTGAAGTCCACTTTGCAGATACAGAAAGTGTCAGCTGAACAACAGCTAAACAGCACCATTATAATGCAATTGTATTGGAAGACAAAACCCCACTTTTTAGGAGGCAAGGGGTTGATCATCAAGACCTGTTCAGGCTTGAAACAGAGTTTAATGCTGATGTTGTGCACTCCAACAGTATTTTCCTAAGATTTAAGCCAAGAATAGAATCAACTGAGACAGTCTTCAAGGCAGTAATCAGCAGAGGAGAACATAGGGATCAAAGAATGTAGCTGGAGAAATGGCCTGTTGTGCTGCTGCGCGTTTATTATGTTACTCAGAGTGTGCCATAAAGGGTGTTGGTTCAGCTGTGTGCCCCTGCCACAGGCCTTCCTCCAGAGAGTATTCTTGGATTCAGTTCCAAAAGGGGAGGAAAAAAAAAAAATATATGCATATTGCCTTTTAGACACTGCTCTCTTTTTTCCTTTTTTGATAACTGCTGCCAAAGTGGGCTGGCCTCAGATATGTTTCTTTTCAGTGAAGGGCCATAAGAAAATACACCCTGGTAATAAGACCTTAGTAGCTGGATACTATCTGCAGGACATGTTAGTATAACCATGATGTTTTGTATCTCATGAATGATATGATGAATAGACTAATGGAAAAATAAAACACTGTTGTGTTATCAGTAACAGAACTGATGAGATGGGAAATGGGGAGGGGAGAGCGACACCCTGATCTAAGTGCCTGAGCGTAAGGCATTCGTATCCCCTAGAATAGGTTCTCTGTGCCATTATGCTCTTACATCAGGGGCACACCTGAATTTCAAAAGTATTGCTTAGGGATTGGAACAATAGTAACATTAGCCTGCTAATAGAAGCATGGAAGGCTGGGTGGAAAGGAAATAAGCCAAAGAAAATAATGACGTGGTTATATTTCACTCGGCTATCCTTTCCTCCTTCCTTCCCTTCCTGTTTGTGTGTTCCTTTGAGTCCTGTTGTCATGGGACTCTGCTGTAATACCATTTGTTTTGTCACTTCATCCCACCCCAGTGCTTGCCCTGAACTTTATAGCTCACCAGTACGGCTCGCTTGGCTGCTCTGTTAATCTCTTCACACTACATCACCCTTCAGAAGTTCTTAGTCCCTTCACTCAGCAGAAGGCAGAGCCACAATCCGGCCTGTGCGGGTGCGCCCCGTCTGAAGAGCGGGGCTGCTGGTCCCCATCTGGTTACCAGTGCAACCTCTGCTCAAACTGGCAGGCTTAGCAAAGGCACCCAGAAAAAACACCCTCGGGAGGAAGGGCTCACGAGGACAAGGAAGGCTTTGTGGGGAAGGGAGAGGAGCCCTGGATTCCCCAGTCTGGAGCCAGCTCTTGAGGCAGGATCAGCTGCTGTGGTGTGGAGCTCACCGGGGTGACTTGTCATGCTACTGACTGCGCTGTGTTTAACTGTCAGCCCAGCAACCTTTATTGGCACAAAACTCACATTCCGAATGTTTCTGGGGTAAAGAACAGGATAGAAAAGGAACAGAAATGCAGAGGACTTTGTTGCTTTACGCATTCAGTAGCCTGGGGTTGATGTGTTCTCTCAGCTTCCACAGCAGACGGCTGAGCTCAAGCTGGGCAGTTACACTCGGTTCGAACTAGAGGTGGGCCCAGACCGGATGCCTACACCCAACTGCCTCAAGCCTTTACAGAAGTGGGAGCTTTTCTTCTGTTGTCCACACATCTGCAGCGGACAAAAGCCCTACTCTAGCTTTCCAGTTTCAGCTTCGCACCCACTCTTTGTTTTGAAAAGATAAGAAACCCTCAGAGGAGATTTATGTGCAACTTCTGCTTTGGTCCAGAGCTCAGACCTCAGTGGAAGTGAATGAAGTAGCTGTCAGCTGTAGGAGAATATAAACTATTAGTATGCAAAAGGAGCAAAACCCAAACAATTCACATGGCTGCTGAGATTTCTGCATCCCAGTACAAGCTGTTTGCTACAGCAGTGTCAGATCGAGGAGGTCTGAAATAAAATGAGATGCCTGGTGTGCATGTTTGCATATCAATACCAGAAGTGTTTCCTAGCTTCCATCTGACGCATAACATCACTGGTGCTTGAGGTCAGGAGCAATAGCAGAGTTTGAAGCACTCATTCATGCAGTTAGGCCTTCTGTTTGCTTTGCAAGCTTTCTTCTCTCACAAATTGCAGTTATTTCTCTGAATGCTACATCTTCTGGATACTGCCACGTCATCCTTTGGCATATTCTTTTGCTCGCAGTATCTGATCTGAATGGCTTTACCCACTGAGAAAGAAAAAATAAATAAAATCAGCACCTAGCAAAATGTCCCAGCTCTTTCTGCCTAAATAAACAGGTTCCTGGAAGCCAAACAAGACTTCTTGAAGAAATCCAGTTTGTGAACTAAACCAGCAAATGACTGGAATTTTTTGTTTATGTAGCCTTTGATTTTAACCAGATTGCAAACAACCTGGTTTGTCTCTTTATCCAGTCTCCCTGGTGCACTTGTGTCCATGTTCTCGAGACTGTCATTATTAACTGTTTTAGAAGCTTGGGCAAAAAGTCTGTCTCGTCACTCCTGAGAGTGTAAACTGGAGGCTACAGTGGAAGTATAGGTCAAGATATGTAGAAAGTTGACTTTTTGTTTCTGTTCAAAATCTATTTGTCAGTGAAAGGGAAAGTGCCATTCAAACCCAAGGCTAATACAATATTGATACATACATTTCTGAAGATATCCTTTAGTGACTATCCTTCAGATCTAAAGTTTGGTGATAGAGTGGGACAAACTGTGATGAAACAGGTTTTGTTCACTGAATGAAAGCTGGAGAACTGTGCATCTTGATTTATCATTATGGTGCAGCTCTGTCTCCCTTATCTGTTGCTCAGACTTCAAGAGATAAAACTGTGTATAACGCTTATGGCCTGGATTGACTAATATCTTGGCTGAACCATAGAAGATTGGCCGTCTGATCAAAACAGGTCTAAATCACACTTTGCACTGCCTGATGTTTTGGAGAACACAAAGCAGTCAGTAGGTTCTACACATGCCACAGTAATAACATGGTCACAGGAAGAGAAGAGTAAACACTTGTGAAAAGAAGCAGTATCTGCTGGTAGCCAAATGTAATCTGGCCAAATTGCTTCTTGGACAGAGGCTTTATTATTCCTTTTGCTTCTGATCGCAGTAGAATTGTGCCATTGAATATACTTTATTTTCAGTTGGGTTTCGTGTGGAAAAAGAAAAAAAAAAAGTGTGGGTATTTGAACAATCTAGGAAAAGTGAGCCACCCTCTTAGGGTATGTTTACCCAGTCTTTTAAAATATTCACTTCCTCAGACATTTTTATTTATCTTGGCACATAAATACTCAGTCAAGCTGTTTCCCCTTTCCTGAGCTCAGTGGTTTTAAAAGAAGCTAATGTTCAGCTTTGCTAAAGAATTTCAGACAACTTCCTAGAAGGACTGTGGCTAAGAACAGCAATGCCACCTTGCAAGAACGGCCTCACGGATTTTCTATCTCATAACAAACTAAAAAATCTCAGCTTAGAGAGACCATGTGATGCCAGTGCTGCAAGTCTTAGCCAGTTCTAGATGGTATCAGAAATCGTTTACAGGTTACCCTCTGTGCTGTAAATATATGATCTTATTAAATGCATTTTCTTACTCTAAACCTGTCTAGAATGGGTGAAACAGCATTTCTAAGTGCTTCACAAGGCCTGTCATTTCAGTGGAGGTTTCTTAGCAGCTTTTATAGCATTTGAATTACTGCATAATGATATTCTGTCATCTCTTTGCAAGGCTCACACTCTAAACACTTTTTAACACAATAGAAATTAAAATGGAATTGAGTAAATTCTGTCTCTCAAATTCATGGACTGTCTAGTGATTGTCTGGGTGCTTTATATTAAATATGGGCTTGTATTTAATAGAGCTTGGTTATTTGGAGCAACAAATTGTTAAATGTAAAATAGTAGGTCAGATGTAGTAAATCATATTAACTGTTTCTGTATGCTTTCTTTTTAAGTATATTATTCTAACATTACCGGCATAGTTTCAGTTTTATTCTTTTTATAGGATATTGAAAAGTAAGCTTTTTTTACTGTCAATACATAGTTTATTGGGTGAAAAAATATTTGTCATGCAACAAAATTATTCTAAAAACTAATGAGTACAGTAGATATTATAGTGTTGGGGTCATCTGAACATGTGCCATTCTCATGGTCTCTATAAATCCTCTGTTGGTCTCAGTTCTCCAGCAGTACTTTGGCTTTCGAGGGTGCTCTGTGATCTTCTCTCTCCACCACTGCACCTGAGTGAAACTCAGTGTGATCGTACCAAATGCAAGCTAAACTATGATGTGAATTTACCCTTTTTCAGGGGCAACAATGAACTTACTGAGGGTCATCAGAGAAAAGTATATTCTAATATGTAACTCATATGTAGGACCTGTTTTCTATGTAGTTGCCTACATGGAGGTGTGAGATGAGTGTCAAGCTTATGTCTGTCAATTCCTGGGCTGAAAGATGTTTTCTCCTCCACAGATTTGAGGTGTTACTTCATACCACTTCATAACTTCACTCACTTTAGACTCTTAGAATGTAGTTCAGTGTGCCTTATTCTTCCCTTGAAGATTTTGCCTGTCTTTTTTTTTTTTTTTTTCCCCGTATCAAGAATAGGCTCAAGCAACCACAGATGGCACTGCAAGGGAAAAGCAAGAAGCCGAGAAAAGTGATAAGCAGTTCACCGCTAGCACTGGTTTGAACTCCAGCCCTCCTGCTATGTTAAGGTAGTTGCAGAGCAGCAGCTAAATGTGTGTCCTTCCGTATCTCAGTGTAAGTGTCGCTCATTCCTGGGTACTCACAGAGGTAGTAGGATGGTAAAAGTTCCTGCTAAACTCTAGAACAATAGCTGAGTGTACACTTGTTTCTCATGCAACTCATTGAATTTGAGGTGCAGGAGATGACAAATGAGGCTGCTGCATGAACTTTACGGCTAAAAGCAGTACAGAAACCTAGGAAGTGTATCAAAGTGGAGAAATGCTTATGTTTTTCAAGTATATGAAGATGTAGCAGGATTTTCTTTTCTAATCTTTGTTAGCCAGCCAGCCCCCAACCTTGAGTCATTGCTTCATGCAAACAGCTGCTCTGTAGAGTTCAACGTTCAGGCTGGCAGTGGTGGTGATAACTGAAATTCACTGCACAAAGTACTGTGTACCATGGATGGAATCAGCCAGCTTGAGAGACAACTGTGGTGGCTGAAAAGAAATGTCTGTCTGCTTGCTGTGTGCGGAGAATCTCTACTTCTTTACAGTACCTTATTGTCAAAAGTCTGCTATTAGAAAGAGGAGGAGAAACCGTGGGTGTGTTTGATGTAGAGCAGCGGGTAACACTGAAACCGTAAGTCTACAGATGTCAAGTGGTCAAAAAATAAGCTAATCTAATGTCCTGAAGGCATCAGATACAATCTATCAGGAAATGCAAAAGTTGCCGTTCCTGCAGGAAGGGGAATTCAGACTAGCTGTGTGATATTTTGTGGTTTGTACTTCTGAATGTATTTTGTGAGTAGTCTAAATATTAACAATAGTGAAGTTCTGAGGTAATGCTGTAGACATCTCCTCCCATGCTTATCTCGATCTCTTAAATGTGCATACGTGATCTTTCACAGCTAAAATTTGGTGTGTTTTAATTCCTTCAGTTCCTAGAGGAAAAAATGCCTGCCTGTTGTCATGCTTCTAGAACACTTAATGAGAGGAGCCCTTGCATTGCCTGATTGTACTTGTCAAAGCACTGTTTCACTAGCGACAGAGACACCAATTTGTGACTCTGTCCTGACAGCACACAGCAGACTCTGCCTTGTATTGGTAATGTAAAAGAAAGAAAGGCTTCTGAGCATGAAGTGAAATGAAAATATTTGAGAGAATGACAAACCATTCAGCACTCCCTGAGCATTGTGCCACCTTTGGTTTGGTTCTGACAGGTGCTCTATCTGGAAGTATTCTAGAAAATCAGAACTAATGGAAATTAATATTTTAATTGATCAGTTATGCAGAAATAGCTAGATGGTCTCTTTTCCATAAATAAGAATAGAAAAGTCTGTGACCAAAGCTGGTCACACAGCAGTCCTTTTCAAAATGATTGGATCACTGCAAAGAACCTTCTGTCTTTAAATAGACACCCTATTAGCTGAAGAACGGTAGAACAGCTCTGGAAGGCTGTGACATTAAATTATGTCTGTGAAGTATCTAACTGCCTTCTCTGAATTTGACCTTCATCTACCATATTCTGACAACCCCAACTTGAGAAACCCTTGCCTAACCCTCAGTGAGATCAAGTCTGGCCAGCTGAGGTACTTTAGATAATGACTTGTGGGACCAAGCCTTTCTGATCTAGAAATATAGAGCAGGTCTCCCCTCCCCAGATAGCTGCTGGGACTGCACATAAGTACACCATGAAGCTGTATAGCTACAGCAGTGCAGCTTTTGGATTAAGGGTACGTTGTTACGGCTGCATGGTCAGAGCTGGGTGAAGTCTATATGGGCCAGAAACCACCAAGGCTTCTTTCTGTTGAATAGGTGCTTTAATTGTACAAACATGTTTGCCTTTGAAATGCAATGTTCTTGCAAAGCACAGTGGCTATGGTGCTAAACCATACTAGCTCTGACACAATCTTGGAGAGAGCATGGTCAGCAAGAGTCGTACAAACCGCACCGAGGGAGATGGAACTGCTGCTTGTCAGCAGACACTTCACATGGTGTTCTACACGAGGGCAAATCATCTCAATTCATTTCCAGAGCTGACTCCTACACTAAACAATTAATTTTAAGCCAGAGTTTACCTTCCACCCCCAAATGACATAGTTGCATTGTCAGCATGGAGGAGCCATCAGGCAGTTTCTCCTCAGTATAATATAATTTGACCTCCTGATGCGTGCTTTGTTGTAGATACTTGCCAAGCCCTTTCTATAACAAGTAAGAAGGGTTTGGTTTCTTTGATAGAAAATATACATGTTGTTTGGCTGCCAAAGCACTGCACATTTCTGGACCTCTACATTAAGGGGAAGGAATTTTATACGGTAACACATATCTGTATCTTAATACAGGGGTCTTCTGAAGAAAGACTAGAAAACCAGGTTTCATCCCTCTCAGTCAGGTTCCAGAACCTGTCCCCAAACACTGCAACATCCTTAGAGGGCCTGGAATGCATTTTTCTTATAACTGAAGGTCTTTTTCTTTTCATTTTTATCAGGGGAAAAAAAAAATTAAAAAAAAGTATATATATATTTAACCAGAGTATGAGGTAATATATATTTAATAATCATCAATGCTCCAAACAACTTCTTACTTTTATTTGCCAAAACAGGGTGGAGTAATGAGTTTTGTGGTTGAGATCATCACCACCAAGAGATATGACCTGTTGTCTTTAAGTTCAGTAGTGATGTAACCCTAATCTAAGGCTCATCATTTTTTAAATTGTATAAATTTAGAGCAGAATTCTCAGAGTATTTTTTCCTGCAGTCTCAGCACACAGATCCCTTATTAGCTTGTGAAAAACATCTGCAATTAAAATTCCCTCACGAGTATGAACAATTTTGTCCTGGCCTGGTTGCATCTCTGAGCTTCTGAACCACTCCCTGCCATTCTGATGATGAATACAAATTATTTCATGCTTTTCTTTTTCAGCGCATTAAAGGGCAGAAACAAGAGAGGGAGTTTAAATTGGAATCTAACTGGTTCTTTTGTGGGTCTCTAATAATTAAATGTGCGTATATGGACAGTCAGTCAATACAACACCTTTCTTACTTGCTGAAAGCCTAACCATTGCTTTAGTTCAGAGAAAACTGCTGCTAAATTTTGTGTCAGAGTCCTTTTTATTGCTATCACTGTGAAATTCCTCTCTGTACAGTTTCCTTCAGCTGTGGCCAGCTGCTGACCCTGAACTGTCATTTGCAATAGGACTAAAATGCCACCTTACATGTTCTTCCTAGAGCAAGCTGGCATCTCATGACAATTGACTGTAAAGATGTCTGATGTAATTACTATGAGGAGTAATAGAGAATAGACATTTTGAGTGTCTAAGGAAATGCTGTGTTCTGAAAGCTTACATATTTGGTTGACTTCTGGCAGCAGATTCTTCCTGTCAGCAAATCTGAGGAATGCCTCCACCACACTCTGTTGCTTGGCTAGGATCAAGCACTAAGTGTCCAGCTGAACAAGACTAATCCTCAGGACTGTGCTGAATGAACTATTTGTAGGCCTGTTGCATAACAAGTTCAGGAAGACAGCCTGGCTTGGAGGAGTCCTTTCAAAATACCTTTGAAAAGCTGCTCTAACAGCCCAGCATCATAGGCAGCCTCTTTAGTCAGGTTAAATAAAGTGATTCATAAGCACTTACATATTAGACTTGGAGCATGCCACAGTGGATTTAGTAAGTGTTTGGGTTTGCTTTGAACACCCAGGCACCAGAGCTCTACATCTTCCAATTCATGTTAATCTGAGTGTTTGGGTCATGACTTCAAGACAGAAAGGGTTCCAGTTTTTGTTCCCAATTCCTAAAATTACTGCAGGCTCTGCTGGGTGGAGATAAACTCCTGCAGCTGCTTTCCCCATGGAGGAACTTGAATTCTTGCAGCTATACAAACTTGGAGCAGCTGTCCCACGTTCCCGAGGTGGTGCTGATGCTGTTGAGAGGGACGGACTGCATCAGTGTGCGGGTGAAAGGGCCACTGTCTTTCAGAGGCTGATACCTTAGCTCGTGACAGGTGCCTGAATTCTTTCTCTTCCCCCTTTCTTGGCACAGTAAAATGCAGAGCAGGTGTAGAGAAGAGAGGAAGCCCAAGAAAGGCTTTTGAAGTAGACATGTAACCTTTCTTTCCCCCTACATCATGACTTGACTCCCACAGAGTTTATTTCATGGAGGAGGGATGGAGGGTCAGGGCAAAGAAGAGAAGAGATTTCAGTTTTACTTGAATTGACTCCTTGTTGAACGGACTGACGTGTGGCAATGCCCCTATGCAAGACCATCTGGTCCTTACTATGCTGGTCTGTAAAAATGGGAGTACAGCCTAGATAGAATATCACAAAGAAAATTAAGTAGCGTCCCACTGGGGGACTGGGCAGTATTATTCTTTCTTCCAGAAAGCAAGACAAGAACATGCCCAGTTTTTATTCAAGTCTATATATCCCCGTTGTGTAAATAAATTTGAGGTGAGGGCTTTTAAATGCATTTTTGAAGCTTGTTTTGGAGGGAATGGAAGCAGATTACCAATCTAAAATTGCCACAGAAAGTAGGATGTACATATTATCATAGGAAACTTGACCTGAAGATAAACGTGACCTGGAGTAATGACGTCCTTAGTGCCTATGGAAGAACAATTGATACAGGTGAAGAGCTGTGGAGAGCTGGAAGATACTTGTGTATACACAGATGGGGTAAACCAGACTATGTTAGCATAAGTACATTTCTAAAAATAGCCCAGCAGTCCCCTGCAGTGTGTGGCCTGGAACAGGAAGATACAGAACACAAATTGTGGAGCTTGGTTATCTTCTAAATTATTTCTATCTCTCTATTATCATTCATAGGACATAACCATTTACAGTGTGCACAGCAGCATTTTGGGCACCTACTCAAGTGAAAATTCAGAAGTAAATGTTTTTTCCTTTGGAAATCATTAAAGAAGAGCTTTCAGTTGTTGTAAGGACACAATTTCACATGCTGCTCTCAAATCAATTGTAGCATAATTTAAAAACACCATTGCATCCCACCCTGCACTTGCCTTCTCCTTGGCCTCACTGTTAGAGTTTGAGAGTTTGTTAGAATTTTGAGAGTTCTGTAGAGCTAAAAAAGAAAGGGGGAAAAAAAAACATGTTATGCACATCTGTAAAATTACGTGTACACACATAAAATCAAGGGACTAAAATACTGGTTTTAAAAGGAAATTAATAGAGAAAGCGTTATTTACTCTTTAAAGATTTAAAAATAACACCATGGGCAGTTCAGGGCCAAGAAGATTCTGTGTAGTCCCAACAGTTTCTAGACCCCAGAGTAAACACTATAGTGTTTTATGTTTTGATGGAATGACCAGGAGAAAATAGCCAACTGCATTTTGGGGCACGAATAATGCATCATCTCATAAATACAGTCTTAATATTCTGCAATGAGTATATTGTTAAAACAACATTCTCTGCTATTTTAGTTCTTCCTTTCACTAAATAAGACATGGAAAAGGCCTGCGAGGCCTTTCTGATGTTATTTTGCAATTACAATGGCACACCAACGTTTAATGAGAAACAGAAGACATAAGGCTTTCCCTCCCTGGAACGCTTGGCCTGCAGCAAAGGAAAACACTAAAACTGAACACTTCTGCTGAGCTGCCATTGTTGAATGTACTGCTTCAGATTCTCCTTAGCCTCCAGTTCCAGTTTGAGCGAGCAATTAAATCTCAGGGAATCTCGCATGGAGCTGACCGGGGGGGATTTATCTTCCCCCCCTCCCCCAGTGAAAGGTAATTAACTGTAAATTGTACTTAAAGAGTTTAATACCACAGTATGTGGTTCATCTTCCACTTGCCTGCATGTTTATACCTGAGAGTTATGTTGTGATGTTGTTGTTTATTTACTGGTTTGGAAAATACCTGAAGAGAATTTGTTGATGAAGGTGATATGACAGTATGATTATCTGTCAAATCAGCAGGTATTTACTGCTGATGATGCAGGAGTCGGCCTAGGAAGAGAATGGCAGTTTGATTATATGGCAGAATTTTCTTGAGTTCCCTTTCATCTTAAATGCTTTGCTTTTTCTGAGTCTTGCTTTGTGACACAGCCTGTATTGAGTCTTTATTTTATGCTGAGTTCTCCTTGCCATGCTGTTACTTCTCAGCTTGTATGTTAAGTGATGGATGCAAATGAAGAAATAAACAAAACTCATGCAGAGTAGAATGAAGAAATAAGTAGTCCTTGTATGGTGATTATAAATGACTTCAGTTATCCCTGCAATGCTAGAAGCATTCTCCTTAAGGAGTTACATTTTTGGCACTTTATGGCATACCTTTACATTTAGCCATTTTAAATGTTGACTTTGAGTGATGACTAACCTGACAACCTACTTCACCCATACCTACTCATCACCAAAGGGGCGTTTCTCCCAATCCCTCATTGCTTCCCTGACACTGCTCTGCATTGGCCCAGGGCAGCAGAGTGTGGAATTACCG
Organism: Todiramphus chloris collaris; assembly: GCA_025345505.1. Taxonomy (NCBI): domain Eukaryota; kingdom Metazoa; phylum Chordata; class Aves; order Coraciiformes; family Alcedinidae; genus Todiramphus; species Todiramphus chloris. The sequence continues at coordinate 4,249,595 of JANVCC010000057.1, read as the reverse complement.
TTTGTGTGATGTATGGACAGGGAAATTCTGTTCCTCACAGATCACTTGTTCCTGTTAATTTCTTTGTCTGGATCTTACAAGTGAAAATGAGACTAATAACATATTACTGTGAGTTAGTTTTCTAGGTTAATTCTGTGTGGGACAGCCCTTCTATGGTTAATGGTTAGCGTTATCTGAGCTGCAGTGAGCACAAAGGCAAACCTGTTATGAGTCGTTCTAAGTGTTTGTGATCCCATTTCTCTGTGGTGTATCTGGTAGTAGACACATGTAGTTTGGGGACTGAGGTGCTGCATATGTAAGTAAAGTAACCAAACAGAAAACCCATGTATAGATTTCTCAAACCTGAGTGCACAATTACGGTAACAGTGTGCGGAAGGAGGAGTGCTCTGGGTGAATTTGTGAGCTCTGTAGGAATTTGAATTATTTATATATATATATTTTTTTTTTTTTTTCCCTCCTTTTGAGTTTTCCCATTTCAGAAATATTATTTTTTTTCCAATTGTTTTGGTGATCCTGGAAGTGAGAAATTAAATGAGTCAGGTTATTTCCATATCACCACCTCAGAATAGAGTTATGGTCTTGGCCTTCATTGGCCTTGAGGGCACAGGAGAGCTCAAGTTCCTAGTTCAGGGATGGAAAAATACAAGCACCACTATAATGCTTTAATTTTGTCTGCTACTCTAGCTGGGGAGTCTCTAGTAGAAAGGTTATAATTAAGATAACATTTTGTTTTGTTGATGTGAAAAGTTCAACTATTGCAATCATTCATGTAAAAAAAACAGTCATCTAGACTTATATACCATGGCTGAGACCTTCAGAAGCAAAGCCCTGCACTGTCAGTCTTAGGCACATATTTTCAAGAGAGCAAATAGAAGCTGGGCTTTTGTTGCCCTTTGGTATCCTGTGAGAAGTCGAACCAGATTTCAGTCTTTTTCCAGAAGCTCTGAACCCTGGCTTGATTCTGAAGGTGACTGCTCCATTAAAAAAACAGAAAAAAAAAAAAAAAAAAAAAAAAAAAGAAAAAAAGGCGGAAGCCTCATATGTGGTTTTAAACTAGTGTCTGAAGATGTTGGTCCATTGCTCATGTATAAAACAATGAGTACCATGACCCATCATCCAGGCTGTTTATTGAAGGAGGAGTTTGATAAAGTTTATCTTTCATTGTCTTTCTATTAGAGATATTTCATAAAGGCTAGCACTTCAGTATTAGCAGTAATAGCAATGAACTCTGGCAGGGAAGAGTATATTGAATTAGTAAAGCTAATATTATCACTTCGGCTTCCACTTTCCAGATTCCTACTAATATGAAACTGATATTTTGGACCTAAAAGTCATATGTTGAACTGAGACTAGAAATGATAGCAGAAAAGACTGAATCACCTCAGATCAATACTAGTTTGTCATGTTATTTTAACACTTTGTACATAAGTATTCTTTAGTACAGTTTAAGACTTGCATTAATGTGAAAATGTTATTCCCATTCCCTCAGAATTAAACATTTATAGCTGCAAATGGTGTCTTTTGCATGTGTAAATTTTATCCTGTTAATATTTATAAATTCTTCTACAAAATACACTTTCATTTAAGTCTCTAATGTAGATTTTCTATTTTCTTACATGGTACCTTAATATAACAAAGGTAAAATCTGAGTTAGAACATGCAGCAAAAAAAAAAATACATTTGCTTTTACTACACATGGAAGAAGTAAAAGAATTAAATGTGATGTGTTTACTAGGCTTAAATTCACTCTCTTCTTTTTGTGATTTAGAAAATAGCAACAACATAACATGGCAGTTTTATATCTCATCAGTTGGGTTACTCAGCTGGTCGTTGGTAACAGCCATTACAGTTTCAATGGAACAACAAAAATTTATGCAAGTATTGGACATCGCTGAATACATTTACTGTGTTTTTGTCTCATTCCCCCATGTTTCTCCCTTCATTTCATATGCTTTTGCTTCAGTAAGAAGTGCACCTGTTCCATTATTCATCTGTAAATCAAGAGCAGCTCTGGAACAAACCATACGGAAAAACTACAGATAAATAATACTGCTAATAATAATCTTCTTGCTATTTCATGCCCTAAACAATCCCTGTCTTGTTTATCCATATGCATATTTGTACATCCAGAATAGTCTCTTCCTCTTAGGATAAGGCAAAGCACTTTAAGCTTTTGTTCAGGGAAGGCTTCACACAAGGCTGCTGTGCCACTTCCTTACCCTGCAGCAGGATGATTTCAATGCAAATTTGTCTGTGGAAGAGAAGGTGCCTTATGTCATCACTCCGACAGCGATTATACAGCGCTCTCCTGCCAGACAGGAGTAAGGTCTAGCAAGATGTAGCTGAGAGATTTGAGAAAAATCATCCCCAACAGTAAATATCGATAGGTCTTTACTTTTCTACAGCAGTACAACTTAAGCAAAATACCTGGTGTGTCACCTGCTCTGATATTCTCTCAGATCGGGAATTGACAACTTAACCAGAAAGAGGCAGAGAAACCATTCAAAGGCAGTCCCAAAGAGCTGGCATCAGGAAAGTGCTGGCTCTTTAGGCAGACTGACTTAAATGCTCTTTAGCAGTGTCAGATGAAATACTACCTAGTCTACTTGGCTGCAGAGTTTTAATCTAAAATACCAGATTTACATGAACAGAAAAAGGCAGATAGAGACATGTTTCTCAAAGCTGAATTTGTTTCTGCTTTCATCAAGCAAAGGTTGTTAAGGTTTATCTCTTGGAGTGTTCTTAGAGAAGCTGGGTATAAATACTGAGCTATTTCAGTAGAGGCTTTGTTCCAGCTTTTTTCAGCACCTGTCTCAAGCCTCTAAGGTTATTCTGCTTACTGTCAGCTACATGGTATGATCATCCAGCTTGAGGAATTGTGACATTGTGTTGCTTGGTTCAACTTGGACGGCTGCTTAGATTATTTATACACCAGCTTTTCCATACTACAGAACAAAAATATACATCTGTGTGGAGCCTTTTCTCAGAAATCATAAGCTTTATCTATTTTAATATAACTAATTGGAAAATGCACATTATTTGTACCATTTAAGTAGAATCAGAAGACTATGTGCAGAGGTTGTTTCTCCCAGCAAATTTTCACTGTTATTTTTGAGATTTCTTGCTCTACTTACAGAGCTTTAGATTTACAGCTTTTTAGGAACAGTTGAGGAGAGCTGTGTATCGATTTCAGGGTTTCTAAGTGATGTGCATTCCACTTAAGCTGTAAATATAGCAATAATGTTAAACATAAGCATCTTCAATCATCAGAGCTGAACTGCTTATCAGCAGCTCTGCAGCTATTGCATATCAATGAGCTATAGCTCAGTGCAGACCTTGCTGTGGCCGTCTTGGTCCTGTCCCGGTTTCTCTGCTACAGAGGCAGCAGCAGAGCCTGGGCCAGGCAGTGGGGTATCCTGCTGGGATTGCTGAGCAGACGAGCTCCAATAGGGCTGGTACTTTTGCTGCTGCTGAGGAGCTTGCATCTGGTTGTGAATGGCAATGCTTATGTGCTTGTTGTTTGAGCTCATGGAATATTAACAGTATTTCAAAACTGCAGTAGCAAGATCAGCTAACAGTCTTCCTGGTTTTTGAACAAAACAAATAAAATGGAAGCAAGTTTATATCGCAGTTGTATTGACAGCACGGCAGAGAAAGTTTAGGGGATGTAGCACTAATAAGACCACTGAGGTCCCAAAAGAGAGAACAGTGCAGAGAAGGTTGTCTAAACATGGCTACATGCACCAGCTAACAGTGTATGCATAAAATAAAAATCACATCTTAATTTCCTTTACTAATGCAGCAAGGAAGACTTAATTTCAGCATCATGCTCATTTTTGTCTGTCTTCTTGATTAGAGTATGTGGGGCCACACTTTATAGAAATGAGCCAAGATGAGATGCTTTTTTTTATGCCTTTGCCTTTCACCCAGAGGGGAACGTTCTAATGGCTTTGGCAAATTGATTAAATTATGTTTTGAATGATACAGACTTTCGAACATTCAGCGTATTTCCGGATGCTTCCTGTAGCAGAAGCTAACTTGCTTCAGGCATTTGTCCCCCATCTGGGATTTTGCCAAACTCTTCTTCACTAGCAGAGCTATTCAAAGCACTAGCTGTGGTTACCAGACATTGCTAGCTAGCATGATATCTGAATTCTACAGCTTATACTTTCGTGTGAGGTCAGGTCTTCTCTGCTTCCATCACAAGTGCAGAGGGAATTGCAGCCTATAAAAGAGATGCTGTTCTGTCAGCCACAGCTGTACATATGAGTCAGCATGCTCTGAAAAGTACTAAATGAAGAAATATATTTGGCAAAATAAAACTATCTGTGAATGTTTTTGAAAGCTTATTGCCTCCTTATTTATGTTGATGCCTCATACCTGTCAATGCACTTGTGTAATGCTTTTGTGTAGAATCCATGTATGTGAGGGCATGGGCATGCAGAGCTCTCCAAGTATGGAGCTGAGTATTGTAATGAAAAATGTATTTGACAGAGAAAATTTGACACTCAGTGGGAATTAATCTGAGTAAAGAATTAATCCCTGAGATATTTATATGGAGATTTACTTGGTATAATAAAATCTATAACGTACTAGAAGTTATTTTTATTAAAACTTTACAAAAGTATCTGGGCTTCTTTATTAACAGGTTTAAAATAATTAATCCTTCCTTTTTAGAAACAAATCAATTGAAGGATGTTACGTGCCATTGTCATTCCCTGCAGGACCACCGTAGCATTATGTAAAGTCGTGCACAGCATATGCAGAAATTGTCACCAGCTGTCTGCTCAAGAATGTGTCTTTGACTTGAGATAGTAATTTGTGACAGACTGTTTGACTTGTGTTTGGGTGGTGGAGGAAAGGGAGGAGTGAAGGAGCTTGGGTGGTATATTGCACAGCACAGTAAAATAACAGTGGAAAATTTGGGAGAAACAATGAAAGACGTTTTTCTTATTAGCATGTATGTTCCACTGCCTGGCTGTGAGCAGGATTGAAGTTGTAGCATCATTACCATTTGAAAGAGAAATCTTATTTCTGAGCATCCAGACAGAAACAACAATTGCACTACATTCCAGTTTCACATTGGAATACTGTTGCAGTGAGTGCTTGTGAGATGCTTTTCCTTTGAAACACTGGGGGTTTTTTTGCTTTACATGTATTTGTTTGCATTGTAGGAGGGGTGAATCTAGGTCTGTGAAATGGGCAGGTTTTTGTCAGTGCTTTTATGTTGTAGGCAAGTTGTAGCTGATTGAAGGCCAGCCTGAAGGGTCACAGTAGCATCAAATATTCTGTCACAGTGTGAAAGGCTTCAGCTTTCTTCAGTGTTAACATTGTTTTTTCCTTTCAGCTATTCCAAGCTGCAGCTTCCTTTCAACAATCCTAATGCTATGAAGCACAGACAAATGCAGATACTAGCAGTGTATGTCAGCATTTGACTGCTTTCTTCAGATTAACAAACAGAAACCCCAACCTCTCCACTCTTTATCGGTGACAGACAATAGCAGGAGCTTTGAAAAATGGGTGCCTAGGAACCATTTAAGTTGCCTTTCCATTGTCATATAGGAGTGACTGGGGAGTATTGTCTGTGGTTTCATCCTGTAGCTCAGCATAGGATGGACCAGGGGTTTGTGCAGAACTGAACAACCATCATCTTCTAAGGTTACTGTCTGGGGAAATGCTTGAAAGGTGCCATTCGGCACTTACATAGTATCCATTCTAGGGAAAAAAAAATGAGGGGCTGAGATTGTCCATCCTACTCAGATGATCTTTCCAGTCCTTCAAAATGTGCTTGTTTCATGTAAATTTCAAAAAGAATCCATTTGAAAGAACTCCATCTTGGATTGTTTGTTTGATTCCTTCTAGCTCATGGGAAGGGTTTCAGGACAGTACAAGAAGGGATGACTTGAGTATTTAACCATTAGTGAAAGCTAAATTGATCAATAAAAAACCCAAATCTCAACAAACACCTTCCTGCTATCAGTACGGAAAGTATCTTTGGTCCTTAATAGCTACAGTATGCTTGTAAGTAGATATTTAATATAAAATAAAGGTAAGGAAACATCACCAACTAAAGAGCATCAGGATAAACTCTGCTGGCTTTATAAGCAAGGTCAAAGCAAAATAAATGACCTCATTTATATTTAGCACAGGTAAATTCTTTGTCTAAAATATGCAGAAAGAGAGCCATGTAAATAAAGGTGCATCTTTGCTGTCAGTTTTAAGTTAAAGATCTGTGATGCATCTGAAAATAGTTACCTGCTGAAGCCCATTGTGATGGGTAACAAAAGACTGCTGAGCAGCACAGGAGAAAAGCTACTGAAATGATAGTAAAGTAAGCAACTCATAGAGTTTGGACACATTAAACTCTTTTTGCGATTATTTTTGTAAGGTTTGTTTTAATCATCTACCTATAAAGGCTAGAGGATTGCGTTGTCATTTCAGAGTATCTGAAAATCTTTCTGAAAACAGTACAGAGTGGCAAGATTAAAAATTCTTAATTTCTCCAATTAGTTTTTTTTTTTTAGGAAGAAAAATAACATTACTTTAAATCAAGTATGGCTGAATTTCTTGAGATTAAATTTTAAACTGATTGAGCAATACTTCACATTTCAATTACTTTGCAGTTCATAATTTAAACGAAAGATGGCATAATATCCAAGCTGCTGGTCCAATCAAGGCGATGTAAAAGGTCTCTAACAATTCTTTTTGAGCTACAGTTGCCTTCATTTTATTTCTGTTTCCAGGAAGTCAAAATTCACTTCCTGGACTTAAATGCAAGTTTTTTAGTAGTGCAAGTGCTTGTTCTACTCTCTTCTTTCCTTTCAGTAGGGTTGCAAACAGGAATAACCACTGTAGTATGCATATGGAGGAATAACATGGGGTTGCCAGAATCACCACAGCTCTCAGTGCACACTTGCATTGTGTTACACTGGCACACTCTTGTGTATTTATCCTCGTGTTTGCTCAAGAAGAAAGTACCTGCAGTGTCTGAAGACAGGCTTGCCAGTGCAGTGTCACATTGTGCCGCCACTTTGGTTTCACCTGTTTTAGCCCCCCAAGGTGCCGTGGTCTCCTTTGGAAAAGCATAGTGGGTGTTGCACCTTAAGCTTAGCTTTAAATTTGATTTAGGATAGTAGTTAAAATCTGGAGTACATAAAATGTGGTTCATACTTCTGAAGACTCTAGATGGCCCCCAGTCTATGAAATAGCCTATTTCATATTCATCTGTACTTTCGATACCCATCAAGCTCATTAGATGGGAAAACCAGGTTTCCACAATACAACACGGACTGGAACTGCATCCATTGTCTCTTGACCTGCTACCTACGTTGTAGCTGCTACCAGCTGCCTATCACTGGCTATGCTCTGCCCTCAGTTACCACTGTGCAATCCCATCAACAACATCAAATGTTGCTTGTAATTTTGTTTTCTGGATTCTCAACAAACAGAGCTTTGAGCACGCTGAGATAAATTTGACCCTGGAGAAGGAAATCTCTCTAGTCAGTTAACATGAAAGGATACAAATTGATTAAATTGTCAGTGCTATTGCAGTCCTATGTGTGTTGAGCTGAGGAGGAGAAATTGGAGTCCCTTTGAGTCCAGAGTGTGTTTCCTCCATGTTAATGAAGATAAGCAACTTTAATATAAACTGGTTCACTGAATGATCTTGTGGTGGATGCCAAAGATCACCCATATTCTTCATCTCTTTTATTGCCCAAGCGTCATTTTTATTTACCAAGTTATTGCAGTTTGCAGAATGGACACCTAGATTGGGGGACGGACGGACAATATTTTATGGTAGTAAAGAAAATGAATTTACATTTCAAATTACTTCCTGCTTCTAATCTCCAAATTGATTTGCTGCTTTTCCTAAGACACGTGGCGGTGGTTCTTACTGTAAATAAATTTAATTTGAAAGGGTACCTACCCTTAATTATACCTTGTAATTAAGTAGCATAATGGATTTTCATTTTCCTGTTTTTAAGATTTAGATGAGTCTTAATTTATTAAATGTTTTCTGTGACATGGCAAAAAGTAAATAGTAAGTTAAAAGTTCCTTCAGTAATGTAGTGTATTGCAGTGTCATGCTTTTGTTACAGGTGACAAAAATGTGGTTTCTTTGGCCATTTTTGCCTTTTGAAGTCAGGGATTTAAAATGAACTTTGGGTTATGACATAGATCCCGTATTCCTCACCTTGTGGGGCAAGTGGTGGTCAGTGTTCTGTGGAAATTTTCCTTTAGAGACGTGGAGAGCTGCTACAGGAAGGAGGGGGGGCAGACTGCCCTGCCTGGCACACAGGCACCATTCAGTGAAACCATTCTGCTCTCCCCTTGGCACCTACTGCTTTATTTCATGCAAAGTGAGAGGGGAGGCATTGGTTTTTTCTTTCTTCCTTTTTGTTTTTTTGGGTTTTTTTTTTTTGTCTCAATTCAAAACAAGGACTGCAGTAATTAATGATTTTAAAGGCTGGAAACCTAGTACTGTGGTGTCTTCCCACTTTCTTTTTAGTCAGTGTGCAGTTGTGCCAAAACGTAACTCTTGTGCGAGGCATAAACCTGGAGTTAGGCACTTGCAAAAGGAAACAAACTGTAACCTGTTCATCTGTGAACTAATATGTACTGTGCACAGTTACTTGCAGATGGCTTCTTCTCTTGGTATTTTGCTAATGGTGCCTTACCGAGGTTTATGGAAAATCTCATAGAAGCTTTTTCAATAGAGGGCTGTGTCACAGGGGCTGCATTCTGTGTCTTTCCTGGGGGTCTAACAGTGGGGACACGTGTTTCTTCTTTCACGTAACATATTAGCAAATGTAATTAGTGTTCTGCACTGTAGAGTTTGAAAGAGGAATTTTCCTGGTCCTTTTTTACCTTAGCATACCTGTATAGGTCAGTAAAGGTAAGTTGAAGGTGTGTTTTTTTTCAGAAGACAGGCAAAGATGCCCTGTCTCCCTGTGAAAGTGGCCAGTACTGCCCAGCTTTTGGTTTCGTTTCTTTGGGGGGTTGGTTTTCTTTCTTTTTTTTTTTTTTCTTTTTTCCTCCTGTGACAGAGAGTTCATTGTATTCCATAAAGAGGATACCAGAATGTATTGTGCTGCCCTCCAGGCTCTGGTGCAGGAAGTTGTGGAACAAAAATATTCCTTTTTTTAATGCTCTTCATTCTGTGTTAGTACAGAGTGTTTCTCTGGGGCGTGTGCTTATTGGTTCCTCTCCTATTGTTATTTACTTTGTATCTGGCTCAAAACACCATTCAAAGTTTCTATTAGCTATAAAGGTAGCCATGAGAGAAGTCAGTATTTGTTTGCATAATTTATGCTAGGATTGAGGTTTTTATTGTTATTTTTATGGTTACTGAATCTAGTTCACGGACTTCAGTCAATTAGTGGGGGCTCAGGCTTTGTTACCATGCATCGAGGTATTGTCAGTGCCACAGCTGTTTCCTACATTATGTATATATATAGGGTGGCCTTGGTACAGTAACTCAGATTGCTATGCAATCATTGCTGGGGAATGTGGTTTGGTGGTTTTGTTTTTCCTTAGTGATCACACTTTGCATGGATTGACAGCAGCCCTGCAGAGAAGGACTTGGGGGTGCTGGTTGATGAAGCACTTAACATGAGGCGGCAATGTGCACTGGCAGCCCAAAAAGCCAACTGTATCCTGGACTGCATCAAAAGACGTGTGGCCAGCAGGTCGAAGGAGGTGGTTCTGCCCCTCTACTCTGCTCTTGGAGTACTGCATCCAGCTCTGGAGCCCCCAACACAAAAAGGACATGGAACTGTTGGAGAGGGTCCAGAGGAGGGCCATAAAGCACCTCCCCTACGAGGGCAGGCTGAGGAAGTAGGGTCTGCTCAGCCTGGAGAAGACTCTTGAGGAGACCTTACTAGTGGCATTCCAGTATCTGAAGGGGGCCTATAGGAAAGCTGGGGAGGGACTTTTTAGAAGGGCGGGTGGTGATAAAAAAAGGGGCAGTGGTTTTAAACTAGAGCAGGGTAGATGTAGATTAGAAATGAAGTTCTTCACTCTGAGGATGGTGAGGCACTGGAACAGGCTGCCCATGGAAGTTGTGGACGCCTCATCCCTGGAAGCGTCTGAGACCAGGCTGAATGAGGCTTTGCACAACTTGGTCTAGTGGGAGATGTCTGTGCCCGTGGCATGGGGATTGGAACTAGATGATCTTTAAGGTCCCTTCCAACTCAAGCCATACTATGATTGTATGATATACTATGCTGTATGATTCAGCACGTGGCCTTGCTGAATGGGGTCAAAAGGGGACTGTACAGCACTGGTGCTTGCGAGTTTGGCCTAAGGAAGTTGCAACTGCCAAAGAAATGCCGAGTCTGCAAATATTCCTGCATTTGAATCAAGTCTTCTGCCTGAGTGATACAGTGTATCTCCATGCTGATGGGTTTGACAAAACCTGAACGTAGATAAATATCCTTCCTGAATTAGAAATTGTTGTATTGCAGTCATGCACTAATACAGAAGCCAGGAAAATATTTGCATAAAATACTTTTAAATCTAACTTTATTAGGTCAATAACAAGACCTTCCTTATAAACTTTTTCTTACTGATTTATTTAATTATGCAGTCGGTGAAAAAGTGATTTTGTCACCTTAAAATTTTGATTTTGGTCAATTTTTTGATTTATATATGGGACATTTCAGTGATGCTTGTAATTTTAGTAACGGTTTAAACTTAGTGGTTTATAAATAAACAAATGTAACACAATCTGAGCTTCAAGTAAAAAATATTCTGGGTTTAGAGTGGTGCTTCCAGAAAGACAAGTCATGGAAAATATGTACTTCTGTATGACGTGTGCTTGCAAATGACATCTCATTGCAGCACATTATACTGAGCCAGATGCCACAAATGCTGGTAGAAACACAGCTCTATACAGAACAGAAATTAGCAACACGGAGATATTTAATACTGACTAGTAATTACTTTCACAAGCTTTCAGTCACTGTTGGTGGGGTTTGTAATTCTGCCACATTTTTCTTCAAAGAAACACAATTCCGTATTTTCCAGAATTAGAAAATACTAGTAAAGCCATGTTCAAATCAATCAAGTCTTTTTTCTGCTTGGCTTTAGTGTGTGCACAAACCCCAATGTGCACACAGACGCTCACTCATCTTACTAAATGTATGAGTTGTTCAAACAGGAAAAAATCCCCAACACATTAAATACCAAGCAAACAAAACTTCACTTGGGGATTGAGAGCTTTCGAGATGTTGATGACGTGAAGCATAACTAAGCATTGTTAATCTCAGCTGTCTGGTAATCCCAAAGAAATGCTTTTTTGCAGAAAGCACATTATTTCAGCCATAAAATGAAAGCAGAAGAGCAGAGGAGGCTGTGGGGGAACCTTCTGGTATGGCAATGGCACATTTTTAAAGGATGGTTCGGTTTCAGTTGGTTTACACAGGGTGTTTCAGCAGCATTAGTATACTGTGTATTAAGTGCCTGCATTATATGTATCATCTCAATGTTTGTGTTCTATCCAAATTCATTGAAAGATATTTTGTTCAGTGACAAGCTTGCTGACTACTGCATGGGTGGTAAATGGAGCTTTATATAGTCTGGTATCAGGGGATTTTTCTTACAGCTTTATAACGGTGGTACTTCCTAATATGAAAAAGTCCTAAATCGTAATAATCTTTCTATTCTAGTCCCATTTGGAGACAATACCTGGAGGTAAAGAACAAAGTGACCTTTTGCATTGCTTTTCTCTTGTGCCTTAACTACATACCCTGTGAGTCTTCACTGATACTGATCAGAGTGCAGCTTTGACAAGTGACTCTACCCTGTGGAACAGGAAGCATCCCAAATGATCTGCCAAAACCCACTGTTCATGCTCATCACATTGACATGAACACATGCACCTGCAGGGAAGGTGCAGAGGCGAAGGGAAGGTCAAGCCGCTTCTTTCCTTGGTAGTACTAGCTTAATCTGACCACAGATCTGCACCATTTCACTAATAAGGGTGAACTACTTTATTTTTCAGTCCTTTGTTATGACTGACAGCCTGGAAGGGGGAGCTCATGGCTTCACGTTCTTTCTGAGGTCTGCTCTTTAGAGTTATCAGGATATATTGCTTACATCCTGAGTTTCCCAATCCTGAATGACGTAGACACATTGCCCACTACCTTTGCTTGCTAGTGGCACTGAACACACAGACAGTGAAGTCCTGGGGCTTGGTGTTTCAAATGTTCAGGTGTGTCCCAAGCTCTGAGAACCTGGATTCATCAGAGACCGTGGCACTCCAGGTGAGGAAAATAAAGGAGCCGCTCTTGTGCACATTTCACTCTTAAGAGACAAAGGAATGTTGTATGTATAGTAGTATCAGTAAACTTGTAATTGCAGTCACTTTGTATTTGTAGTACAGAGTCCTGCTTTTATTGCCCCCAAGAATGCAGATTAAATGTTTCCCTTTCGCTTTTACTCCCATTTTGATCTACAGCTTCTGGTAATAATCGAGTAGCCTTCTTGGATTAGATTGGCTTCTTTCTAAAGGTGTTATCTGGCTCCTTGTCACCCTCTGTACTTTCTTTGGGGGATTTCCAAGCATCCACTACACTCCTGTCCGTGGCTTTGTGAGAAGAAGGAGTTTTCTCTTGGAAGAGCCACCGCTCAGTGCCGATTGACCTAGAGTGCAGCTTCTGCTTCTCAGATACAGTGTCACTGCTGGGGTGAGTCACAGTAACATCACTGGCTGCTGAAAGCCCCTGCTAAATTATTTTTGAAAGGGAGGTTGCATGCTATTTGCACCAAAAAAAAAATTGTTCCATGTGCCTATGTACCTGTCAAGAGAAATTTTAAATATCTTGATAGTATTATGATGAAATTTAATTATCTAATAACTCATGAATTTTGTGGAAAACCAAAAGTGTGTCTTTTGAGACACACTCTGGGGAGATGAGACAGAACCAGAGAGGATGAAAACATCACCTCAGAAGCAGCTTGACCAGTGTTCCAGAGTTCTCTGGAAGAAATACCTAAATACTGTACTTAATAGAAACTCTCCCTACCTCTTTTTTCGATGCTGTTCCTGTGGATGTAAATAGTCAGTCAACGTTGCAGCAAGCCTGGTAATATAGTGTACAACAGCTCCTCACACAAGTGAGGGTTTGGAAGATCAGCTGCTGATTTTGAGGGACAAACCCAGATCAGGGTGTTAGCAGCAGAGAATTTTTAGTCAGGAATCCTGGCTTTGGTCTAACTGTTTGACTGCAATCTAATCCTCTTTCGGAATCATTTGTCTCATTGCTGAGATTTTGTGCATGTGTTTTAACTACTGGCTGTGGTTTACAGGGTTGTCTGGTTTGTGTGCTTCCACCCTGGATAAATCGGTGTATCTTAGCATTTTGAGACATTGTTATCATTGTGGAATTTCCTCTTTTTGTTTCAAAATTGGGCCTTTTATCCCAATCTTCTGGCCAGGGCTAAGCAGAGATTTTGCTGCAGAGCACAGCCTGGTTTCTTTTGAGGGGCTAATAACAGCCTCTTTTCTTTGCTTCCTCTGTAGAGTGAAGTATCTTGTTTTCTGGGAGAGGATAAAGAAGCAGAAAGTGTAGATTTGTTTCATTTTTAGTTCTTTCACTGATCTGATCCGATCTGGGGCCTGTGAAAAGTTAGTCTGATTTTCCTCTGCTATGGTTTAAAGTCTTTGTGCTTTGATACTCCCATCCTCCATATAGTGATAATGTTATTTTATATTTTGTAAAGGGGAGGATTTTGAGATGGGTAGCTGAAAAGTACAGTTTTGAGTCTACAAGCCTTGAAGTCAGCAAAAGCTTCCTTTGCCTTAAATAGGCTTTGGATCTGTTTTTAGGAGAGCAAAATGACTACAAAGATTCATTGTTTTGCCTACTCCATGGCAACCAACAACATAAAGCCTTTTCCCAGACATGTTTATTTAAAGGCTTTATAAGTTCAGGTTAAAAAATGAACTAAAGTTGTAGCTATTATTTTAATGCTGATTTTTGTATACTGGAGTTAAGAAATTAAGTGAATTAGTACAGCCATAGGAAATGAAGAAATCTATATGAGAGAATAAATTCATTCAAGGGGCACACAAAACGGGGAAGAGATCAGCAGTGTGTTAGGTTTTAAAGAATTACCTGGCATATTTGAGAATTCCTATGTAATTCAAGGTCCTGTGGGAAAATTATCACAATATACTATGTTTTATATAGTTAATCAGTTACTGTTTATTGGTAATTCACATCCTGTCCCAAAAGAGAGTATGGTGGAAGAGCATTGTGCTGTACATCCTTGAAACTGATACATCTCAATGTTTTTTTAAAGACTACTTGTTTTTTGTTAGGTCTACAGGTAAGTGTGGGCAGAAGGGAGAAGCAGAGGATTCCTCTTGGGAGGGAGGAGGTGGAGAATCCATATGGGTTAGCATATTTTCTTCAAGAGATGAGTTGGATTAACATCACCCGAAAGCCCACTGTGAGAGGAATAACATGTTTTTTGATCCTTGTATGCATTTATTGTACAATGTTGCATGGCTGTATTTACACTCTGCAGGAAGAAATCTGTTCCCTAGTAGTTTCTTCCTTTGTTTTTTGGGGTTTTTTATTTTCCTTTCCCTGGGTAAATCTTCGCTTTTATTCAAGCAAAATGCAAGATAAATGCCCATTTCAGTGTTTTGGATCTTGGAAATAATTGTCTATTAAATGTGATTAAGTTGGGAATTACTCTTAAGCAGGGTCATAATTACTGTAGATTTAGATGGCACATTATACAAATTGCGGTGTGCTCGTACTTACAAATTGAGTTTGCACTCTGGGGGTTTATAAACTTTATCTTAGCTATTAACACATTAAATAACAGTGACTTATGTAAATTACTGGATAAACCAAAATTTTGGTGTTGTGCTTAATCTAAGAGTTAATTATATTTTTGTATTAGAAATAAAATACAGTTATATTTATTCAATCTTCCTTGTTAAAGCTAACATTTGTTACCGAGATATTGTTGAACATGGTAATAGTAACAAAAATGGAGCTGTCTTAGTAAGTCTATCAGTAGTATTTGCTGGTCACACCAACTGAAGGCCACGGTGGTATCAGCTGAATGAACCAGCAACTGCAGTGAGTGAGCCAGTTGTCAGCAGTGAGCTCTTCCTATGGTCAGCCAGCCTGCTTGCTTCAGAATTATTTACTTCCTAGTTTGAAATATTTGTTTGCTTCCTCTTGCACAGAGATTTCCTAGTTCCTGAATTTTTTCATAAATCACAGAATCACAGAATGTTAGGGGTTGGAAGGGACATCCAAAGATAACATTGCGTCCAACCCCCCTGCCAGAGCAGGACAAAACTAGAGCAGATCACACAGAAATCCATCCAGATAGGTCTTGAAAGTCTCCAGAGAAGGAGATTCCACAGCCTCTCTGGGGAGTCTATTCCAATGCTCTACAGCTCTTATAGTAAGGAAGTTCTTCCTCATGTTGAGGTGGAACTTCCTATACTCTAGCTTGAATCCATTGCCCTTCATCCTATCATAATGCACAAGTGAAAAGAAAGTCAAGTTGCTCTCTTTTTTTTTTTTTTAATGGAGCAAAATTAATTTTGCTCTGTGCTATTAGTTGTGCTCCAACAAATTGCCAGGAATAGGGATACTAAAATACAAAAAATTACTTTCCCATCTCCTTACCCTGCACTACATATTTCTGGACCAAAAATGGTCCTAAAAAGTCCAGCCTCAATGTCTATGAAAAATCACCACTAGTTACTTGAGGGAGGCTGGATTATGCACTGTGGATTATGGTTCAGTGAAGATGGTTTGGGGATACTGAAATATAAACAAAAAAAATCTCTGAAAATAACTGCATCAGGCTGCCTTGACTTGGAAACCACAATGCCATCTGTGTAGTGCAGCAAGAATTTGTTTTCCTGTGTTTAATTTCCCCTGTTGGAATTAAATATGTAGATTATTTTGGCATTTTATCTCTACTTAAGATTTTAAAGATTTACTGAAAGAAGAAGCGATTTAATGAAATTTTTGAGCAGAATGGTCAAAACAAAATTGAGAATTCTGGATGCTTGACAATGAGGTGGGAAAAGCTGTAGTGTTTGATATGGGATGTGTTGGTATCGCTTGGTGGTTTGGTTATCTAGCGTGTTCATATTTGTAGAAGGAAGATTCCATTTGAAGCTGGTTCAGAAAAGAACATTCTTTAGAAAATTCTGTGACTGCTTTTGAGGTCAGAGCTTCTCAGATGCCCTTTCCAGCACGTATGCTCCTTTGCAGCCCAAGCTAAAACTGTCTCCACCTGGTTTCTAAGTGGAAACTGGTTGCCAGAGGAGCAGTTCACTTTTGTGGACTGCTTATGTCTGCTTTGGATTTGTCTCTGTTTACAAGTAGGGATGAAGCTTGATGCAGGAGGGCATTGAGTCAGGATTAGAAAAAATGTGGGGTTGTTGTCTATCACAGAACTTCTGTAGGGTAGAGACTGTCTGGATAACCATTAGATGTTGAAAGTAGGCTTTTCAGTATAAATAGTCTCTGGTTATAGACTTGCAGTGACATTACTATCAAAACAGTTGGTGTAGGTGTGTCCTTCCTTAATATATTTGAGTTTCACTCAAAGCTGGTTAAACCCAGGCCTGTTGGAATCTATGCCTAATGCTTCCTTAGGAAACTATGCAGAAGCACACTTGATCCAAATGCAGTCCTGGCTTTAAATGAAGTTGCTTTCATTCTTTTTATCATCCAGAAAGATGCGATTGGCTCTTATGTTATGTATTGTAAATAAGTGGTATGTTGTATATACAGCACAAGGGCACAGCTGGGCCTTTCTTTCTGTTCTTTCTCGTACTTGATTTGTTTGAGCAACGTTTTCAGTGTCTGACTAAACTTCTGACTTTCACCAAACTACAGAGATCAGCTAGTGCTGCTTTTATGTGCTGGAGTGCTTTTGTTCCTAAAAAGTATAGTGCAAATTGCTCTGTCCCTACACAAAATTGCACTAAATATTGTGCAAATGCATATGAATGAAGCCTTTAGTGGTAAACCTACTAAGTGCTCATGCCCTCAACCCACCCTTCCCAGAATGGTTCTTGTTTCCTTAATTAGCTTCCCCTTCTCCAGTACCCTGGCAGCTAAATGAAGACAAGGAGTGTCTGTGGTTAGACAGTTTGCCCATCTTACACAGACATGATGCTTATTTTGACGAAGGGAAACTTAATTTGGAAAGCAAGGTGTTTTGACGGTTCCATGAAACAGGAAACCCCAGAGCTAAAACTTGTCTTGCTTTCTTGTGTTATTACAGGTTATTAATCATATGGACCTTATTATTTTTTGAAACACTAATCTCTTTGTACCTATAGATAGCACTACATGTCTACTGGTTTCACGGTACAGTTTCAGCTGGTCTTTTAACCTGTAAAGTTAAAATGGCTGTAGGAATAGCCTAACAAAGAAACTATGACTTAGCAAGTACTCTTCAAAATTACTTGTGGTTTAGATAAGCAGAGGAGCTCAGGCTGCATTTTGAACAGGAGCAGGCTGTTGATAAGGTGTGTTCCCTGGGGACAACAAGCTGTGGAACTGGCTGACTCCTTAGTTCTTCAGCAGTCGGATTAACCTTCCAGTTATGCTACAAACCCCCTTCTCTTTTCCAGGCCAGGAAAGAATCATAAAGCATGAGCATTTTTGTGAAAAATATGTGTGTAAAATGTTATTATGTGTGAGAAAATGATATAATTTCCATGTTCTCATTTGCAGGTGTGTGGTTTCTACGTAAGAAGCGTATATATACATTAAAGCACCTTTTACGGTGTTCTAGGAGATGGAATGTTTTTCATTTATGAATTACTAAGTTACAATTAACTCTGTTTAGACATGATTCCTTGCACTACTTTAATCACTGCATGGTGAATCTACTTGAAAAAAAAAATAGGAAGGATTGTTATTCATGTGTCAGTTTGATGATGAAATTCAGTTGGTGTGTTGGATTGTTTTTTTTTTTTTTAAACTCTAGTGAGGAATTCTTGCTTGCCAGAACTAGCTTTACTATTGAGCTACCATGTGTTTGGAGGAGGTGGAGGTTTCTTTCCATTCCCATTTACAAATGCCATGAGAATACCGAGGACGTGATACAGCAAAGGCCACAAGCTTTCTAGGTTGGGTTTCAGTGGAGCAACGAAGGATAATAATTAAAATATTTTTTGAATTACTCACTTTTATTACTTCATTTTTACGATTCATTTTTTATTTGTATAATTTTTTTATGAATTACACATTTTTATCCAAAATCATGCTTGTGGCAAGTATTTTTTAATAATAAATAAAGCACTTCTCCCCAAATCGTTGTTGTCCTGTCACCAGGCCGCCGCAGCACTTGATGTATTATTATCCTGTGTGCCTCTGCTTTCAGTGTGTTGCACAGCACCAGGATTTCATGTCTTGCCTTGCAGTTCTGAACCTCATCCTAGTGTAATCTCCGTAAAGATGATGTTTTATGGAAAGTGAGTAGGATTTGGCTCACTGTGTTCATGTTCAGAACGGCAACAAGGAAGTTCATCAGCCCTTGTTTCGAGCGTGTGTGATGCTGGCAAAAGCACCTCCGTTCCCTCACCTGGTTGCGTGCTTGGGAATAAGCGTAAGGAGAAAGAGTGGGAATACTTGTCGCCAACTGAAGTATTTTTAACTTGGCTGCTTTTGCGTCGCCCTTTCCACTGAGTCGTCTCTGGGAGTTTCCCTGCAGCCGTGAAGACAAAACGCAGACACACCCTTCGGCAGAGGGAATTTATCTTCCTCCCTCAGCTGCCTCCAGTATCTGGTGGACTTTTTTTTCACTTCATTTCGAAGAGAATTTGAAATTATTAACCTTTCTTTGTTCGGAAGAACAGCGAAGTGCCCGGAGGGAGTCTCTCGGGCCGGCTCCGGCGGGCACCGCTCGGTGCCCAAGGGACTCCCGGGGCCGCGGGGGGTCTGAGGGGCCCGGCAGGCGCGGGCCCGTGAGGGGAGCGCGCGCGCCGCGGCCGTTAGCGCCTCGCGTTCCCCGGGAAACCCTCCTCCGCGCGTGCGCGTGCGCGCGCTCCCGTGCCGTGTGTGTGTCTGTGTCTGTGCCCGTGCCCCTGTCCCCTCCTCCTCCCTCTCCCTCCTCCCGCCACCGAACCGTGCGCGGCCGCCGAGGGGAACGGGCTGCGAGGTAGGCGGGGACGGGGCGGCCTGAGGGGCGGCTATGGTGGTGGCGGTGGCAGTGCGGAGCTTCCCGCCCCCCCCAGAGCCTGTGACTTCGGCCCAGCCATGTGGTGCCTCCACTGCAGCTCGGAGAGGACCCAGTCGCTGCTGGAGCTGGAGCTTGACAGCTGGTAAGCCGTGCCCGGGTGCTGAAGTGGCGGTGGGGGTGTCCCCAGGGTCACCTCCCGGCCCCGCTCCGCGTCCTGTCGCACAAAGGGCTCCGCTGCCCGCTCTCGCCGATCCCTCCGCGGGAAGCCGGGTGGAGCTGCAGCTCCCAGCGCCGTGGAGGGGCCCCGGCTCGCTCTGGGGTCACCCCTTTTGTCTGCGGGGTGCTGCCAGGTTCTCAGCGCTGGTGGCAGCCGGCGGCGGCTTCCTGGCGATGCTGGTGTTCAGGAGTTTACATCCTGGGCCGGGGAGAGGGGCAGAGATCACAGTGTCCTCTGCCTGGTAGGGACCTAAGTTTGGAATCGCAGCCGTTTAACTGCGGTATCAAAAGCGGCCTCGTGCACCTATTGTTGCTTGTCGGTGTTAAAGCCGCCAGCAGCTCTCTGAGAAGGGTCCTGTTAGGGTGGGATCTGACTTGGCGTGAGCGTTGCCACCGAGATCTGTGCACGGGTGTACAAAAGCCTGAAAACGCCTCTTTTCCTTGAGTTTGATATAGTGCAAGAAATCACATGACTGGTGTCAAACAAGCAGAGAGTTCTACTTCAAAGCTTCGGTACATGGTGTTCCCAGTGTCCGGAACCGACCGGGGAGACTGGGAAACCTGGCAGGGTAACTGTCAGCATGGAAAGGTGCCGTAAATTCATTGATACCTCTCACTGATACGACTCGCCCTCCGTTAAAGAACAAAAAGGAGGGGGTAAAGAAAAAGTTTAGTTCAAAGGCCTTTAAAGTAGGGACGCTGAATAGCTGATGGAAGAAAAACAGAAAATGGGAATTTGTCGTGTTAATTTGTAGTCTTTTGTTATGCTGTAACTACTAAATAGCGTGCATCAAAATGACAAAAGTGCAGAACTCTGTTACATGAGACACTTTGAAACTAGATGTAGAAACAAGTTTTTCTTGTGCAGTATTGTGCATAGAATATGATAGACAAAAAGAGTTATCCTGGCAAGTGCACTTGCAAAACAAATTTATCTCTGTTGAATTGTGAAAATTTATCCCACCTAATATTCAACGAAATTCTGAGCTGGTTTACTGTTAAAAGAAATACTCCGTTTAAAGAAAGAGAGGCAACATGTTAAATTGGGTGTGTTTATGTGTGGAAAAATATAAAAGGAGGAAGTGACTAGATTCAATGTAACTACGTATGAAT
The DNA here is from genome assembly GCA_025345505.1 of Todiramphus chloris collaris. Lineage (NCBI taxonomy): Eukaryota > Metazoa > Chordata > Aves > Coraciiformes > Alcedinidae > Todiramphus > Todiramphus chloris. The sequence continues at coordinate 4,229,081 of JANVCC010000057.1, read as the reverse complement.
GCAACACTGTCCTTTCTGGAAAAGAAAGGAAAAATGTTTGTTGATAAAGAAAAATGTTTTAGAGTACAGCTTAGTCACACATTTCATGATCCTTAAGCCCATTTTTACCCTTATGGAAAAGAATAAAGTTAAGCTTGCAAGTTTCCTGCGTGGAGTTGGTAATAATGTTTGCAGAAGTGATATTACATTTACATGGCTTGCTGCAAAACATAATTCCTAAATGCTACTTTTGTGACAGATTTGCCTGCAGTCACACAGTTGCGTTTTTCTGTTCATTGTTTCAGACTTTTTTCCTCCATTTGCACATTGCTATGCACTTCCTTTCAGTTAAACTTGATTATTCTGCCTGATGTGTTAAAAGAGGAATTGCTGAGTCCTCAGTTTGGCTGGTTGTATTTAACTGTGTCTATTCTTGTGGCAGATATCCTTCATATAAACACAGCGTTCATTACATCTGTCTAGTGCTTTGGGAGAATTTAAGCCATGCTGAATAAAATGACCCATTTCCCATTTTATGTCTACTTTTGTACCGGATCTGTTTTGTTGTTACGATGTCCTGGTTTTAGTTCCCGAAATTGCACATATAGACAGCACTGCTATATAGTAGCCAGCTGTTGGGGTTTTTTTCCCTCTTGGTTAAATAGATGCTCAATGTTGAGGTTTCATGGGTGAAGTTAGCTATCATCCTTTTTTTTTTTCCTATTTCTACTAATCTGAAATAATTCATTCTCATCAGTGATACTAAGTGTTGCACAAGATCTGCAGCTAACCAGTGAAAATTACAGTGCTTGGCCCATCAACTGCATTTAGTTGCTTCTTTGCCCCCTTAGTTGTTTCTTTGCCCTGCTCTCTGTGAATCCTGGTGCAGTTAATAAAACAATTTGCAATTCAGTTGCATTGAATAATTTGCAACTTTCAGGTAAGGAAACCCAAGAATTCAGATTTTTCACCTGAAAAGTGCTAATACCCAGTTGAGCAGTAACTCTGATTTGTTGTTCTTGTGAGAAACATGTCTTGGAAGGCTGGAGGTGACACCGTGAGTTACTGCTGGGCAAGCAGACCTCCTCTGCTGGGGGTGGTGTCTTCTCTAGCAGCTGGCAGGGTGTGTTCCTGGTGAGAACTGGGAAGTGATTTCGTAGGATTAGACAGCACCATGGCCTAACATGGTTTTTCTAACCTGTGAACGTTTCATTCTTGCAAAACAAAAATTCTCTCATAAGAATTGTCTTTCTATTTGTATGGCTCTAGAAAGTATTCCTCTGAATATTGAGTCTTCATGAGAATACTCTTCCAACCCTTAGAGGCTGGGATTGTTTCATGCCTTTTTGGATCTAGAGGTTAGGTGCTAGGGTTTCAGGTGGAACAACTACTTTGAAACCTTTATACTGATTGTGTTTTCTCTGAAGTATAAAGATAGCAATTCAAGGATCAAGCTTTCTGAAGAGGAACATCTCATAATTGTGTAGCTGATTAGCACACTTATATGATTACTCTAATTATGCTTGCAAACTGTATTTGCCTGGAACACCAATAAGAAGTAGCTGTGAATTATAAAAGCTGAACTAAAAATATCCAGTCCTCTGGTGGATGCAAGGTGTCATCCTGAACCAAGCCCAAAGCTTGTGGACATGCTATCTGTGGGTATTTAAAATCTCCTCACAGATTTCAGTTGTGCTTCTAGATGTGTGATGCCACCGACGCTCAGACTGCGGGCATCTCTAGCAGAACACTGGGTGACAACAGCGCTAGAAGTGAGACACGTCCTTTTGCCTACTGTGTGGGGTTGCAATTGAAATTCAAGACACTGCGTTGCCTTAACTTTATAGCCTCAGCTGTGTGACTTGCAATGAGTAAAACTGCATTTAGCCTGCTGTCAGGGCAGTTTGATTTTGGAAATATTAATGCCATAAAGATGTCCTGGAAATTACCCACTAGGCCTTCATAGAATCTCAAAATCCAGACTAATGCACCCTCTTTGCTGTAAACCCATGCAGCTTCCAGTTTTGCACAATTCTGACAGGAGCACAGGAATGGCTCAAGTTCTTGTATTTTTGAATATTGTATTTGTTGAAAAATCTGTGAGGGACCACAGTTTGAGGAGGAAAAAAACCCCTACTTTGTTGCTTTGTGCATTATGATACATGGAATTAGATTAGCCTGTTGTGCCTCTTCATTGCAAGGATTTACCACAATTTATGAAGGACATTAAGGGTGTGATTATCTTCCTCTTTCAGCATTTACATACTTCTTTTTCTGTCAAAATCAATGGCAATTTTGTAATTAATTTCAGAGCCAGACATATTTTAAACACAGTAGCTGTCAATCAATTATTGCTTTTTATGTTTATTTAATAACAGAACTGCAGGAGACCTTAGAAACTGTAATCAAGATGGAGCCCTGATTGCTCTGTTTGTTACATTAAATATATGAGGATGTGCTCTTAGCGCAGACGCTGCCTGATCAACAGAACAACTGGAATTATGAAGAGATGAATCGTGGGCTTGGGGAGAAAGTGTGTTGGTGCATTGCTTTTGTTAACCGTGCTTTGTTTAGATGTCGCTAATTAAACAGAGTATGGGCCACAAGCCAGATTCTTATTTCCAAGTTTGAGTCTATATTTCTGTTGTCTAACAAGACTGTGTAGTCATAAGAGCATATTAAGGCTCTGGATTTGGAAGTTCATTTTTAGCATCCTGTATATTGTCATTTTATGTCAAAACTTATGTAAAGACACATTTTGTTTATTTCATGCAACTTTGTTAAGCAAAAATAGTTACTGATCACGGGTTTTTTTAGTGAGACTTACTAACCAAAATTGTTTTAGTTACATAGGCCTTCTTGTGTCTTTCAGGAATTCATTTGAGTTTTATTAGGAGGAAGGAGGATTCTAGTTAGGGTACAGGCAGAGATGGCAAGTTCAGTGCACTGCTGTGATTTGACTCCAGGTTTCCAGAGAAGAACAGATGCTGCTTTAATCCACTGTAGCACAAAGCCCTAGTATTACATTAAAGGGGACTGCAAATTTAGCTCAATAAATCTTCTTTTGCTTCCTTACAATAGACAAGAGACTAGAAACATTTTCATTAAATAATTGTAAAGGTGTCCTTAATAAAAATAAAGTAAAAAATGTCAAGCTTTGGTATGATAGAAAAATTAAACCCTTTTGTCCCTGTGAGAGAAGCAGAAAATTAGTGATAGTTTCGATAGCCTTTAATACAGGAAATTGATGTATTGTATCTGTTAATCAGATTCTTTCAGTAGTTCAGTGTCATCCAAGTTAAACTTGTGCTTAAAAACAAAGGACCCAATTCCCTGTTGCCTTATGTTGTGCAAGCACAAACAAAATGCAACAGTTGTGATTAGGCTTCCTTTTACGTAAGTGGCTATGTACAGGGCAGGGCAGTAGGAAAAGAATCCTGAGCTTGTTTTGAGGGGTGCTTGCATTGTTTAGTCAAAAAAATTTCATTCACCCCTAAAATTCACCAGATTAACAAGGGTGCGTGTGTCATGGGTTTAAATGTTTTGGTAAGAACAGAGAAAAAGAAAACTTGCTTCCTTCTGTTGTTGATATAATTGTGACCTTTTGGGTCATTTTTATGCAGTGTAAAGGAAGCAAGGGCACAAACCTGATGGATTTTCTCTTGCAGGGCATGTTTGCAGCCAGTCCTAAAACCACACTACAGGAAAGTTCACAATTTAATTTCATTTTCACTCCTCACCTTTATAATATAATGGACTGAACTCCATCTCGGCTCACACGGAGAGTTGAATACAGCAGTGGCTGTGGTCAGCATAGCTTGGACAATGGTACATTGGACTGTATTTAACTTGAGAATACACTAAAGTGTGCTCTTTTTGGTGTAGCCTACAGTTGTGGTGATAATAGTTGTTATCCTTTCAGTTTTCATGAGCCAAGTCAGGGTAGGCCATGTCTGTACATGCACAGAACTCTTTGGGAAGCAATGGATGATTTTGTTGGAAGCTCTCCTGCCTTTAAAGATAATACTGAAGACAGTGTTTCCTTCATTGGTTGGGGAGGTTGTGCTGAGGAAGTCACTGTTAAATGAGATGGACAACAGCATTCCTGATCCAGCTGCAGGTCTCAGGGGGCTAATAGTACACACACAAGAGACTTGTATAAACCCCTGACTTTCTGGTCATGTTTTAGTTTAATAACAGCTTTCCTCTCAGTCCAACTTCCCTCTATGCTTTCAATTGGAAATAAAAATTATCTTTATTTTTCTTTTTTATGTGGTTCTGTTTTGTTGTAATGTGCTGTGAAACAGCTGTTTAATTTTCATTCTAGAGGTGTCTGGGGTGCTTCTCATACTCTGAACTTAACATTTCACTGGGTGTTAGGTAATATTTTCAGCTGTTCTTAGATTTTTGAAAGACAGACAGCTTATTATTGTTGTTTATATATTCTTTTTTTATATTTTTATTCTGTGAACCATGTTTAGAAAATACCAGTGATGTGGAGCATTCAGTAGAAACTGACGTCAAGAAGGAGCTGATTCTAGTGCTGCAAGTTGTGGGAGAATAGTACTTCACAACTAATAGTTTCCTATTAATACTGTAGTAGTTAATGCTTTGTGAAATTGAGAGAAAACAGAGGATTGCTCAGCATTAACGGAAACTGTCCCAAATGGTGGCAATGGGTTGTAAACTTGGATTGGTTTTTTGTTATTAAAATGTCATTAAGATGTTTTTGATTAGGGTTAGACTAGAAGAAGAGAAGTATTTCAGGTTTGAGAACCACAGCGCTTGTTTTCAGGAATTGCACTTGTACCCTTCTCCTAAAAGACCATTTTCCAGTATGGAGATCTGTGAATTAAGTTGTGGTAAAGAGTCTGTAAACTCAAAGAATTATTTGAGTTCTGTGTTTTAGACCCAATGTTCTTTTGTGGTTGATCAGCCTTATGTGCAGCCCTCAGCTAAAGCAGACTATTTCAGCAGACGTCATTGCAGATTGCCGGTGCTTCTGGGAGCAGGAGTTGCAGAGCCATTCTGGGCATCTGTGTACTGCATCAAAATGAAGCTGCTACAAGCTGTGATACAACCTAAACAACTACTCACCTTCTGTGTATGTGCAGCAAATCCCCTATTTTTAGGTACTGATTGGAAGTAGCTAATAACATTTTACAGAACATAGAGCAGATCTTAAAATTTGATAATAGATAGGCTTTGTAAGGAGAAAGTTCTTCGCTTATAGTAAGTTTTGAAACAGCATTTGTAGGTTTCCAAGATAGGAATTGCTACCTGTGTTACTTTTTTTATTGTGATCAGCAACGTGGATCTGAAGTCCTACTGAAAGCCTACATTGAATTCCTCACTAACAGAAAAAGAACTTTAAAATATATAGACTCAGCATAATGAAGAGGAAATATAAAAGGAAGGAAGTTTATGAATGATAAAAAGTATCTGTCAGCTTTCTAACTGATTTCAAAGTAAGCAATCTTCTGAGGTCTCATTTCCCTAAGAGTGAAGATTTATGCACAGTAATACAGAATATATTTCTGAGTATGTCTGCAAGTATCTTCTGTATTTGGATGCATTGCCTTGAATCTAAGCAGTATCTCAAACACTTTCTTGTCCACCAACCTCTATATTTCAAAGAAAAGATCTCTTACCATTTTGGTTCCTTAAACATTATGTTCTGTACACTTTAATATCAAACTTGGCTTTCTTGCAGAGGATAAAAATCTCACTTTATGAGGATGCTTGTGCTTGAGGACTGGTTAGCAGCAGTTCTGTTCCATTCAGTTACAACACAGGCCTCTCTCTGTGCGTGCAGAATGCTCAGGGCGAGTTCCTGTTCTCACTAACTTGGTAGCAATGCTCTGAACTTCACTGGAAGCAGGAACAAGGGATCTATTTTCTTTCCTACCTGGTGCAAGTTTCCCATGCCCATTTGCATTTATGCATACTGAAATTACATTCTTCTCCCATAGAGAAAACTAATAGGGTTTCTTTATCTTTTGGGTTTGGTTTGTTGTTATGGTTCGGTTTGGGCTGGGTTTTTTGAGACTTGTCACAATATACTTGGCAGTCAAAATGTAGGGTTTGTGTAGCGTTTAAAATTGACTGATACTTTTATATTATATATACTTCGAGATTCAGTTAGATCAGTAAAAGGTCTTTCTCTGATCAGACTTTGAACTGTCCTTTTTAAGTATGTTGCTCTATAACCTTAAAAGGTTTATTGGTAACTTCAAAGTGAAGTCAAACAACCACTGAAAGTTGAACAACCCCTTTCTGATTTTAAAGGTGAGAGAACTTTGGCCAACTATTAAGTCCGAGTGAGAGAACAAATTATGTTCATCAGTGACATTGTTTTAAAGCACACCTCATTAAATAATAACAATGTATGATTAACTAATTGAAATGGAATCTCTTAGATGTTTTAAATAGGTCTTTTTGTATAATATTTGTTTGGTACTTAAGTGGAAATATGGCCTAAATGAATACAGTTGTGATGTGATCCATGACTTTACCGGACATAGTGGCCAATACAGAAAGATGGTTTTGTTGTACTTTCTGCTGCATGGACCCTCTGCCTACTCTTTGGTTTATGAGGATTCTTAAATTTCCCTTTGGCCAGGCACACAAACATACTTGAAGGGAAAGGCTAGTTGGCTCAAAAATTGTTCCTGGCTCTCTATACTGTGTCTTATTTGTAATCATTTCAAATAATAAGGGGGCAAAAACTTAAAATGAGTCAAATGATGGTATTTATCAAGAATATTTGATCTGAGGTGAGAATTTAGTTTTGTGCTAGGTATGAAATGTCAACACCTGAAACAGTTTTTACTCAGTAAGCAGGATTTCATTAAGGATCATTAATTCATGTTTATGTGATATACAGTATATAAAAGGGGAAAGAAGAGTGTTATCCACCAAGACCTGAAGAGGAAGAGGAAACTAGTATTTAGCATTTTACAGCAGCTAACTGCCAATGAGCTGATTTCTCAGCAATGCAGTTCTGTGTCACCTCTTCCTCTGGGGGCCTTGACACAACAGCTGAAGCCACAGCAGAGGTGAAATACAAGGATGGCTGGTGTAGGACACCAAGGATTTTTGCATTATATCAAATGCTGCTTCAGCTGTGCATGCAAATCAGGTTTTTCTCAGCTGTAGAAACTAAATCTTCCTTTTTAAAATTAGCTTTGTGTAAAGGTCATGTCATGATACAAACAGTAGAATTAATATCTTACTATCTTAAATACATGTTGTATGTATATGCTAAATAGGAGGATTCCAGTTGCTGAAAGATATATCTGAAGAAATAATAAATAGTTGAGGTCAAACTCTACCAGAGCTGCATTGAGAAACTTCACAGATTTCTGAAGTTCATCCTGTTGTGTAAGAGTTTACACAGGAGGAACAGGACAAAGTCTGCAGTGGTAGGTAGACCTTCACAGATTTTGTTAAAACAGTCAGATACCATAATTACACTTAAAACTTTTTAGCTTTAGTCCCTGTAAGAAGGTAAGCATCCTTTTGAAGCCTACGTGACATTTTCTGATGTTTGTGTGTTTTATGCTGACACATCAAGAGGAGGAGCAGACCATAAAAAACCTCTAAAAATTAAAAAAAATTGGGCTGATAAATTTGAGAACCCTTACTCCATCCACAAGCTTCTAATTATTATCATAGTCTTTTAATAATATTTTATCCGTCTTTTAAAGAGTTTAAAGTATGGAATATGGTCATTGCCTAATAAACACATGCTGGGTGATGATTAACATGGATTAGCAGAGAATGACATTGTCTGTCTTTACCTGAGACAGAAGCTAACATTTGTAAGCTGGACTCAAGTTCTGTTGATGCTCTTGTTACTTTCCAGCTGGTAAATAATGAAAATAAAATACAACTTTTCCTTTAGCAGAGAGGGTTCTTAAGGCATTCATTGGGTTCTGGGTGAGGGTTGGTTGGTTGGTTTGACCATTCTGTACTTGTGTCTGCTAGCTAATGTGCTGTCACTGCTTGGCTTAGACAAAGGTGATGTGCGATCTGTTTAACCTTCCTTCTCCTCCTTGAAAGCTGAAGGTAATCTTAAGTAAGCTCTTTTCAAGAGGGTATTCTTAATTCTTAAATCTGTTATAAAGGTTGTTCCCTAAAAGGGAGAAGTTGGGTAGATTTTTTTTGGGGGGCTCTCTTTTCGTCTTGCTGCTGTGCATCAACATTTCAGAAGACAGTGGGGTAATGCCTACATCCTGCTTTGGTGTGGAGAAAATAATCTCTCATCTTCCTTCCTCTGCTCCCTACTGCTGCTAATGGCATATAAGACTGTGTGACAAAATGTCCTTTTTTAAAAACCATTTTTGTTAATGCCTTTTGTGAGGTTATTTAGTGAGAATTAAAACTTGTTAATGTCCAAGTGAGTAGATGTTGGGGGTTTTCTGTGATTTTGAATCCAGGACTTGGGCCAGAGAGCAAATCAAGGTTTGCAGTGCACATAGTGGTACCTGTCTGTGCAGCGCTGGTTGCTCTGTCAGTGACCTGTGTTTTAACTTAAGCTAGCTGTTACTGCACTCTCAGAACATTACAGAATGAAGTGGTTGCTTTGTTAGTGTTCACTTCTGAGAAACATGCAAATTTTGTCTGGATTTTTCTTGCAATCAGTAAGATGAAGTACTGGGACATTACTTTGATGTGTATTCAAAGGTTTCATTTGTTTTTAACAGAAACAGCTGAATTGAAAGTGCATTCTAAGTAAAACAAGTCAGTCAATATTTCTTTCAGGGATCAAAGCTTTTGTCCCTGCCTGTGAATGCTGTTGTCCGTCAGAATGGCTTTGAACTTATGACAGTGTATATTTGAAGGTAGATTGGTTTGTTAATGTTATTGCATTTATTGAATTTGGGGATTTGTGTAAGTTCTTAATATAATTGACTTTTGTTTACTATACAGTACAGAACAGCCATGGCAATAAGAAGTAGATTCTATTCCATTGCAAACTGTACTAATAATACACTTCTGCTCAGATGGTCTCACTCCAGTGGGGAATTTTCGTGGGGGGTGTAGAAAGCCACTAAAAAACTAGCTTGTATGAATTACATCTGGCTAGATTGCATTTTAAGAAGTTACACTAAGAACTTTTTGTGGAAGGTAATTTGAGATAATACAATGCATACATCAGAGCTTTAATTAAATACATCTCCTAGTTTATAGCAGAAAGCACCACAGGTACTGAAGTGTGAGCCAGCGTGGAAGCAGTGGGGTGGACCTGTGTGTCAAATGAGTGCTTATGTGCAGATTAAGCTGTGTGTGGGGACTCACAATTTTAGTTAGCAGTCTTATGATTGTAATTGTCATTTGAAATTTCACATTGAAATTAGGACTTTGTTGCACTTGTAAAGACAGTTACATGCAAGAAATTAACTTCTGTGGAGATTTGTTCCTATGTGGAATGCCTAGATTTGACTAAATCATTTTTGCCATTTATACGTTGGGGTTTTTTCAGGCTTGATGTTGGAAATGTCTGACCATACCAGCTGCTCCAGCAGCTGCTGTCGTGCTACTCTCTGTTACTGAGTTAGTTCCATGGGCGACTTCTGGTCTGCATTCTTTGAGCTAGGTAGAGAATTTGGATCCATTTCAAGTGGATATCTATAATTAGGAGTTATGATCAGAGCTTGACTTTTTTAACCTTCAAATTTTAAAAAGAGGTACTTGGTATAAAACAGACGGGTAGCACTTCTTCCTTCCTGGGCATTTGGGCCTATTTATATAGGATATTTGGTTTTGAGTGATTCATGTTTATGAAATGAGATTTCAATACAAAAAGCTTTGCTCCTTGGTCCACATTTAAATCTATCTCATAAATCACAGGGCAGAGTCTCTAGGTATCTAGATACTTTGACTGTAGATATCATGTTGGTGTTTACAGACAGAAAAGTTTCTGGGACAAAGGAAGAAAATAAGCTTGCTGAATTGTTCCATCAGTAGATCGGACTTAAAGGGAACCAGGTTTATGTGCATTTTTCCTGAAGAGGGGGACAAATGACGTGGTTTCCGGGAAAAGCAGGCACATTATACAAGGGCTGGATTTGACTGAGGAATTTCATAAAGAGCTACACATGCAAATGCTTCCCTGTTGCAGCAAATAAAATAAATGGATCGATCCTTCATTAAGTTCAATTTGAATTCAGGTTTCACAGACTGCCTGGAGTTTTGACTGCTGTCTCTGGCAAGCGATACTGTATCACTGTCATGCTTTAAAAACTTCCTGCTTCCCAAAGAACAGAGCGCTTGTAGTGTCATGGCAAAGCGGAGCGGGTTTATCATCTCGTGCTGACTAGAATTTTAAGTTGGCCATGTTTTTCTTACTGTATTCATATTACTTGTACATATTTTCCACAATGTAGAAGAAAAGGATTTTATTCTGTGTACCTTTGAACTTGTGTTCCTACTTTTAAGGGTTTAAAATGCTATGGAAAAATCTTTTAAGATGTCACAGCACAAACTTATTATATTGTCATACTTCTCTCTTTGTCCAAAACAAAACTTTTACAGGATGAATACAATGCTAATTGGTTCTCATGCGTATACCATCCATTTGTTAGGGCCTGTTTTCAATTTCATGTCTTTATATTACACTGTTGAAAGTCCATTCTAAATGAATGATAAAATTAGCCAGTGATTTCAGAGAATGTTTGCTGGTAAAATAAGTTCTCAAGTATTTACTCTGTTTTGCTGGGAGAGCCTTTTGGTTCTATTCTAAAATGTTGCATGCAGTTTGGGTTTGGCATTTACATTATTTAGAAACTTGTTGACTTTCTTCATCGCTTTGAGTTCCAAAATAAATCTGCAACATACTGGTTTGAACATCTGGATGATTTATATAAGCATATGTTCTCATTATCTTTGTATTTTAGTCCTACAAATGCACTGGGACACTTCACTGCTTGTAAACTATGAGGTTTCTGGGAGGAGTGGGAATACTGAATAATCCCCTGCATCTGATGTTGTTGTTATATACTTCTCTTTATGTACACGTACTTTTCAAGATAAGGCACTGGGAATTTAAAAGGGGATTTTTGCTTTTCTGGTTATCATCTCTCTCTCAGAGTATAGTCTCTCTGAGAGGTAAATACTCATGCCTATGGATCCAGACCTGCAGCATCTCTGATCATTTTGCCAGTCTTGTCAGTGTCATAAGTTTATACTCATGGAATAGCTTGGAGGGTTTGCTCTTTTCTGAAATGTATGTCTTGAGGATTCTTTGCAGTTTCCGTTTTAAGCTCAAATGTTGAAGTTTTCTTGTCTTTCAAAATTTTGTTTAGTTGTGCTTATTTTTGGTTTTGCTAAGATAACAGTTTGGGAAGTTTTAAAGGAAAAAGAAAGTGTCAATATAACAATGAAAAATAAATAAAAGCAAAACTGTAGGTATTCAAACATTCAGAGTAAATGTTGTTTTAAAATATGATAGTGGTTTTAGTATACTGGTTACTAATTACAGCCTTTGTGATCAGAAATAATAACTGAAGGCATAAAATGGGAGATGAGGAAAAAAAGACCTGCCAGGTTTCTGCTGCTAAAATGCCTGGAGAGGAAATGTTTTGGTTTGGTCATGGCAAACCACATAAGTTGCATTTGACGATTAGACAGAGAGAAGAAGGAAACAGAGCTTTTTCTAATTAGGTAGTTCTTGAAGTCAATTTGTCACCTGAATAGTGGGAAATAACTGTAAAAACCATGACCTTTTTCTAGGTGGCGACAACATTGACTTCACAAGGTGTCAGCTTGGATCTAGCGTATGCTGCTTTACCCCACAGATACAGCCATGCTCCAGGTTACTCAGCTTTGACATCTAGGCAAATTAGTTGGAAAAGCAGCTTTTGGCAGCCACTGCAGGCACATTGGTATTAATCTTTGCTTCAGACAGAACGGTGAGCTTTGATTCTGTTGCTGTTAGAGCGCAGTGTGCATCATGGGTAAATACAGTGTTAGCAGCGCTGCGGGGATGACCCTTATCTCACTGCCCTGCTGATGAAGCCAGCACATCCTACTTGCACGCACACGTGTCACTTCAGCTGATGTATTTTCATTTTAAGTGTTTGTGGAGCGTGTGGCTTAGCTCTTGCAGGAAGTCTAGAGCCACGCACACGCGCAAGAAAAGAAAATGCCTGAGTCCATCTATGTTTGGTATTTAACACTGCTTTGTAGTCATTAGAAAAAGTAAAATGAATCTGATTTATACCAATACTTTTACATATCCACTGAGATATGTTAAAAATACTCAGTTTGTTTCCATTTTTCTCTAAGCCTTTCTTCTTCCCTCAACACAGTTGTGTTTTGTTTGTTTGTTTTTTAGCAGTATTATAAGCTGAGGTTTATGCAGGACAAAACTTCCAGAGTCAATTTCTGATAAAATTCTGATTCAGTCAGTGATGGCCACTCTTTTGAAAAAGTAATTTAGATGTATAAAGAAACAAAGTTTTTCCATGACTTTGTTCTAAAGTTTTGTTCATGCAAAGTCATATTAATAGTACTAATTATTTTTAAGTATTTCATTTTCATTTTCACTCTCTAGCTGCTCCATTCTCTGCTTCTTTGTAAAATATTGGCAAGCAACCTTTCTCTTTTTCTAGCTTGGCGGTTAATGAATGTCTATTTTCTGCTGAAACAGGAGCATGATAAAACAATTGTAATTCTAAAAATGCAAGGTTAATTTCAGCTGGTTTGCATTCTCCTAATATTACACAGTTGGAACACTCGACACATTGCCAGTCTCCCTAGTAATATGCCACTGCACATCACAAGCAGATGAACCAAATTAATCCACTAGATTTTTGGGTTTTTTTAAACACTGAAATTATCAGTAATTCTATTGGACATGTGTGGTAGGTGGCAGATGCCTCAAATTGGAGACCTTTATTAAGAAGTTATTTCTAATTCCATCTGGGGCTGAATGGAATGTTACATTGTCCATTTTTGCCGTGTACTTAATGCACTTAATTTCATACCCATCTGGGAAAGACAGTGAGTGCAGGGTGGCTCCTGGAAGTGAAGTAGTGCTAGAGAGGTGTCTGACTGACTGCTCCTCTCCTCACAGGGGTACTTACTCTAATTCTTCCTGCAAGCAGAATCCTTGACAATTTTGTGTGTTGGCATTTTTAATAAGTGACTAGATAAAAACTGCCCTTGTAACCCTGCAGTGAGTGGCTGGTGTTCTGGGGCTGTTTGGAAGCAAAGGTACCCTCTTTAGCATAGACAAAATAGACACGGGCAGGATGATTCTCAGTTCCACGCTCCAGTTTCACAATCCTCTGTGTGTCCTCCGTAGTGGAGCAATACATCTCATCATCCTTAATGCTTCACCCAAGTCACATTTCTTGAAATTTCTTTCTTTTCCACACATACATAAAGTAGTAAGAAGTAGAAAGCAAGCTGCTTTTCCTTGTCTGTGGAATAACTGGTAAGAAGCTTCAGCTGCTCTTAACGGACAAGGAAGAGCCAAATGGGAGAAAGCCTTCAAATAATCAGTTCTGACTGTGCACACGCTTGTTTGCTTTAAAGGGCTGTTGTACTGTGTGCAGGAGGCTGCCTGTTGTAAAGGATAATTACTTCCCTGCTTCAAAGGTCAAATGCGATGGCAGGGAACGGCTCTATGAGCAAAATGAGATCAAGCATTGCACTCAGTCAAGGATCGTATTTATGTTTGAAAAAAATACAAAAGACAAATTAAAAATAAAGACAAAACGCCCAGCTTTAATCATGGTCTCAGGCAGACCCTTTCCATTTTTTTCTGATTAGAGCAGTACCTTTTTTCTTGATGAAAAGGTTAAATGATCCATTGAAGGTATCATTATTAAAATGTCAATGTAAGATTGTAATCAATGTGGAAGGGTTATTAAATAGGTCACAATTTCTGGGCTAGGAAGGCAAACAAAGTCACAGAACCTAAGAAGGGAGAAATAATGGTAATTCTTGACTTCCTGTTAAAAATACATTTACCATACTCAGATGAAAAGTACTTAAAAATAATCTTGTGATTAGGAACCTGTGATACCAAACATTGTGACCTCACAGCAGAACAGAGAAATGTATTTTAGTATTTAAAGAGTGAATGTGAAGCATTTCAGTGTGGTACTAAATTCTTAAATGGCCACTTAAGAGAGAATGATTTGTTTGTTTTTAATGGGTGGTTACACAGTTTTAATGTCACTAGCAAAACTCTGTATAATTTATCATTTTAAAGTTGAAAGCCAGCTGTATCACAGAGGGAAAAGGATTAGTTTCCTGTCAACTTCCCTTTTGGAAAAACTGATGTGTGCACACTGAAAATATCTCCAGCTTGGGTAAAGTATGTTTGAAAATACCTTTTGGGTAGAGTCATATTTTGATGGGCAAAGAAATAGGACTTGCTTTTTGTTTTATATTTTTATAGAAACGTTTTGAGAAATCTAAGGGGCTTTTTTCTCCCTCACTTTAAAAAGTGCACACAGTTCGAGCTAGGAGAGTTTTGCTGGTGTTAACCTTGATCTTCTCTGGCGTGGTGGTCTGGTGGAGAGCATTCTTTCAGAAACAGCCCTGCACTTTGAACTGCTGTGGTATGTGTATGCAGCAAGGGTCACAGCATTTCATTTTGGAGAGACAGCAGGAGGACTTGATTTTTTTATGTTCGTATACGTGTGAATGAAAGCAAAATAAGAAATAGAGGGCGTGCTGGGAATGTGGAGTTTTAGAGTTTGGATATACCCGTTCCTAAAACACAAGGTAGGCGAAGTGCTGCACATGGTTATGTTCATGTATGTGTAGAGTGTTTGCTAAGTCTCTTGAGCGATTTAAGAAAAACAAAGTAGTATTTTGCTTTTCTATCCATGCTCTGTGTACACAGGGTAAGGCAGATAGTAAATATTTATGTGTAATGTACAGAAAAGATGGACGAGTGGCTGTGTATACCCTATAGCAATGTGAAAATGCCTTGCTGTAAATATAAACCAAATAGAAATTACTATTAGTCATCAGTACTTCAGGATAAACCTTCACTTGGACTCAGTTTTAGAATGTTTTCTGTTGTGTACAACTCTTTTAATATAAAGGTGTTCATCTTTTTCCCCCTTTCCCCCTTTCCCCCTTCTTTCCCCCTTTCCCCCTTCTTTCCCCC
>JANVCC010000057.1:4157109-4213956 GCA_025345505.1 Todiramphus chloris collaris | reverse complement strand
TTCCCCCTTCTTTCCCCCTTTCCCCCTTCTTTCCCCCTTTCCCCCTTTCCCCTTTTCTTTCCCCCTTAGCAATAACAGGATTTACATGAAAACAAAGTGTTCCATTTGCCAGAAAACTCCTCTTGTGTTTTCTGTACCTGAAACCGCTTTACTTTCATTAGCTAGAAACACCATCCCTTGGGATGCTTTACTACAAAGCATGCCAAAAGTATCCCATGGGAGCAATCCTTTACTAACAGAGAAATAAATGAGATTCCTCCTGTAGGTACTTTTTTCCAACTGCAGTTTCTAGAAACGTAGTATCTCACAAGATCCATTAAATCCCAAATCTCCGTTCAGTAATATGAAAGTAAGCCTTTTATGTCAAACTGTAATGCAACAGCAAGAAAGTATTCCTTTTATTTCTCAAAGCAAGGAAAGACAGAGATGGGCACCTGCCAATTTGAAGTAGAACAACTTGGAAATGAGCAGTCTTATAAAAAATTAAAAATTTTCATTTATTTTACACAGTAAGTTCCAAGTGACTCCCTCAGGATGTTATTAATAATTACTGTGTAAAGTTAAATAATGCTTGAATCCCCCGTTCTCATGCTTGACTCATGCTCTGAAAATGACCTCTGCAACAGCAATAGAGACTTGCGTAGATTACATTGCAAACTATGGTGTTTGACATGAAAGCCACATTACCCTGGACCAACTGCATCTGAATTTGAACAAAATGTACTGGATGTCTGTATAAAATGATACTAAGCAAAACCATGCTATTTGTTGCTGAGAATTTTGCTGCACAGGACTCACATGAGGATTTTCCTGTCTTTTCATTTTGTCTAGTGTTGAGGGGGAAGCTCCAAGCAGTGAAACTGGCACATCTTTGGATAGCCCATCCGCTTACCATCAAGGACCCATAACACACAGCTCGGCTCTGAGTCCAGACCATTACGATCACTCTGCTTACGGGCTGTATTCTGTCTCCCCTGGACAACAAAGATCCCGGAGGCCGAAACTTCAGCACTCAACATCCATACTTCGAAAACAAGCAGAGGAAGAAGCTATTAAAAGGTCAAGATCGCTTTCTGAGAGCTATGAACTCTCTTCAGACCTACAAGATAAGCAGGTATTTGGGCTTTTTTACCTGATTTGTGACAATGGCAACATGTCTGTAAACTGGGAAAAATCTTTTCTAGCATCACTTCAATTGTGATGCTGAAAATACCTTTTATCCCTGCAATCAGCTTAGTTCAAAATAGTCACACATCAGCATTTCTGAGGTTTTTAACTTTTTCCTTTTTTTATTTCCTGCTGTGTTCTTCCTGTGTCTCATACACTTTCCACTCTTTCTGAAGAAAGGCACAAAAGATGTGTTAAAAGTAAAAACAGTCCTACTAAGAATTGTGGTTCCGTGCTTGGAACAAGTACTAGAATCTAATAACACAAAATATTTTGATTTTGAAACCTGACTATCTTTGTTGTTGCTGAAAGAAAGGAAGAACTTATTGCAGCTGATATTCTCTCATATCTGTGGGGTGACTTCAAGGTCTGAATTGGCTTTACTCAACTGATCAAATCTCCATATGCTTTACAAAGAAGGGGATGAAAGCTATGCAGATTTTCCGAGTCTTTGTCCCTAAAAAGGCACTTTTGTTCAGCTTTTAACAGTCAGCGTTGGTTGTTCTTTTTAAGCTTTGTTCTGAATGTAGTCCTATTTTGAAAGATGTTTATTGCCATGTAAGTTCAGACTTAGAATTTGAAAATGATACTGTAGCAGCTTAAGGTAAGCAAGTAGGCTGCACTAGATTTCACTGGTAGATGAGCAGCAGCCAATACATCACTGGGGTTGGTTGGTTTGTTTGTTTGTTAGAGATCTTTCTTGTCACAGAACATTTTGTTTACTGTGCATCATTGTGGTATACTGCAGAATCACTCCAACTTGTTTGTTAACATGGTGAAACTGAAAGCAGGCAAAATTCTGCAGACAGGAAGTGAAATACTCCTGATTTTGGGACACACATTAATAGTGAAATTTGCAGGGGCTAAGTCTCATTTACCATCTGTTTGTTGTTCTGAAATTTCAGGTTGGAGAATAATATAATGTAGTTCTGGGAATATAATGTAGACCTGGAAGAACAGAGCTTGAGCTCTGAGTTAAAAGTTGAATCCAGTATTTGTAATAGCAGGTAGGAATTTCATTTAGCCTTTATAGTCACCAAATTCTGTATTGGAGCGGGGACATATCAAGCTCCTGATGCTGGTCCTGGATTATACCAACTCTGCTATTAAATTGGACTTCCTTGTGAGATCTAAAGTGTTACTTCTTTTTCCACTTTTGGCAGTCATATTTGCTATATGTCTCATAAGGGATGGATATAGAGCATGAGGTTTACTAAAGAGGTCTCCTGCACTGCAGATATTCCACAGAGCCTAATTCCATCTGTCCTTTTATGCCTGTTTGACAAAGAATGAGGACTGCAGATGTTATTTTGTATTTGTTCAGGGAGTCCTATACAATAAAAAGTGACAATGATACATAAAGAAACCTTGATACTGAGTTGGTGCTTGCTGCTCTTGAAAAGCTCTCACTGAAATCTCCGAAGGTGCTTAAAACCTATTTAGGAAAGTGTCCAAGGCTTTATCTAAAGACAGTATGTATTAAATATGTGTTAAAAAGATGCCTTAAATACTCATTAAACCTCTTTAGACATAGTAGTCACAAGTCTAGTAAATCATCTGGGCAAATTCCAAAATACTCTCAGTTTAAATTCCCACTAAACCTCTCTAATTTATGATAATCAATTTATGATAATAAATTATGATGTTACTTTCTGTGTAAACCTGAAGGACACCAGCCTGTTTGCAAGAATGAAGTCCAGGTAATTTATTCTTTAAAATGTTGTGTTTTGTTTATTCTTTCACACCAGATATGCTAGGTTACTTTTTGTTAGATTTGACAATTAATTTTGAGAGGAGAACTCATAGTCTCTTTGACATGTGCAAATGTGGGGGTAATATAAGCCCCATCTGGGGGGTGAAAGGCTAAACAATTATTTTAAAGACAAACTATAGAAAATTATACAGAGATTTACAGATTCCCAGCTCAGAAATCAGTCACAACTTTCTGAGATTAGTTAAAAGAAGTTTCAGGATACAGTCAAAAGAAAGGTTCCTTAGCTGTGGTCTTGATCTGAGCCCATCCAAGAGGTTGACCACCTCAGTTTATGCCTTTAACAGTGCATAATATTTTTTTGCATCTAGAATTAAAACACAAAACAATAATAATAATAATAAAAATCAGTGAGTCATATTTGAAAAACACTGAGACAAAAAGGAGATAATCTTTAATGTGGAAGGGGAATGGGAACTGCTGAACCTGGCAGTAGCACTGAAAGAAATATGTCAACTGCTCCAAAATGGTAGATACACAGGACTAGAAAATATATATTTTTAGTAACATTTAGTTCCTTCCATAGAAGCAGGATGAATCCCCTCTGCACCTCAATATCTGAACTTAGCAGTTACTTTGAGAGATCTCCAAAGTATGAGGGAGAGATGTGTGTGCATGTGCATGAAACATAAAGAATTAAAACATAATATCTAACGAAAAAGGGTTTCTGGATTTGCAAGTGAGGAGAAAAGACTTTTGAATCATTGGAGTATTACGAAAATTTCCTGGACTAATACAAGATGCTGTCAGAAGGATGTTGGGTTTAATTGTAGTACTAAACATGGTGATTTGTCTTGGATACTTTGTGTTTCTGAATAATATGGGTCCAGCAAAGACTAGTCAGAACAGAAACTAAATATTGGGAAGAAAACTGAAATAAAACCAGATACTCATCTTCCTCAGTGTTCTCAAAATAAGTGATTCTTTTCATGTTTTGGAAAGAAAGGTTTGAAAATATCTACTGAGTATTCCAGAAGTATTGCCAGATTGTTTTCACTAGGTTAAATTGATTGAATTTATAATCTATTTTGCATATTCACTCTGTTAATTGGAAACACTGGCAATGTGAGTGTAATTACAAGAATGAAAATAGATTTATATTTGTATTTAGAAAATCAGAAATATGCTCGTGGTTTGAGGAAAACTCTGTATGTGGATATTCTATCAGAGAAACCTCTCTGGAAGTGTATGGTCTGAGAGGCTCAGTTTTGCTTTGATATCAGGCCTGGTAAAATAATGCTACCTGGTTTTTAGTCATGTAGAAAAAGATGTATGCCTGGAAAGGTTATGGCCACTTTTAGAGTTTACTCCCAAAATGTGGCATTTTGCATTACATTTGGATTCCACTTCTCTGAAGTTGTCCTCATGGAGAAAGAATGACTGCATTATGCCACTCTAGAGTGCTATCTTGTCTGCTTTGACATGGGCACCACTGCTAATGTGTGACACCCAAAATTTAAACAGACAAACCCTTACTTTTGTATGACCATATTCATGTGGTCACATTTTTGTTTGTATTTTTATGGTGGAATTTGCAAATGATTACTCTGTGCAGTTGTTAGTCTGGAGCTTTCACATTTTACTTTCAAAAACAGTATAGACTTTGAAAAATGTGTGAAAATTGAAGTTGTTATAAGAAACTCTTCTTTTCTTATATTTTAACTTGCATTCAGTTACAAAGGAATTGTGTTAACCCCTTCACAGGTGGAAATGCTAGAACGGAAATATGGAGGCCGTCTCATAACTAGACATGCTGCTCGTACTATACAAACAGCTTTTCGCCAGTATCAGATGAACAAAAATTTTGAGCGTCTTAGAAGTTCTATGTCTGAAAATCGTATGTCAAGACGCATTGTACTGTCCAATATGAGAATGCAGTTTTCCTTTGAAGGACCTGAGAAAGTCCACAGCTCTTACTTTGAAGGAAAACAAGTTTCTGTTACAAATGATGGGTCAAAGCTAGGATCCATGGTACCATCTGAATGTGGTGACCTTGGAGAGTCAGCTACAATGAAGTCTCCAGCCGCATCTACTGATTTTGCTGATGCTATAACAGAACTGGAGGATGCTTTTTCCAGGCAAGTGAAATCCCTTGCAGAATCCATTGATGATGCACTGAATTGCCGTAGTCTACATTCTGATGAAGTCCAGACTCCAGATCAAGTCAGAAGTCGTGAAATAGAAAGGGATAGTTGTGCTCAAACTAAACCAGCAATTCACAGCGTGGATCACAGGAAGCTTGATGAGATGACAGCATCATACAGCGATGTTACGTTATATATTGATGAGGAAGAGTTATCTCCACCTCTTCCACTTTCCCAGTCAGTAGACAGACCGTCCAGTACAGAATCGGATTTGAGGCTCCGGTCTGTGAACTCTTCTCAAGAGTACTGGTCCATGACCCACAAAGACGATAAGCTAGACACTGATACAAGCTGCAGGAGTACCCCGTCACTGGAATGTCAGGATCAGAGGATGAGAATGGATCATCTACCATTGCTAACTATAGAGCCACCCAGTGACAGTTCAGTGGACTTGAGTGACCGCTCAGAGAGAGGTTCATTAAAGAGACAAAATGCATATGACCGAGGGATCACTAGTCAACAAGGGAGCCCAAAACACATCCCTCACAGTATTCCTGCCAAGATTATATCCCGAGAGGAACAGGAGGCAAGACACAGGGGTAGGCCTATGGAGAGTCATTTGGCAATCAATGGCACAGCAAACAGGCAAAGCAAGTCAGAGTCTGATTATTCTGATGGAGACAACGACAGCATCAACAGCACTTCCAACTCAAATGATACAATAAATTGCAGCTCAGAATCTTCTTCTAGAGACAGCCTAAGGGAACAAACTTTGAGCAAACAAACATACCACAAAGAAACTCGCAACAGCTGGGATTCCCCGGCCTTCAGTAACGATGTTATCAGGAAGCGCCATTATAGGATTGGCCTGAATCTTTTTAACAAGTAAGTACAGCGTTTCCTCCTTTTCTCTCTGTGTTTGCTATAAACAGAGCTGCTGAACCAGGAACATTTTTCTTGTATCAGCAAAGTAAGGCTGGTGTCTGATATTGACTTTTCAGTGAAAAAATAAGCTGCTTGTGGTGACTGTTCATGTTTGAGTACTTCCAAGTTGACATTTTCAGAGTTAAACACCTTCAGGGGAAAAAAGAAAATATGTGTACATATATGGTAGTAAACTGTCGAAGAAGATGGATCAGATTCCTTTCTTGTTCAAGAACATGGCAGCTTAATCTTGATCAATTTTTGGTGTTATAACAAGTTCAGATTTCTTCCTGCCCTTGTCATGTAGGTATTGTAAAACTTGTCATATGGGAATTAGAAATAACAAGCAGCAGGAGATGAGTTTCCTGTTTAATGCAGGCAGGGCCTGGAATTTCTTCAGTAGGCTTCATCAAAACATTTTACTAAAAAATGATACTCTGAATATTTTTACGCTAAATAAATATCTATTATTTACCGTAAAATGTGTATTTCTGCCTATGAATGTTCATTTTCCCAAGTATGGAGTTGTTAAAAAAGTCTATAAAATAACTTTCTCAAGTTTGTTTTAGTGAAATACTTTCTTCTTTGGACACTCCCATGTGACAGTGGAAAATCATTAATATTATGATAGAGGGCAACAAATAATATGTGAATACAGAGTTTACAGAAGTTTTACTGAAGTTACACAGGTCTTACTAAAACTATCAGAACATGAAGATAAGAACAGCTAGGTGGCTTGAATTAGAATTCCCAGGTTTTCTTCACTGCTTAGTTAATACCTTGTGTGCCAAATTCCCTGCCCTAGAATGGCTATCATTTACTTAAACTTTTTCTGGTCCTACTGCTTATAAAGCTCCTTGGAACACTTAGATGAAACCAAGTGCTAGATTTTTTTCCCATTTTTCTTTAAAATACTGTTGTCAGCTCACAGTGTTTGTATAAAGTTATTTGAAATGTTCTCCAGGATTTCTGAATGTAAATTTTGTAGCTTATGAAGAGCTAGCAGGTATTTCACCATGCTGCACAGACTTTGCTTCATGGGCTGCTGCAGCTTGCATGAGGTCACCCTTCTTTGCAGCCTGCAATGCTGTGATTTGGTTTGTTTGGACTAATATGTCAGTGGTTCATCATGTAATAATATATTGCAATGCTTCAGATAATTAGAGCTTTTTGGTGCCATCGCATGAGGCTGTGCATTACAATACAAAGTATGGATCGGCCAAGTTCAGCTGTAAAAAATTCCAGGTTTTTTTGGTTTTTTAATCCATGTAAAAAGTTAATAGGCCTTTACAGAATCTTTTAACCAATTGGAAGTATGTAAGTCATAGGATTTACTCAGCTTTTACCGCTCATGAAGTACACTGGGTAGGAAGATCTATCAATGCACTTTTTTTAGAAGGTTTGAAAAATGAACATCCTTCGTGGGGGTAGCGTGGGGAGGAAAGTGCTGGTACTGTCTGACATTTGAAAGACTTGGTGTTTGCTTGTTTTTTTGCACAGTAATTAAGCCTCAAGCAGTCAATGATCAGTGAACTTCAGGCTTGATAATACAGTCTTTTGAGGCAGCTGCAGAAGGGTGTTGGGAAAAAGTGCTCAAGCAGCACGGAGTGAGGAATGAGAGCCCAGTAAATGACCAGAAGCTTCTCATGATAGGCTGTTATCCATAGGAGGCTGAAAGAATAGAGACTTATTTGAAACACATCTTAAGTGATCTTGCTGCATGGACTTGAATGGAGATGAACTTTTTTTTTTTTTATATTGGCTGTTTGTATGATGACTTGTCGTTTCTTGGCAGTGACTTCTAGAAGAGAGCACTGCGCAGAGTTTCAAGCAGCACCTCTGTGCATGATCTTTACTGTGTGTGACTTGTTTCGTGCCCCTTCCCCATTTTCTCTCCAGTATGGATACAGAGCTGAAGATTCTCATTATCTACTACTGTGTCACTCTGATTCTGTCAATAGATCAGACAGTCCCCCATGTGTCTTGCTTTTGATTATGGCTCTTAAGTCCCTAGATTGTGACATTTTCATGAATAGCCTTATTTCCCCTCTGTGCAATGCCAGGTATTGAACCATCATAAAATGTGATGGTGCATAAATCTGTAAACTCTTTTGAAAAGGGAGCCCAGAAATTTCCAAAGCTTTATTCTCTAAAAAGTTGAGAAGGAGGCTCTTAAGACTGCAGGTGAGACTGCAAATTGCATTCTGTGAGGTAAGTGAAGTGATAGAGATTGTGTTCAGGCACTTGTTGGGATTTACAAATGATGATTTCTTCAATGTGAAGAATCCTTTTCCTTTTAGGTATGTTCTGTACGAGTGCATTAGTTTCAGTTAGTTTCTGAGCATTATGCTCATGGTTCTCATCACATGAATTATGTCATATCATCTTGTGTGTTCAAATGCTTTTTGAATAGAAAGCCATGTCCCAGGTGTCGGTTTCCTTGGTGAAGGCTGCTACTTCACATGCAGAAGCGGGTCTGCAGGTCAGATGGACTTCCTGCAAATCAGTCCCATCTCCACAGTTCCTCTCTCATAACATGGCAAAAATGCATCTGCTCAGCATAAACGATAGTGCTTACACATTCAGTCCCGTGTCACAAACTGCTTGTGCTTCCTGTCGTGTGACCAGATCTACACCTGTGATGAGGTGGGATACAATTTTTAGCCCAGTGTTCAAGTGGACACTGCAGAATCATGTAGATGTATTTTGACGCTGTGATCTTCCATGACACATTTAAGAGCATAAAATGAGGTATTAGTGCAAGTCTTGGCAGTGAGCTCCTCAGAGGATGTGTGCTCCACCCATGCGGAAGGACTGTGTGCAGAGATGGCAGAAGCAGCTTTGAAGTTACCTATTAGAGTAAGTCAAGTTTTTTCCCAAACTTCTGTACCTACCAGAGGAAATGTTAGGGATGTTGTTTACAAGAAGTTCATGTTAATTCCATCTTTGAAATCTTCCTTGTAAATTAAGATCCCATACCTTAATTAACAAATAGTTGTGTCATTTCTTTCTGGTACATGAAGCATGGCTGAATTGAAAAGAATTTAGAACCTTAAAGAAGTGCATGAATGTTAGTAAATACTTCTGGTTTGTTCACTAGGAGTGCTGAAAGAAGTTTTTAAAAGCATGGAAATTCACTATCCTCACAGTTGAAACTTCAACAGATGGTTTATCATTTTACTGGTTTTCCTGTTATAATAGTACTGTTCACAAGCCAGAGTGCAGTTTTCTTACCAGAGACCCTTTAGTAGACGAGCTACTTATGGGTGGAGTAAAAGTTGAGCACAACTGGTGGTCACTTAATCACTATTATGTGCAAAACATTAGTAGCACCAAGGTCTTTGGAGAATGGAGAGCATAGAATAGTGGAGAAAAAGCTACAGGTAGCTGAAAGCCATTTTTCTAGGAGTTTTAGCACTTGATAATAGTTCAAAACAGAACTTGGCACTCAATTTGGAACCTTAGATTAAAGTATACTTTTAAAGATAAAGAATAAAGATATTTTGTGGTATCCACTATCCTAGAGCATAAAATATCACGCAAACGGAGTAATTTCTGCCAAAGAAATTGCAACTAAGTACCAGCTTCTGTACCTTCTCCTGGTTTTGAATGGCAGTAGTGATGTCACCCTGTCAATAGGCTGTCAGATGGCGTGTTCCTATTCATCGCCTTCCAAAAGGAAGGATTGCAGGTGCGTGCCCGGAGCGCGAGGGCTCTGGGGGAAGCTTGGTGAAGCCAGCTGTGTTGAATCAGGCCTTTTCTTCAGTGGAGTTTGAAAAGGATGTAGTCTGGAAGAAATTACACTAGAAACCATTCCTCCCTCATAGGCAGAAGGAAAACACTACCTAGAAAGGTTTATTTTGCAGGCTCCAAACCCTGCCAGTGCAAATCCAGCCTTTGAGACTGGTTTGCTTGTAAACAAGGCTTCAAGAGGCCTTTTGACTGCTGCTTGAAAAAAAAAATTAAAACGAACGAAAAAAAAAAAGACTAAAAAGGGCTGTGATTTTATTCTCATGTTTGTTTTGACTGCAGGCTGGAAATACCAGGTTTACCAGTTACTGTAGCCCGATCCGGTAGGATTTTCAGGTTCCATTCTGCTACCGTGCACTGATAATTCCAACAGATTAAACAGGACCAAATGGTTTAACCTCAGCAGTCTGAAGATACGTGTCCTGCCCTTGTGTCAACTTTGCAGACTAATTCTGCGCAGAACTGTGCATGTGTAGGAAGAAGTATGTTGCCCTGTTACCTTCTATTGTGCCACCATGATGGTGGCAGTAGCTCTGGCTCCTTGCCAAGTATTTGTGGCTACCAGGTATGTTTGTTGATAGTACTGTCCTCAATTATTTGTCTCCTCGAGCTTTAGTGACACACCCAACTGGGCCGTGTCCAATAGAGTGCAGCGCAGCGATTATTCAGCGCTCTCTTAGGCAGGGGGTACAACACTTTCTGTGTTAATAAAGTATTTTCAACAAATCTTGGACAACGTTAGAGTGGTTTGGAAATTTGATGCGACTGTGCCTAGTATTGTAAAGTATGAGAGATTAAAGTTTGCATTTCTCAGACTCCTTTGTTAATTAGCAGAGACTAGAGTCATATTCAGTATCTTCTTTGGGATGTCAGATACTGGAAGACACTGTTAAATGTCCTCTTACCTGGCAGCGTTCTTCTGGCATTGTGAATTCTTGCCATGGGAGACAGTCTTGCTGGTGCCAGTTTGTGACGTTGCTGTGAAGACAGACCATGAAGTGCAGCTCATAGGCCATTTCCACCATGCTGCTTTGCTGGGGCAAAATATTGTCTAGTGGTTTTTTTTAGTCTAGTGTTTAGTGTAAAGCTTTAGGGCCTAATCTCACGCACACATCTTAGAGGTAAATGTACATAGCACCACTTTATATTGCTAGAACAGAGACTAGGCTATAAATATTTTTATAGTAAGTTTTCCCAGATGTCTTTCACCCCCCAACCCCCTTTTTTGTCCTCTTTTGCTTTCTGGAAAGGGCAGTGACAGATGGAAAACTGTTCCCCATGTGTCCTCAATCCATTCCAGTGTACTGTTTTGAAGAGTTTTCTGGAGCTGCCTTCATAATGGGCTCTTATCAAGGTTCCAATAGTTTGGAACACTATTCCAAAGTTCTCTCAAAGGATTTATTGACAGAGCTAAAAAAGCATGAATATCTGTTTGCATTGTGCAGTCATGTATCATCTTTTGACCTGTAAGCCCTGAAAGCCCTAGCAGCTTCATTTATTGTGTAATAGGGATGATTTTATTTGAAGTTTTAAAATCACTGTTGGTATGAATTCGTTACTAATTCCAGAAGCAGACTTTTTTAAACATGTCTAGGTTCCTTGGAATGTTAATTTAAGTATTTCTTTATTTTACTAAGAAGATATGTGAAGAATTTGCTGAGTGCTGGTGGTATTAAAATTGCAAAGTACAATTTGTAGAGAAATTCTTCTTGGAAATCTGAGGCACATAAGAATAATATTTGTGAGGTGGCACAGTTTTCATTTTCCATGAAAGCAGTTTTACCTGTTCAATAGAGGAATATGGTCTCCCACATTTACATCCAGGTAGAGATTGAAGGTAATTCAGATTCCTAAGTACTGTTACCTTCAGAAATTACTGCAAACTTTTTCTCTATATGAAATCCTTAAAAGTTGCCAATTATATTAATTTTTGTAAAAAACTAAGTTTAACAAGTAGCTATTAGTTTAAATACCGTATTAATTGTACTAATCTTGTGTTCCTCCATTTATACTGATCACATGCCTAACGAAGCTCCCTTAAGATGCTGCACATACTTTCTGTGTTGCTTTTAGTCATGTCTTGTGGCATCCATTCAACTTTCTAATATCTGTTCTGAAAACATACACTTTTAGACTGTCCCCCTTTTTAGGTTAAGAATGTATTGTAACTGTTTGTAATGATTTTAGACTAAGTGCAGATTGAGTAGTAGGGAGAAGGTGTGAATTAAACTAAGTTAGTTCTTTTTAACTTTGAACTAATTCTCTTATTTTGCCAGAAGGTCTCTAGTATCTTTGCAAATTGTGTATCTTCTGTGATTTTTTTGAGTAAGTCAATAGAAAGAGGAAAGGGGAGACAAGAGGCTTGTTCAGGATTTCACAACAGAGCCATTTGCCATCCTCGTGTATATGCTGAGAGGGACTTTACTGTTGTTACGACATCTGGACTGCAGATTAGGCAGCCACAGATGGTTCCAACAAAAATTAAAATCAAAGCACTCCATGTTGCTTGTCCTCTAACACGCCGAGGAGTTAGTAAGAGGAGAAGAATGTTCTTAATATGACTCTCATTATTTCTAAAAACATTCAGCCCTAAGTGAGAACACCCAAAGAAAAAAATAAAAATAAAAACTCTGTGTGTTTTATTTTGTTCTGTGTGTGTTTTATCTTTTCTTCCCGAGGGCCCATTTTCCCTCCTTTTTCTCCAAAATGGGTGCTTCATTTATCATATGTTGTGGCCTGCCCCTAAAAAAAAGCTGAAATGTATAACTGGGGATTCAACCAATAGTGTACGTAGGCACCGCTTTCAAATATGGGCACAGGATTCCCTTTTTTGCCATTAAAAGGTAGTATAAACTGTACTGAATGTTGAAAGCAAATCTAGCTGTGGAAAGGCTGCACTCCGACCAGCAGGAACTGTGTGTGAGCGTCCCTGGGACCGTGAAAGAGCCATTACCTCATCCTCTGCCACCAGCTCTGCCTGCCTTTAAGCATTCCGGGCACACGCTACGTGCCAGGAATCCGTAACTGCCTTGCTCTAACAATGCCAGGGTGCTCGTGTTGGGTATTAGAAAATGAGCCGATGCATGGAGGAATTTGACTGGGTGAGCAGCTCCCAGGCAAGGATCTGATGTGGCTGATTTTAACTCCTTCCCCTCCCTGCCCCCAAATCGCAAGTTACCACACTTTGGGGGTGAGAAATGTGACCTGCTGCCTTTGCAGTCATGCAGAGGACAGTTGGGACTGGGCATTGGCAAGGCTGCACGGGAATCCTTGGAAGAGGAGTTAAGGAAAAGAGGGCACCGACTTTTTCCTCTTGTTTAACAATTCACATCTCGGCTACTGAACTGGGGTTTGGTGGAACTGTAAATGAAAAATCTGGAGATCTTTAAACAGTATTTTTGTATTGTCAGTCTAAAAGTTATCCCTTTGAAAGTAACTGGGACTGTCAGTGTTTCCCATTTGCAGTCAGCAGACTTGCAGAAATGGAAGCTGAAGTGCTTCTGTTCTGTGTAACTGGGGTGAGGGTGTGGAAAGAGAATTGAGGGCAGAGACACTAGAAAACGTTAAGGGGACTGTTCCTCAATTTCAAGGACACAGTCATCTCAATGTCTCATTCCTGTCTACAGTTTCATAAACATGAAAGTAATGCTCAATCCTGGCAGATAGTTCCGAGAGAGACAACAGATTTTTGATGTATCTTGTCTCAAAGTAGAGTATATTTTGCTCTGCTGGCAGCTACAAAGTCTTTTCCCTACTCTTTGAGAAATGCGATGGGGTCAGAAGAGGTGAGAAAATCTTTACAGAATGTTTTGGTCCATTTGTTTAACTAAAATATTTCCTTCTTTCTTGCAAGGAAGGAAGGAGCATGATGGGAAAAAAATAAAAATAAAAAAAAATAAAGGGGAAAAAGAAAAATCAGGCTGTCCACTACCAAGAGAGGGAATAATCAAGAGCTACAAAATCTGCTCTAGCAGGATGACTCAGGATTGTTTTTACTAGCAAGGACATGTCCAGCTACTGCTTGGGGTGTGCCTTAGGATTCTCTTCACTCTGCTAATTGCTTTGTTCCTCAAGGCTGACGCTTCTCATACAGGAAAATCCTATTTCTGAAATAGCTTTAAACTCTACTTTTCTTCCATTCTTAGAATAACACAGACTCTGTGCTTGGACCCTTTAGCTGCTCTTCAGACACTTTTTATGGTTTTGTAATCAGCTCTGATTCAGGCGATAGTTTTCAGACCAGCCTAAACATCTAGTAGCAGTAATAATGTTTAATGTGGAATTTCCTAACACTTTACTAGGAAACGGTGACATAAAGACACTGATTGATACAACAGAAACTAGTGGTAGGACTGTAATTTTATGAAAACAGCTATTGACAGAGTTTCCTCCCTTTATTTTGTTCCCCACCAAATAGAACCGGGCACTGAGATCACTTCCGAGGAAATTCTTTTGTTAGTGACATGAGTGTAAAGTAACTTTCACTGAATGGAGGTTACTCCAGGTAATTGTGTGTTACTGCAGGCAAGCTGTGACCTTCACATCTGTGGGACATGAGCATAACATACTGTAGTGAGAAGTCATCCCCACTGTTGAGCTCCTGCCCCCGTCATGGGAACAACTATCTCCCCGTTTCCATAAGATCAGAGAAGCTGTGAGAAATGTGCTCTTTCTTGGCTTATTTTCCTGACCCAGGGATTCTTTGTTGTAATTACCAGAAGATGCAATTTACACCTAGTTCTTTCTCTTCATTAAACACTTGTGTAACAGCTCAGGCTTTGCAGTCAGTTTCTCTTAATTTTTCTTCCTGTCAGTCCCCTTCTTGCCTTGCTGCACAGTTGAGTGAACTCTGACAAGTTGTTTTGGCACTAGTATTTTAAGGATATTGGGTTTTTTCTTCTTTCCCAGAAGGTTTAAAATAGACGTAGTGATGCTCTTAGCATCATTGCAGCAGCAGTAGGATATTCAGCAAAAGTTAAGAAGTACAACCCTAGAAACAAAATTTATCTGTCTGCCAGACTGACAAGAATGTTCAACAAGCTTGTTATTGGCAACTTGGTTATATAAAAATATTTAACTTCTTAAATTGTTCTAAGAAAAGCCTTAGATTCTTGTTATTAAAAAAAGCCATCCCTGGGTTTTAATGTTAAACCAATGCTTAGTTTTGTGACATCTGTAAATATTTTCGAATTGGGATCTCTAGTATCAAAGGCAAGGCAGATTTATTTTTTTTAACAGAGAGTTGGCATCATAGCTACATTAAATTCTCTACCCCCTGCATGAAAAGATTTCTTTGGCAGCAGTATGTTTGTGAACTGTTTCTGTTTGCAGTGTTGACAGCCTCTTAAGAAATGTTTGTAGTCCTGGTTTGCTTGCTTTCTAGATTCTCTCAGCTTATGGTACTTTCAGGGACCTTTTCTTGTCGCGTAGAGAAGAAACCAGAAAGCACAGATTTGCATTCAGATATCCTGAAGTTCTTTCTGGATGTTTCATCAAGCTTCTTAATCAGACTAGCTTTAGCCCCAGGTCTCAGACAGCTATAAGAACAGTATATTTGTGGTTGTTTACATTTTGTGAATAAATCTCTAGTTTATCTCAGAAGATACTTAGGGCATTGCTGGGTATTGGAAATCTAGACTTCGGCAAGCTGCTCTCTTTGCTCATTTGTTTATTAATGCTTCCATTTTACAGCTTGCTTATTGTCTGAGCATCTAAGAGGAAATACAAAGATTTCATGTGGTTTTGGGTGCTTGCAAGCTTTACATGTTTAGCAACTCAGAAATAGGGACAGCTTTATATACCTTTGTGCTGGGTTTTTCTTGACTGTATCTTTTTGAGGTAGTACTCACCATTCTATTCTCCGTTGGCCAGTGTGGACATAGGCACTTGATCCACACTGTGGCTTGGTTACTACAACCAACTGTACAGCTCCAAACTTGACTGGATTTTAGAAGAAAAAAAACAAAACCAAAACCAAGCACCACACCAAAAAAAAAAAAAAAAAAAAAAAGAAAAAAAAAAAAAAGGAGAGAACACCAAAACCACAAAACAACAAATCCCATTATTCTCCTAGTCCAGCTTGTCATGAAGTCCTAAACCAGCCATAGGAATGAGAGAAGAGATTGATGCCAGAGCTGGTGCTGCCACAGAAGTTCTCACCCAGCTACAGCTCTTAGGTTTAATGTGTTTGTTTTGCAGTAAAACTGGCTGTACCAGTAAGTCCAGTAGATAACAGTAAATGCTCAGGTTGTTCCGATCTCTTTCTTACCATCCAGAATCTGACTAAAAGATTTTCCTCTAACAAATTCATTTTTCAACTTCACTGTGATGTTTTTTGCAAAAATAGTATTTCCTATAATATTAAAGATAACATTTGAATATCCAGGTAATGCAAAGCCTTGTTTCCTTTGGAATCTGGTGTTACCTTCTGTTCAACAACAGCATAAGGTGATGGTGTTTCCAACCATGTGTCCTTTTGCGGTTTAAACAGAAACCTCTGTGTCTGCCCCTTGGACAATCACTCAGCAGATGCTGTTATTCTTCCCCTTTTCCAAGGAGGAGCCATTTCTCACCGTGGCTTTCTCAAAATCTGGCAGGTCTTGAGCACCTCTGAAAATACAATTCAAGCAGAGGAAATGTCAAACCAGGGACTGGAATTAGGTGATTTTGACAGTCCATATTTAGTAATTCATGGAGCCTTAGGGCTATTTTTTATCATTGGCAATCTAGGTTTTGTGTAACAGCTAGTTGGTGATTATCTTTGCCGGTTGATGATATTCTCATGTGGTGTAAATTATAATAATGACATGTATCCCAAAGTTGTCTGTCAGTGGTTCCTCAGACCAGGTGAAAGTTAACTGAGACCCATAATGACACATTCAGAATTATAGATGTCTAGAGCACTGCTCTCCTTACTAATTTACTCATGACGATAGCAATATTAGGAATTCACTGTTTTTTCTAAAGATACTGGATTTTTGTATACATGTAAGATTTTGTCTTTTTTTTAACATTTTTTTTTTCCTTTCTATGTGTTCCTAACCTGTTTCAGGGACGCTTCTCTCAGGGATGTACTGAGTTAGATATCATTACCGTATTTATTGTTCTTCTTTCCACTTCTACCCCATACTCCAAAGGAGAGCCTCATACGTCACTTACAGTAGCAAAATTCCTAAACGTGCAGACATTCCTCTTGATAGGACAAAAGGAAATGTCCTCAAGTTACACCAGGGGAAATTTAGATTATATATTAGGAAAGATGTTTTCCTCAGAAGGGTTGTCAATCCCTGGCCCAGGCTGCCCAAAAAAGGGACAGTGGTGGAGTCCCCATCCCTGGAGAGGTTTCAAAGCTGTGGAGATGTAGTGCTGAGGGACATGGTTTAGTGGTGACCTGGAGGTGCTGCATTAAGGGCTAGGCTTGATGGTCTTAAGGGTCTCTTCCAACCTAAACAATTCTATGATTCTTTATGTTTTTGTGATCATTTATTTAATTTTTAACATATTCAAGCTGCATAGCTGTTAAAGGGAAAAAAGCTAACTTCTCCGTGGCTTCACAAGGTATAAACCTCCAACAAACCTTCACTCTAATGAGAGCTACACAAATGTCAGCAGTTTATTTATCTGAACTTCCACTGAATTTACGCTTTCAGTACTGCCTGTAGAACTTGCTGAGTAAATAAGCCATGTCCTTCTAGTTCATATTATGGCTAGGAAGGAGGAGCTACTGACTAGGGGAAACAGCAGTGATGTGCAGGAATTGGCTGTTGTCTTGGCTTTTGATCAAATGGGTTTTTAGAGGGTTTGGGGTTTTTTGCTCTTTGTTTTTTTTAACTGTTGTCTGTGTGTGATTTTGCATCTTGATTCCTGCAATTTGCTTCCTCTTAAAGATGGCAGTTCCCAAAAACTGCTCCAGGAGCCAGCCTGTCTTCAGAAACAAAGGCAACATTTTTAGTGGCTATGACCAGTACTCTCTAAACAGGCATGCTTATTAAAATATACTGTTATTTTGAAGTTTGTGCTACTTTCTCTATCAATATTTTCCCCCTAAAGTTGCTTTAAATCATCCTAAATGTCTTGTTATTAATCAGTTTCTAACAAATTCCTTAGCCCTTTATGCAACACCTGAGAATCTTATGTAAATATGTTTTTTCACATCTTGTTGTGTTAGTTTATTATTTTTCTTCCGTTCAGTAGATTTCTTTTCATTTGTTTTTGTTGGGTTTGGGGTTTTTTTTTTTTGAGATAGAAGACATTTTTAAGCTTGCTTTTGGAAGCAGTCCTGTAAATATGAAAAGTTCTCTAAATAGGTATATCATCAGCTATGTCAGCTGCTAGCTTTAGAGGGTGTATTTTGATATTAGTTAATGTATTCAAATCTGAAAATAAATGTTCTGCTTATGCAGCTTCCACAACTGCTATTTATAGACTTCTCATCCTCCCTGTTAACGGGAGGTGTAATTAAGAAGCCATCACTGGGAATTTTCATAATCACAAAAGACTCTTAGTTGTAAGTACAAAACGGTCTCATTCAGTTCTGAGTAGGCAGAAATGAGGATAACTTACGTTTGATGTCCCCATCTCATGTTAAATCCGTGACACTTTCACGTCCCACCCTCTTCTACATCCAATCACACACTTTAGGAAAATTAGGGTTTGGCCAATTTCAAACAGCCATTTTTGCCAGCAGTAGACTTTTTGGTTGGTTGTGTAGTCTTTTAAAACCTGCCCTCCCAGAAACCCTGTCAGCTACTTGGTAATGCTTGCCTTTCATTGGAAAGGAACAAATGATTTTCCAGTTTGTTGGTAGTCGATAGTCAACACCACAACCTACATGTGCGTTCAAGAGGCAATTTCTTCATAGTTAGTAATATTTGAAATTTGTGATCTTGGCAACAACTTAGATTTCCATGAACCTGTTTAGTTCACTTCCTGTGAATTAGAAAAGAGGGGAAGTGTTGCTTGTGTTTAAAGACAGAGAGGGAAGGCACCCATGCATACATTTTTCTCTTAACCTATTGCTAGCTTCACTTCATTGGCAGTACAGCATTTCAGAACACTCTTCTGAGGTCACTGTTTTCTACCAAGTACTTTTCCTGTTTAATCAGATAATGTCCCAGTGAGTGTGGGGGTGGGAGGGAGCCTACAACAGCTACAACAGCCTCTCTCTGAACCTCCCTATCTTGCAAGGTGACTTTAAAAAAAAAAAAAAAAAAAAAGGCTGGGGGGAGGGGAGATTGCTCTTCCAATAACCTGTTTGATAAAATCTAGTTCATATTAAATTAAATTTCTTGGTCAAGAGTGTTGAATGAATTCAAGGTTTCAGATCAACAAAAATAGAAATATGAGGAAATTTTGTGGGCAATTTACACTCCCAGAACAGGTACCAAAATTAGCATTTTTGATCTGAATGGGAAGCTAGGGAGATCCACACTGGATAAGAAAATTTTTCTTCCTCTGATATTTAATACCCATATTTAGCCAGAGAAACGGATTTTATTTAAAACTTTATTTGTGCGCATTCCCATGCAACCCTTAACCCTTAGAGTTCCCCTGTGACCCCATGAGTATTCGTTTTGGTAACAGGAAAACTGAAAATGCTGTAGCTGCCTTGCTCAAGGAGTGATACCCAAACACCTCCAGAGTGGTACCAGCTGCCTCTGGCTGCTCCACCTTTCTGCCATCCCTTAGAGCATACTCTGATGTAGACTGTCACTGCTTGGGGTGAGGTACCAGAAGACCGCACAAGAACCTTCAAAGAAAGCTCGGAATAACACTATGGAAAGTTACAGTTCTCATCTCAACACCTCGTAGCAAATCTGTAAAGAAGTCCCTTAATTAAAATTCTTGAGTTCTTTATTTTTAGCAGTAACTCTGTGCCGGCTTAGCCTGGGTGCTTGTCTCTTGGCTGGAATCAACCCACAGGCAGCTCTTCAGATGAGGTCAGTCATATTCTCTAGGTTTACAGAGAACAGAACAACTAAGTTAGCAGTTTCTAGAGGACAGATTTCAAAATAATGTGACACAATTTTATTCATCCCAAGTTGGAAAACTGAATGGGTAGAGCCGTGAATTATAAAGAAATTTTTTTTCACTGGAGAAGTGACTCTTACAGGTTTGTTACTCTGATTTGATTTATCAGGTAGGGAAAGACTCATCTTCATTCCTCCAGACTTTTCAGGTACAATTTTCATGTCCTTGCAGTTCAGACTTTACGACGCTTCCATGTGAACTCTTGTAACAAACTGGACTACTTTCAAATAATCCTAGTCTGTACAAACTTCATGATGCTTTGCTTCAGCTCAAACACAGTATCAGTGGGAAAAGAGCTTCTGACTTTCAGTGTACTCTTAAGTGCATTTTTAAGTCTGTTTTGGAGCCTGACCTGCCCTGATTTGACTTGTATTTGAATAAAGTGATTTCCTGTTGTAAACCAGAAGCAGAGCTGCTTATGTGAAAAAGCGGACCCTCACTGGTGTAAAATTATACAAGTGCAGAGGAACTGAGGCAATGTCAATCACGTGTCATCTTTGTGATGATTTTAAATGTTCAGGCTTATGGGGATGGTAAAAATTCAACTTGTGGCTTAGTACAGTAACACTCCAGCATTTTCTGTATCTCAAGTAAAGGTGATCTTGGGATTAAGTTGTGCTTTTTGATAGTGGTATGTGTTTGCTGTTTTGCCAGTTGCTGCAGAGGAACTTTCCTGGGTTTGTATCACTCTGAATTTTATGTAGCTCACTAACAAGGGGGATGGGGAAAAATCTTGCCGGTTTTGTTGGATGCTGTGATTTTAAAATCAGAAAGATTAAGTATTCTGAAATACAGCTCAAAAGCATGTGAACGTAGCAGTTACATTGCTTTCAAGAAAAAGGGTACTTTCAGAGTGTGAAGGAGATTAATTCTGCAATACTGTATTTAGAAGATATAATCTTATTTCAGATGAAAAGAGCCACAAAGCCTGATGCAAGGAATTGAGATTTGAGAACTCCCCTTTGAATAAATTATATATATATTCCTCTGATCTGTCTAACCCATAATAGGGTATTAAGTGTACAGCTGTGTAATGTAAAAGAGTAGGAGAACTGAATGGTGATGGTATTTAGTAATGTTGTTTGCAATTAAAAACCCCGGGGAAGGGTTATGGTTGTATGATCAACCTTGTATAAAAATAGTACAGCCACCTTGTCCTTTGAAATTGATTTTTCTTGCCTTAAAGGAAATATCTTTGAGGTCATCCAGCATGCTGCAAATCGTTCCCTCTTACAGGTGGACATTATATTATCAATCCTTACAAAATAAAGATTATGATAATGAAAATCCTGGTTCTGTAAAGATATCCCTTTACTATCTTTAAAAGAAGTGATGGTTGTCTGTTGTGTCACGCTGCTGGAAGACCCAGTGCACAATGTGTGCTGCAAGGGGAATTGTACATCACTTGAAAATATAAGCAGCGTTTGCCTTTCTCAGCAGTAGATTTTACTGCCAGAAATCAATTCCATC
Source organism: Todiramphus chloris collaris (assembly GCA_025345505.1). Classification (NCBI taxonomy): domain Eukaryota; kingdom Metazoa; phylum Chordata; class Aves; order Coraciiformes; family Alcedinidae; genus Todiramphus; species Todiramphus chloris. Next base: position 4,192,761 of record JANVCC010000057.1, on the reverse strand, counting down.
CCCAACCCTGCTCCACAACACGATTCTTGATACATTAAAATGAGTATCTTCATCTTGCTTTGTTTTGAGATCTGAAAATGTTTATAGCTATATGTGGAGGTGATATAGCAAAAGATGTAAAATACTCCAGAAACTATGAAGGTGTGAGTCTGAGGGAGGGAAATATGGGGCAAAGGGCCTGTTAAAAGACTAGGAAAAAAAAAATCTAAATTAGATGGGGGCTCCACTGTTTTTAATTGCTTCTTTTTTCATAACTGACTTCATTTTTTTTCCCCTGATTTTTTGCATTCTCAGCTTGAAAGTTATACCTCTTCCAGTGTTTTGTTCAGTAAGCTTTACTTTTGACTTCAGCATCATTGGGGTGGTTTTGCTTTATGTTTGTCATCATCAGCTTTTCCGTTCTGTTTATGGAAGTTGCACCTCTTCCAGCAACAGGAGCATTTAGTAGATGGTGTTGTCCTTGTCTTTTGCACTGAGAAGTGTTTTGACTTTCACGCCTGAACCCTCTTGAATCTAAAGCTTCTCCTTGGAAGGGTTATGGAGCAGGGAAGTCTGCAATACAAGCAGACGTGTTTCAACGCTATGAAGCTACTAGCAGTGAGCAGTGTGTTCTATGGGATGTTTACATGTATCCTGAAACTACTAGCCCATAATAGTAGTATGGTAGTCAAAAACGGATTGCAATGTTGTAAAATTCTAATTAACTGCCTTCAGGTCCAGTGGAGGAAAGTTAATTGTTTTGCATTTTCTTTTCTCTACAGAAAACCTGAAAAAGGAGTCCAGTACCTAATTGAGCGAGGCTTTGTGCCAGACACTCCAGTTGGTGTTGCCCACTTTCTCCTGCAAAGGAAAGGTCTCAGCAGACAGATGATTGGAGAGTTTCTGGGAAATCGGCAAAAACAGTTCAACCGGGATGTGTTAGAGTGAGTAGTCAGTGGGGGGACGATGTAAACCTGTTTTAATATTCAAGTATAACAGGATCTGAATATTTTGTGTTAATCTCTGGAGCTTGTTCTGAAGTAGCAGGAAACAAGACTGTAAGGGTTAAGAAAGAAAACATGCACATGAGAAAATATTTATTTAATTAATTATTTGGTAAGTTACTGTTCTTATTATTTGTCCAGCAAGATATTTACAAGGATTTATATTCTGTGTAGTCATGTAGGTTTACTCTAAATTTATGGTTTAATTTTATTGGTGTTGGAGTATGGTATTTCAAAGTCTTTTTCATTCCTCAGACTCTCTAATAATTTACTGAATGAAACAAAATAATACTATATATGCAACATAAGGCTTCATCAGTAACAGAACATGAAAATAATTATTACAGCCAAGTGGCTCAGCTGCTAGATAAACAGGGATTTTAGCATGTACAGGCACATGCTGCCAGATCTATAAAAACTGTTCTTTTCCAAAAGACAGGGTAAAGAAAAGCTGTTTTAAAAACCAAAGAAATTCAACTCAGAAAATTAGATGTTTAGTAGCTTGATCATAAATTTCTAAACCTTATGTACAGAGTAGACAAAAAAAAAAGTTGCTGTATTTTAAAAGGGTGTTTATTTAACACAGATATTCTTTTGGGGCTTTTTGGTTATACCTGATATACTGACCTGTAAATATATGTTGACCTCTACTCTGCTCTCATGAGACCCCTCCTGGAGTCCTGAGTCCAGCTCTGGAGCCCCCAACACAAGAAGGACATGGACCTGTTGGAGCAGGTCCAGAGGAGGCTAAAAAATGATCCAAGGGATGGAACCCCTCTGCTGTGAGGCCAGGCTGAGAGAGTTGGGGTTGTTCAGTCTGGAGAAGAGAAGGCTCTGGGGAGACCTTCTTGCAGCCTTCCAGTGTCTGAATGGGGCCTAGAGGAACGTTGGGGAGGGACTTTCTATCAGTGCTTGTAGTGACAGGATGGGGGGTGATGGCTTCAAACAGGAAGAGGGGAGCTTTGGCTTAGATATTAGGAAGAAGTTCTTCACTCTGAGGGTGGTGAGACACTGGAATGGGTTGCCCAGGGAATTTGTGGATGCTCCATCCCTGGATGTGTTCAAGACCATGGTTGGTTCGGGTTGGTTGGATGGGGCTTTGAACAAGATGGTCTAGTGGGAGGTGTCCCTACCCATGGCAAGTGGTTGAACTAGATGATCTCTAAGGTCATTTTCAACCCAAACCATGTTACGATTCTATAAATACATCTTAATCCAGTTTTGTTCAAGGAATTGTATAAAAACTTCATTTAGGTGTTTAACAGAACTGATGAGAATGAAAGCAATAAACCCACATTGCGCCCATTAAGGAAGACTACGGTGAATTCTGACCATGGGTTTTAACCAGAGTACAACCTCTGTGCTCAAATTAACATTCCACTTTCTGAAGGTCAAGTGTTGATACATAATATCAATAACATAATGTTGCTACACAGGAAAAATGTTAAGGTTATGGTATCATGGTACATGCCTGGCAACGCCTGTTTCTGATAGACTGCTCTCACTGGCTTCATGCTGCAAAGATACGGGTCACGTTCCCTATGGTCATCCTGAGCGTGCTATTGTGCTGTCAGAACTGGTGTATCTCTCATTGTCAGCCTGAACATGGTGTTAGTGTGGCTGATGCCATGTGAACATGTGCCATAGACATTTTTTAGAGGCCTTCTCTCTCTTTGCTGTGCTTTGTACAGTACAACACCACTCAGAAAGCCAATGGCAGAGGGTCTGTACCAACACCTGCAGTGTAGCAGCCAGTCTTACAACACTGAGTAACACAATATGGCTTGATTTTGATGCAATCCCTACTCAGCATGAGTCATTATTAGCTACTTGTAATGATCTGGATTTTGCAATTATGAGTCAGACTAGGGTGAAGATTTCCCAAATATTTTCTGATTTTTTTTTTTTTTTTTAAAAGGAAAACTGTACAAGCCCAGACAAGATGATTTATAATCTTAGATGATTCATTTTGGGATTTGAAGAAAGTGACAGCCCTTGCTGTCACAGACTGTCAGCATATGGGGTAGTAGAAGTGTGTCTCTGCTAAGCCAGATGCTCTATCTATAATGAGGTGAATTGTTAGATTAAGGTCTTAATCACCTACCTACAACCCCACAACAGTCCTTTTATTGAAATTAATCTATTCTTAGATAACCTGTTTCAGCTATGCTTTGGGGTGAGGAACACCCTGAAGCAATGCAGTTCTCTTGATAGTGTTCTGAACCTTGCCTGCAAAGAGGAACAAGGTTTTTTTTTAAAAAATGGGACAATAGAATAGCATTTCATCCTTAATATCACATATACAGATTGGAGGTAGATTTTGTAAAAACGGTGATAACACCACCTTGTCACATAGAAAAGATATTCTAACAGATTATCCTTTTTCTGTTACACAGTTTCAAGTGACTTGCTTTGATGTGTGTTTAAATCTCCCAGATCCTATAAACTGGGGCTTTTCAACTGAAATCTTCTTTTCACTGGAGTTTAGAAAATAATCAAGAGTGTAGACTGAATTTTTGACCAAGAGCTTCATTGTGGGGCTGCTGGAGATATGGAGAAGAAAGAGACAAATAAAAATTACAAGTCCTTTAAATAATCCATTTCCCTACCACTCAAGCAGTGTTTTCTCTGTTTAACTGTGAGCGCTAGAACTGTCATAGCATCATATAATTCTTCTGATTGGAAGAGACCTTTCAGATCATCTAGTTCAAGCATTAACCCAGCACTGCCAGGTCACCAGTAAACCATGTTCCTCAGCACCACATCTCCACAGCTCTGAAACCTCTCCAGGGATGGGGACTCCACTGCAGAGTGGATACACGATGATGTATCTGCTTTCTCCGTAGTTCATATAAAAGATTGTTTAAGACCCCTCCCTGTTATGTTGTTGGCCAGAAAGTTTCTGGAGGTCCTTAATTGCTCTAATTTCTTCGTTTTGACTTCAGCTTGTCTTCACATGTACTTTACACCTTTGAAGGAGAACAGAGCTTTTGAAAGTGTTAAGTAGTTATAGTAGGCAGGAAGCCTGCGAATATTACTGCAGAACTGGTAATAGGTTTTTAGGTGTGGATTGCAAAGGGCATGAGAAATGCCAGGCCAGTTTGTTTCTTCCCTTGTGCTTCTGCATAAAAGGAAAAATATTCAAGGCAAAGTGAATAAATTGCTTCGGTATTAATCTCTGTTAGCTACAATGTTACTAAAAGGTAAGCATCAGCTACTCTAATTTATCATTGTATAGCTATACATTTTAAAACAGGCTTTTAAAACTGGATTGTGCCTTCTGTGGTTTCTGCATTACAGTGCTGGTACTTGCAGTGATTCATGTTTGGTTGTTTGAAAACTAAAAGCTAAGTTTAAAGAAAGGCAATTTATAAGCTTCTGATTTTAAAGGAGTCTGTAAACAAAGTATTAGAATGACATAGCTCACATTGTTGAGTATATTAAACTGGTTCCTTTTTTATGTTTTTGTCTGCATTGTATTTTCAGAGCAAGAAGGTTACTATTTCTGCATAAATGTAACTGAAATACATGGCAAATGATGGGGAGATGACAATTACAGTAGTAGTAAGAGTATCCAAACGAGATTAATTTTTTTTTTTCTCTTAAGAACATTCCTAGACACAGAGCAGATTACTGTGCTCTCTGCAGGCTGTTTGAAATTGGATATTTTGAGCAGTATAAATTATTTATTATTATTATAGGCATTGTAATAATTGATTGTCCTGGAAGCACAAAGCTAATAATTATTCTTGGCACTAGTATGTCACCTGCATTGGTCAGACACTTGTTATTCCAGCAGCTCTTCTGTTAAAAAAAATGAAACCAAGGACCTGTTTACCTGTGCACATTCTCATTGATCTATTGTTTGCAGTCCCTTCCCTCACAGCTTACCTACAATTATTGCAATTGCTGCTCAATGTTTCAGAAAACTCCGAATCACGACAAGAGCTGGAAACTAGAAAGGCTCTTTTGGTCTCCAAAAAGAGACCAAAAGAATTGTACTGTGTTGTAAGAAATTAAAAGACACAACGGCAATATGTTTTTTGTCCTAGCTGTGTTGTGGATGAGATGGACTTCTCAACAATGGAACTGGATGAAGCACTCAGGAAATTTCAGGCTCATATCCGTGTCCAAGGAGAAGCCCAGAAAGTAGAACGGCTCATTGAAGCTTTTAGGTATGATACTGAAATAAATTAGTCCATCACCAGAAACCTGCTGTTGTCTAACAGTCAAACTGGAGAAGCTGAGTGTATTTAAGTTGTTTCCTCGCTTATTTGCTCTGTCTTTGTGAGCTACATAGAGTTTCAAATAAAATGTTTCATTTGTAGTGGTTTTGCTAAGTATGAAATAGGAAGGTTTATTTGCTGGTGCTGTACACGTGTGTCATTTGTATCAGCATGGCAAGATTTAGCAATTAAAAGCTCTTTCTGGCATCGGTTGAAAAGAAATTCAAGATTTTTTTAACGTCTCTAACAATTTGCATATAATCATTTCTATGAGTGGAATTATAAGACTGTTTGCATTTTACAGTGTATATGCTCTCAACCTTTTATTAAGCATTTTAACAGTACTGGAATACAGAGCATTAACTTATTAATACTCACACATATTTTATCTAGGGCAGAATGAGAAGTAAACCATCATGTGGCAGTAATCTAAAATCAATGTTGTTATTTTACCTGGTGTCCATAGGTATTGCTCACTGAAAAAAAAGAACTACTGAAGTTATTGTAGGTCAGAATCTACAAAGTGAAGTGTTAGTAGTAGTGGAAAACAAAAGCCTTTCCCATTCTAGGATTGGCTTATGAAAATATGTGGATGGAAAACTACATATATGTGTGGAACAGAAATAATTGCTTGCTCAGCATCTGGAATGTAGCAGCGGGTGGTTTATTTGGTGGAATTCGAATAGTAATTCAGAGCTCTGACAGCTTCTCCTCTTTGCTTTTTTACAGCCAGCGATACTGTATCTGCAATCCAGGTGTGGTGAGACAGTTTAGAAATCCTGATACCATCTTCATTCTAGCCTTCGCCATCATATTGTTAAACACAGATATGTACAGCCCAAACGTGAAACCAGAGCGCAAAATGAAGCTAGAAGATTTTGTCAAGAATCTAAGGGGTAAGCAAACACTAGCCATGGTGGTCAAGAAAGCTTTTTCCTGTGACTGTCACTGGAGGCACACTCTGTATCTTCTGAGCAAAAGACACAATACAGGGCACTTGATTCTGATTTCATCTGACTTTTAAAACTACTGTCAATTTTACAGGATTTAGTTATTTCTAAAATAGTGAAAACAGAACTAAGCTTTTAAAACTTTCTAAATTTTTGTCATTTTTATCTTGTCTCTCTTGAGTGGATGTATTGTCAGCTCCTTTTATTCCCAGTTCTTTCAATGTAGCTGAAAAATTACCATTACCTTGTATTCAGAATTCTTCAGTACCTAAATTTTTTAGATACAATTGGAATTTGACACACTTACACCCTACACAAAGGGCAGCTCATAGACAACAACTTCTATGCCCATGAATGAAGGTAAATAAATTCCCTTGCAAAGAATGTGTGTGTGTTTGTTTATAGAGATAGAAATCACAATATAGTGTTACTGCATGATGTGGACCATTCCTGAGAGGAGGAATGTGATTTCTAGTCAGTGAATTACATCACTACGCTGCAGCACAAGCTTGCTAATGAATCCTTACAGAGATGCTGTCTTCATAGTTTGCAGTTTGTGATTTCTCCATAGCAACTAACATAGTACAAGGGATATGAGATCTCTGTTCTGAAAAAATTAAACCAGTAAGGTCTTTCACATATTTTAAGAGTTTTATTCTAAAAGAACATTTCCTTTCCTCCCTAGTTTCAAAAGCATAAACTTCTTATTCTTGTTAAGTAGATGTGCAGAGAAGATGGAGCCACTGTCTCCATATATTTTGTTAGAGAGATACAAACTGGGAGCTGAAGCAACATAACAACTTTCCATGTTCTTCAGAAATGCAGATTAGTGACTTTGCTATGAACAGGTATATTAGGCATTGCCATAGAAAACTTGAATTTTCTCAGGCTGTTTGTATAATAAGGAACACAAATCGCTATGCCATGATGAGGACTTTTGGAAATAAACAAAGGATTTAAATTCTCAGTGGGAAAAAAAAAGCCCAACTCCAAAACCTTGAAAAGGCTGCAGAAAATAGCAGTGCAATTTCATTTTGCTTTCTCCATTGGTGTATTTCCTGGTCAAGAAATTATTTTTCAGGCTGTGACACAGCTAAGCCTGCAATTAGATTGCCAAAAAAACTATAAGTATTTTTCAGATCTGTTTCTTGGATCTTTCTAGTGAAGAAGAACAGTTTTTTTATGAAGTCTTAGCTCAGTTAGCGCTCATCTCTACCTGACAGGAAACAGGCACTGTAGAGATGGGAGGAATCATGCCTGGGGAGGGAGATGATACCTCCTGTTGTTCCTGGGCACTCAAGGAAGGGTGAATCAGGCACCATTTACCTTTTACCACAGAAGAGCACTTAGATATTAGAGGAATAAAATGAGGCTGAAGTCCCCATCCCTTTTTCTCTTTTAAGATAGTTTGTGCCCATAGGGGAAAAAAAAAGCAGCTTTTATTACAGTTCCATTACTGTGTGTTTGTGCAAAGACCAGGAAAATTGCTTGCTCAGTCCCTGCAGCCCTCTCCTCCTCCTCCCCCTGCTTTTACACACAGGATAAGCATGACGTAGTGCACACTTTCTCTTCTTTTGGCAGCAGTGGCAGTTGCAGCATGGCAGCAGAATGGGCCCACTTCTGCAGGCACCAGCCAGTAATTTTGTTTGTTGTTTAACAGCCATTTTCTCAGTGATGTCTGAAAGTGGGCTGAATGGCAGAAAGACAGAATCGAGTTCCTTAATATATAGAAATATAGTGGCACATCTCAGATGCCTCGTGGTTTGTGTTCATGTGTGCATGTGGTGCTTTCATTTTAGGACTAGTAAAACCAAAATACTTGTGGTGTTCTGGAATTTCAGATCTTGAAAATCAAAGTCCTGTTTGGTGATTTTATTGCCTTAGATTTATATAAGACAGCAATGAATGATCTATGCTAAGCAGATGGTTTAGCTTAGCAAATCTCAAGGCAGTGTTGAGATTTTATGGTGAAGTCCACAAAGATTAAAAAAGGCCTCACATTCACCCATGCAAAGGGTGGTCTGTGGAAGACTTGCTGGCGTGGAACAGGACAGAGTTGCTTTTGCTTGTATGTAGTTGCAAAGAAACTGTATTTTATCACAGATATTTTTATGAACAGTTGTTCTCCTGGGTGACAAAATATTGTGTTTGGGCTTCTGAATGGGTGATAAGAGGTTATTACTTTAAAACCTTCTTAAAAAATAAACGTGCATCTCCCTGTCCCCCAGAAATTCAGCTTTAAGTCACTTACTGAAATTGGGCTCCTTCCACTGCTATTAAAAATTCAGTATTGAGCATCCACAACACTGGCATTTGTTAGAATACGGACATGCCAATGATAATCACACAGGACTGAACAATAACACTGTGACTGGGCTATTTTGTTGATTTGTTTTTCCAGAGTAAATTGTTTTTGGAATCGTACGTGAAATATTGGTTAAATTAATTTTACTGGGTGTTCATAAGGTTCTCATGTAGGAAATTATTTTTTGAACAGTGTTGAGTAATACTGGGACAGAGGGAAAATGGAACAGTGGTTTTCTGTTTCCTCCCAGTGGTGTAGGAGAAAGTGATATGGAGATTTTGGTGTCTAAAGGGTTATTTAACTCATCTAAGCTTTGATACCAAACAGAGAAAAAGTAAAAGAAAACAAACAAACAAGCACACAAACAACGTAGGAAATTAGCTTTTTTATGGTTTAGATTTAGATTAGAGTTTTAAAACAAAATCCCAAGCCTGTGTAGTTTCCATCAAGCTCTTGGTATATTGGGGGCAGGAAGCTTTTGGATGCAAATCAGCGCTTCCATCACGAGTAGTGTGACTGCTGCTGCTTTGGTAAGGTAGGCACAAGGGCAGCACAGGAGACATTAGCTGACAGAGTCCAAACCAGCGTAAACAAGTACATCAGCAGTCTGAAGCAGCATTGGTGTTACTGTTTGCAAAGGAAATAAAACTTGCCCACGTTTCTGTCCTCACCTTGCTGAGAGGCTACATTGCTGAGAAACCATACATTTGTCAGGCGGACCATTCCAAGCCAGAATGACACTGGGAACTGTTGGCTTCTGCAGGTGTGGATGATGGTGAGGATATCCCCCGGGAAATGCTGATTGGGATCTATGAGCGAATCCGCAAACGGGAACTGAAGACGAATGAGGATCATGTATCCCAAGTCCAGAAGGTTGAAAAACTCATCGTAGGAAAGAAACCGGTAAGTTCACTTTGTGCTGCCTGTCAGTCACTAAGGAGATGTGGGGCAACATACAGTACAGAACAATACAGAGTGTGATGCTTAGAAGTATAAATTGGTTGATGATAAAGGCAAAAGGCAGAAACTGCCATAATAGTGATTTGCTATAAGATTAGTTCTGCATTCACAGTGCAGGTGAATTTTGTTGTTACAGACTGATACTTGAATAATTATGGTATGAGTCTTAAACTCTTATGTGAAGCTTTGCAATTCTGAAATCACATTGAAATATTTGCATTTTAGGCAGGTCTTATGTTTGTTTCAAGAGAATTAAAGTGTTTTGCTATTGTGATGATGTAGAGAATCATATTTCAGCATTTACGCTATCGGTTACGGCTCTATAATTCACAAGAATAATAGAGAACTTACATTCACATCACCATTTTTCTCAGCTTTGCAGCTAGCTCTATGAACTGGTGTTTGTAAGGGAAGAGTGTGTCCTTTAGTCTCAGAATTTATCTGGAAATCAGGTTCCAGGGATTCCAGTGCTGGGTTTGAGCTTCCAGAGATGCTTCTTGCTTTGTTGTGGGAAAAATCCTGAAATACTTTGCTATATAAACTCATCTTCAAAGCATCTGTTGGGAAAGGAGAGAGAAAAGGAAGGCCACAGTATTTTTGCCTTTATTTTTGGAGCTGAGTGAACACAGACATATTGAGCCCCGTATTTTACACCCTAACAGTTCTATCTAATGTGCAAAGGGACAACAGTTTCTCAGCCTTCCTGAATACAACTCCTAGAGCCATCTTCTGAAAATCTTCGTTAATAGTCACAACAGCAGCCCAGAAAAAGCATATACTAGACTTGCATGGTTTTGAAGTCTCACAGCTGAGGGTACTTTACTGAAGTGGGGACTGATGGCTTGGAGGATTTTTTATTAAGAAAAAGAGCATGGGTCTTAAGATTCTCCCCATTACTTTTAAGGAGCTTTGCATTGTAATCTTTTCTCAGACAAGCCTCAGCACAGGGAGGGGGGAAGGGAATGAGGGACCACCAAAACAAGAAAATCCTGTTTTCTTCTGTTTCTCAGTAAGGAAATATCAAGGACATCTCCTGGAAGAAGCAAAGGAGAGAGAAAGCAAAATTTTCTGAAGAAAAGCTTTTACATATTTCTGAGCAGAAGGGAAATTAATATTCTAAAGTTGGTATTTGACAGTCACTTAGGCTTTCATACAAAACTTATTTTCCATACTTGTTTGGGGGGTTTAGGTTTATATATAGGCTTCTGTGGGAGATGGATTTTTTTCCTAGTTCTTTTTTTTTATTCAGACATGTGGCAATTCACAGTCTAAAACTAATTCTGACCTTGTAAATTAAATGGGATTAAGAAAACAATGCCCTCTATGAATTCGTAGGTTCAAGGATTCTTCTGTTGAGAGACTTTTAACTGTGTGAAAGAAAATTCAGAAAATAGCCAACAGTCTTTATTGATAGAAATGTTTGTTTTTACTTTATAGGCATTTAGTCATAGTAAGACCGTGACGTATTTACTTGCTATGATACAGTACTGTGTTTCTCTGAAGTTTAACGAACTTGTATATGTCTTTCTACTGTAGATTGGATCTCTGCATCATGGACTTGGTTGTGTACGTATTTTTCTCATACTTCTTCAAAGTTTATAGTCATTTTAAATGGCAGCTTTTTCTTAAACTGGCAATAATCTACTCTGTTACATTTTAGCTTTTTTTAAAAATTGATCTTCTTTCAAGCAAAACTCTCCTACTGTTTCAGTAATAACTCTCCAAAGAATAAAGATTTTCTTAAAAATACATTTTCCCAGAGGGACTACTTCATTTCCTGCCAAGAGTTTTCTAGACTTTTTTTTAGTACATTTTTTATGCATTTCAGGTGTTATTAGCACTGTAGAATTTAGACAGCAAGTGAAGAATAAATAATTAAAATTAGAGTTGGCACCTCACCTTTCCAGCTGCATCCTAGTGGAACGATACTTGACAAAGATATTGCCAGTTAATTTAACTGTTCTCTTCTGAAAGGTAAATGAACATAGAAAACACTGATTCCAGATTTAAATTAAAGACCCATTCAATACTAATTCTAAAGCTATTCCTCTAATGCAGTGCCCCATTTACTTGCATTTCATGAGGATGTTGTTGCTGGTCTTTTGAACAAAGAAACCCCCTCACAGCAGAGGAGTGCACAAAGTGCTCTGAAATCTGATTACCTTACACAAATGTGATCGTAGTGAATCTTACCACATCATCTATTGCTGTGAGAGAAAGCACTGTCTGTACTTACTTTTCAATACCAGAGCTCACTGTAGTTGTTTGCAGGTTCATAGGCTCAGTGACTGCCCTTGAGTTTTGTTACCTCACTGAGCAAATCTCAGTCTGCAACGTGCTGGGAAAACTAAGTCTGGAGGTAGGAGAGAATGAGAACATGAAACATTTATTCTTGCCACTTTCCACAGAGAACCCATGTAAACTCTTCACTTACCAGAGTAGCCTGGAAATAGAAATCATTATGTCTCCAACATTCTTTACCACACTGACTCTTTTGGAACATGTCAGATTTTGTATTAAATACCTTCCCCTTGCAAGTTCAGGAAGGATAATTAAGCTTGTGCTATAGATAAAATGAAATGTTACTAGCATTTTATCTGTTATTGGTAAGTTATTGTTGGATTTTGAAGAAAAAGTGAAATCTTACCAAATAACTGGATAACGAATCTGAAACAAGGGCATACAGTGAATCCTAAACTCTGTTTCATCCTCTTAGTTTCTTCCTCCCCTCACCAGCCCCATGTAGAGGAAGAAGACATATTAACAGTGTTTGACTGTTTTTATTTGCCTAGTAAATCTTATCATTCCTGTGCAGAATCAGGAATTATAAAGAAATATAATATATAAATGAAATATGTGTCTAATTACCAAAGACTATTCTCTACTTCAAATTTTTCAAGTTTAGAAGATTTCTTTTAATCTAGTTGGCAAGATACTATCATTTGCCTTTGAAAGAAATTAAGTCTCACTAGAGTGAGAATAACAGCTTTGGACATAGCTTCAGCAAATATTTTGAATAAGAAAATGGAAAATTATTTTTGTTTTTCTTGTGGCATGAGAAAATAAAGCCAGATTGAAAATACACATACTTTTTCCTGATGTCACCATTTCCTTGGTATAGGGCAATGAACAAATTGAATTAATTGAGTGGCTGACACTAAATGATCTACAGCATCAAGGTATTCATCTCACGAAAGCTACAGTTGCTTTGCGTCCTTTCTTCTAATCAAGATGTGTAAAAATACTCAGGAAAGCAAACATCATTGAGCTCCCAGTTGCTTAATCTGAAGTTCTTTCAAGGTTTTATTGTTTCACAAAGTGAAACTCTTATCCCAAATAAAAATTTTCCTTGGCACGCATATACAGGAATGCGAGCTGTTAGAGAATATTTTATATACAATGAAGTTTGAATGTCATGCAAGTTTGTGGCATGTAAATCTATATTTTTGTGTTGTTGGTCCTTTGATGAAAACATCTAATGGGCTTAGAGGTAAAAATACTTGGAAGTATTTAAAAAAAGACTCTGCGTATGAAAGATGCTCTTTTTTGGTTAAATATTACTATCTTAACCCTGAACTCCTGTATTATCATAGGTCCTCTCTCTACCCCACCGGAGGCTTGTTTGCTACTGTAGGCTGTTTGAAGTTCCAGATCCAAATAAACCTCAGAAGCTTGGGTTGCACCAACGAGAAATATTTTTATTTAATGATCTTCTTGTGGTATGTATTTTCAGGTGGTTATTCTTGTAGAAAGGTATTCAGAAATGCTTATTTCCATTAAATCAGTGGCAATTAAGTGCATGAGCATTCCTAAAAATAAGTATCTACTACCTGTTACTCTGTACTCCAGCAGTCTTGGTATGATTAAGATTTTTAAGTTTTCTTAATTTTCTTCATTATATATAATTTGCTTTTCAGCTGAAGCCTTTTATTGATTACTACACTCTATTGTAAGAAAGTACTTTGATGCATTAGCTTTTACTATAAAGAACAATAATTACTTCCAGTTTACCCATTTCCCTAATGGTTAAAAGATGACCTTCTTTATTCCATAAATAATGAATTCAAGGTACTTGTAGAAAACCAGAATTACATACTACTTTGTATTCCCCAGATTTTCTATGAACCAGATAGGTTTATTCATTGAAATGGGAATAGGATATGTTGAAATAAATTTTAGACTTCTTAGTGTGCACTTTGGAAAAACAGACATACAAAGCTAGTGACAGCTTGGAATTATTTGGTTGATTTACTCTTAAAAATAGGGAAATTTGTTGCACTCTATTTGGAATGTATTTGGCTGTTACCTGGGAACTAAGAACTAAAATAAATATTTAATGTTTTCTTACAAAAAAGGCACGCTTCACGTATGTGATTTTATTGTAAATTTACATAACTTCAAACCTTAAATCCAGGAAATAAATAATTTGAAAATCCCTAATCCTTGGATTGTGACTATAACCTCCTAGCTGTCAATATGAGCTTGGGTGTAAAATGATGGAACATTGTCATCTTCAGGTTGAAAGTTTTCTCTCATTTTTTATTATTTATTCAGATGTCAGTAGTTTTGTCAGATTGTTATAGGAGTAACATAGACCAAATTTGTCTGTTCTACCAAAATGTCATCACCAGAACTTAAAATTAGAAAGAACTTGTAAAAATAAACCTCTTGGTTCTAAAAAGTGGTTGCATTCACGCTTGTGGAGAACCCCAAATCTGATGGTAAATAGTAGCATGTTATTGTAGCAGAAAGGCAAGGTTTCGAAGCCTCACAGCTTTCATTGAGCCAGCTGCTGTACAAATCCTAGGGCAAACAGGGTATTTCTGGATGAGGTACTGTCAGATGGTGTTTAGAGGTGCATGGAAGTGAAGCAGGTTTGGAAGGTTGCAGCGTGTGAGAATAAGGGTCAGGAATTAAATTTGTGTGGAGAGGTCCGTAGGTGTGTCCTGCCTGTAGTCACACTGTAAGAAAAAATTGTGAAGGGAAGTGTGGTAGCAGCTAAGTTTTTTTTATGAGGGATAATTTAAAGGTATTTATATTATTGCTACCGTATACAGTGCGCAATAAAGATACAGGATTTTTTTTCCTTTCTGAAATTTCAAGGAGTTCTGGAGACTAGAGAACAGAAAGGCTTTGTATCTGGGGAAATTATTAAATCTTCTAGTGAAGATCTATCCATGCTTCAGTAGATTAAATTGGCTGCATTTATTAAAAAAAAGAAAAATAAAGAGAAAAAATGTCAAGTTCATATTTTCTGTTTTTCCTTGGTATAAAGTGTTTTCTTTATGGTAATTCTTAAGAAAAATAATTTTCCACAAGCACGTATGATAAAAGGGATATCTCACTTTGTGTATTTGATAACTTTCAGGTGACCAAGATTTTTCAAAAGAAGAAGAACTCGGTTACATACAGTTTTCGACAGTCGTTTTCCCTCTACGGGATGCAAGTTCTTCTTTTTGAGAACCAGTGTAAGTCTCTCCTTTATTTTTAGGTTATGATTTTTTTTTATAAGTAAAATAAAAAATTGTGTGAGTGAAAGGGATGGGGAAGACTTGATTCTGAATTTAGGAAGAAAATTTCTCTGAAATTAACTTAGCCCTAAAGTTTAAAAATAGCTAGTGTCACTGTAAGAAAGAGCAAGGCTGCTGTTATATTTTTTGGTTGTAGTCAGAAGCCAAATCAAGCCAAATGTGTGGTTTGTGAATACTTACGAAGAATAAAATGTTTGTAAAGAAACAACTGTATCTGTTGCTCAGTCAATGGTGCAGTTAGAGCTGAATGTATGATAATAAATAATTACTATTATATTTGTGGGAGACAAACTCCTAGGGAAGCTTAGGAAGTGGGGGTTAAATGAGTTGAGGGTTGTGATCAGTGGCACAGAATCTGATTGGAGGCCTGTATCTCGCAGTGTTCCCCAGGGGTCACTACTGGGTCCATTCTTGTTCAACATATTCATCAATGATCTGGATGAAGGGACAGAATGGACCCTCAGCCAGTTTGCTGATACAAAACAGGGAGCAGTGGCTGACACACCAGACCTGTGCTACCATCCAGTGAGACCTGGACAGGCTGGAGAGTTGGGCAGAGGGGAACCTTGTGAAATTCAAAAAAGGTAGTACAAGTGTAGGGTCCTGCACCTGGGAAGGAATAACCTCATGGACCAGTACAGGTTGGGAGTTGACCTGCTGGAAAGCAGCTCTGTGGAGAAGGACCTTGGAGTGCTGGTGGACAAGCTCTCAATGAGCTGGCAACGGGCCCTTGGGGCCAAGAAGGCCAATGGTATCCTGGGGTGCATGAAGAAGAGTGTGGCCAGCAGGCCGAGGGAGATTCTCCTCTCCCTCTACTCTGCCCTAGTGAGGCCACCTCTGGACTACTGTGTTCAGTTCAAGAGAGAGAAGGAACTACTGGAGAATACTGCAGAGGCTATGAAGATGCTGAGGGGACTGGAGCATCTCTGTGTTGAGGAAAGGCTGAGAGACCTGGGGTTGTTTAACTGGCGTAGAGAAGACTGAGAGGGAATCTGATCAATGCTGATCACTAGAAAAGGAATATAAAGGGCACTAAATAAAGGACAGGGTCAAGAAGATGGGGTCAGACTCTTTTCAGTGGTGCCCAGAGACAGGACAAGGAGCAACACGCACAAACTGGAATCCAGGAGGTTCCATCTGAACAGGAGGAAAAAATTCTTTGCTGTGAGGTTGCTGGAGCCTGGCCCAGGCTGCCCAGAGTGGTTGTGGAGTCTTCTTCTTTGGAGAGATTCCAAACCCACCTGGACGATGTGATTCTGAGCACCCTGCTCTGGGTGACCCTGCTGGAGCTGGGGATTGAATGAGATGACCTCCAGAGGTCCCTTCCAGTCCTTGCCATGCTGGGATTCTGTAATAATGATATGTGTAAATCAAAGCACTATTTAATTTATTTTCCTGATTTATATCTTAACTTTGTGTGTAGGCAATGTATTCTTGTTCAAATATAAATACAAAGCAGAGAGTCTGGATGAAAATTACCCCATTTTTTTATGTCAGTTGTAATCTACATCAGTCCAGTTTCTTTTTATCTCTAATACTTGCAGGTTTAGTCTTAGCAGACAAAAATACAACAAAAAGCAAATAGTTTGCTAATGTCCTGATCTTAAGCCCGGAGACAGCATCAGTAATAATGTAGCAGAGCACAGTTGTGCAGTGGTACACAGGGAGACAATCTACTTGACCTGATTTAATGGTTTGTAAACCAAACCTTGACCTTCGTGATGAAGTGGATTCAGTTCAGTGTGACATTCAGTCGTTTTGTGCTTTTCTCTTGTGGAAGGCTCTTAGTTTTCGCGTGTCCTTGAGAACGTGCTCCAGTGCTCATCTCACTCTAAAGAAGTTACTGTTAGTGAATCAAGGCATCTGGACATTTTTAAAGGGAAGGTTTTATAGAGCTTATAGCAGTGATGTAGCCTGCAGTTTATTTACATGCATAAGCATTCATTTTCTCTTCTGCACACATTATAAGATACAAAATTCAGTTTTTAGAGAGGAAGAACAAATATTTCTATACTGGTTTCTACTAAAAATAGAAGAATATAGAATTCTTCTGTTGTCAAGTTAAATAATTTGGTTTTAAAAATAATCTCATAAACATGCTAAGCAGAAACACATTATTCAAGTAAACTTCAAAATATCTGTACTGAAACTAGGAGTAAAGGGTTGGATTCTTCCCAGTGACCTGGAGACATTTTAACTGACACACTTCAGTAGCGACAGTTGAGCTCCTGGTGTGAATTCACTACAGTGAATCAATCAGTGAGCAGATTGTACTCCTAATATCAAAGCCTGTTAGAAGGAATGCAGTATTTTCAGAGAAGTATTCATCCCCTCTGCTTTGTACCATTCCTATTCTTGTGTTCCCCTGTCCCAAACAAATTTTGGGGCATTTTGGTCAGAGCCATCACATCACTCAGCAAATCTCTGTGTAGCAGCTGTCACAAGCAGTTGGTTTCAAGTGACTAAAATTTAGTGTCCCTAAAGCAGAAGCAACAAAAACATTGGTTTGGCTACTAGTGTGGTTCAACAACAAGGTTGGCATTGATGCTAGAAGTCAGTTACACTGAGGGATAGATGAGCTCTGAATGGGAAAATGTTGTATAGCTCTAGTTAATAAATAGGCCGTAAGGGAAATATATTTTACATTTTCAGTGAAAATCAGACAAAATAAAAAAGGCAAGCAGATCACTTCAGAGAGAGTGTGTCTGAAACTAATAAATACTTAAGCGTTTCCTGATGCTTAATCAATACAATGTGGAGAAGCATCTCTAGCCATAAAATATTTTGTTTCATATGTGGAAAGCGGTTCTTTGTGCATAGGAGAAAGTAGCTCACGGGACTTTGGCGTTAGCAAGTGTCCTTGTTTAGTTTCATAAACCTTTTTTTTTTTCCCTCAAGTGCTGCACTTTCTAGCACTTTTTGATGCATATCCAATGTCAGTGTTGAAACAGTACCTGGTGTCACATGCTCTTAAAGACAGTTTGCTGAAAAATCTGCCTTTTATTGTGAAGATATTCATAATATGGACCAAAAGGAGGTGGGGAGGACCCACCCCTTTTATTTCCTCAGTATGTAACTTCTCAGATAACCTCAAGGAAAGTAGGATGTCCAGGGAACAAAACTTAGTAGAACTGTTAGAAGATGTACATGCCAGTGTGTTTTCTTCCTGCAAGCATCAAATTCAAAGTATAAGACAGTTGCTAGTACTTGAGACATATTCAAGTAGTCTTTGCTCAGCAAAACTTTGGTCTGACCTGAGTAAGGTGGGTAATGGGTTCTGTTCCATGAAACAAAAATTATCCCCTTAGTTTTGGGGTTTGTTTGTTTTTTTGTTGGTTGGTTGGTTTTTGGTTTGGTGTTGAGGGGTGTTGGATTTTTTGGTTGTTTGGTTGTTTTTTTCTCTGAGGTGCTTCTTTTATATTGCACATTGTACCTTAGGGGTAACAGCTGCATAAAGACAATCTATCAATACTTATTCAGTAGCTTGACAGTTAAGCAGTGCCAATGCATCGTAGGGACTTTTGTTCCAATCTGTGCCTTTAGACTTCATCCCCTGTATGGTAATATTAGTAAAAAGGCTTCAGTTCATTTGGGTTCTTTTATATAAAGAAATTGGAATAATCAGAGCTTGGTTTTTCTTGACTTTCTCTTCTAGATTATCCCAACGGTATTCGGCTCACATCAGCTGTTCCAGGAGCAGATATCAAAGTACTAATAAATTTCAATGCGCCAAATCCTCAGGACAGGAAGAAGTTTACAGATGATTTGAGGGAGTCAATCGCAGAGGTTCAAGAAATGGAAAAGCACAGAATAGAGTGTAAGTACAAAGGTACATATAATAGAGTATTTTCAAGATAATCAAAATAAGAAAACCTGGAATATGTGTATAACCCATTAGAACTCTTTAACAGTTCCATGGCTTTGATTCTATAAAGAAAAAAAAAAAAGCAGTGATATCCTGAGCCCCAGCTGAGTTCATTGACTTTTCATTGTTTACTGCAGTGTAACTGCAGTGGAAATTTAACCAGGATAAACTGCAAATAGCAATGGACAGAGGAGAGATGGATTTGTAATTTGTAGCATAAATTGCAGTTAGAATTTTAGGAATAATTTACTGAAATTCTCAATGATGGCTCTTCAAATAAGTTGCACTGAATTTTTCTTCATTTCCACATTGCTATTCCTGTATTCCTTCAATTAGGTAGCCAGAATACAAACTGATATATATTGCTGGAAATTGGATGAGTGTCTAAACATGGGATTTTATTTTCTGTTTATCAAAAAAAGGAATAGCCCTTGATCCTCCGTGTTGTAAAAGAAAGCTGTTAGTACAGGGAGGAAGTTCCTCTCCAGCATTTAACAGTGCCAAAATGAACTCTTAGCTATTGTTTGCAGTAATATGTGATCACATACAGAAATTATGATGTTACCATGTCCTTCATTATAGTCAATAAATATGAATTGCAAAATTATTCTCTTTGTTTCAGCTGAGCTAGAAAAACAGAAGGGTGTGGTGCGTCCAAGCATGTCTCAATGCTCCAGCCTGAAAAAAGATTCTGGCAATGGGACGCTGAACAGAGCTTGCCTGGATGACAGCTATGCTACCGGGGAGGGGCTGAAGAGGAGCGCGCTGAGCAGCTCCCTCCGAGATCTGTCTGAAGCAGGTAAGCACTGCCTCTCGATTTCCCTGCTCCGAGTAGCGCACGCCAAGACACGTGAGTGATGCCTAGAAAGCCCAGCTCACAGTGGGCTTCCAGAAATAGCAATACTAAACCTTCAAATATTTTAAATAGCTCTTCTTTCATAGTTCATGTTTAATTTCTGTTTGTTTTTTACCCTTGTTCTATTAAGCAACCACTGTTTGAAAGCATTTAAACGGTTGTAGATTGCTATATATACTTTTAAAGGAGAGTGAAGACAGAGGAAAAATTGTAAGTGTTTTATATAAAAAAATGGTTGACTTGTGCTAGGAATAACCCACTTAGTTTTCCTTTCTTTTTATCTTCCCCTTTGCTTCTTCCCCATCATACAATAGGCTTAGAAAGAAAAGAAAAGAAACTGGTCTCTGTGTAATGACCGCTTTCTGTGTATTTTGTGCTCAAGTGTACCTGTGTTACCACGTTGATGAATGAAATTGAGTGAAGCCCTACTAAATTCTGCCTAGAGCTCATAATTGAGATACAGTGTGTCCCCAATGCTCTTTTATTGTTTTGTAACTCGAGATATAGTTCCCAATTCTTGCCAAAGAGGTTGTTGTGAAATACTATTGCCAATCTAATAAAGGAAGCCCTAGTGGACGAGAATACTGATATCCCACAAAACCACTGATGTGTCTTAAGATTTATTAACTAATTAATATAGCTAAAGAGTGGAAAGGAGTGGTGGTGTGATTTTTCAGCCAAAGAGAAGCCAGGGGATTTTTGATATGGTTTTATTTTGTGGTTTGCCTCAGTAATACATGACGGGCATACCTCTGTAATCCAGGATATCATGGGTGGTAACCTTGTCGTTCAGTGTTAAACGTGATTCCTGCCATGTACAAGAAGTCATATCTGAACACAATGCCCACTACTCTGAGAGTACTTCTGGGGACAGCAGCAACTACAGACACCTATTTTTTAAATTATTTTTTGAGTTTATAGTCTGCATTACATATTCTGATTTGTTCTTTTAACTGCAGGGATGATTTACAGCATAGTCATAATTCCAATCCTATGTATATCTTTGGTAGCCAACACTACTCATCTTTTTTCCTTTTTAACTAAAGAAGAGATTTTAGCTATACCTCAATAAAGAAAATTGTTATAAGCTGAAATGATAGCCTGTACTTTCTGGGTATATATATGTGCATACAAATATGTAGAGAGTGAGCTCTTTCAATTATTTTATTCTCTGTTTAGGCTTTCATACTCATACGTCCATTTGCTTCATTAAAAAGACCCTAGGACCTTGATCCAAAATCAGTCTGAAGTTGAATATTGGTGCTTGATTGGCTTCAGTGGATTTTAGATCAAGTGACTAGTCTTCACCATGATTATATCTCAGATTTGAGGATATTTCCATCATCCTTTTTGTTGTTTTGGTCTTATATCATTAGAATAAGAACTACCATATTGTTGAATATGTGAGTTCAGCAGGTATCTGTACCCATAAATGTGATTTCTGATTAATTTTTTTCATCCTATAGGAATTTTTCATCCCTGTCTTTCAAACATTGCCATGTATTTAAATTCATGTTATGGGTTTTATGCAATAAATAAGTATTTGTAATCATGAAAACATTCCCTGTTTCAAGAGGGCATGCCTACGATTGACATGCTTATTACCCGAAATAATTTTTTCCGTAAGAAAAAGTAGAAATCACTCACAGACTGCAGGGTTTATCAAAGAGTTTGTTAAACCCAACTAAACTTAATTTTAACTGTAACAAGTTGAGAATTATGGAGAGTTTCTGTTTGGTCTTGTGCAGTGCAACTGACTTGAGAAATTACCTGTTATTTGCTTTGTTATTTGATGTCATTTGAATGAGATTTATACATGTCTTTTCTGCCTTTTGTCAGTGAATAGCTTGCATGCAAGTCTGTTTTGTGGTTGTTTTTTTTAAAATATGGGACAGATGATCCATATAAAAACAAAGAAATATCCTTCAGTTAGCAAGGCACCACATCCCAGTGATTATACCACACTAAACTGCTTCTGTAAAAGGATTAAGTTGCCTCAGTTCTTCTTTTTGTGAATGAAACACAAGATCAAAAAGGAGGAACAAAGAGTAGTGGGACTGTGTGTGGATGTGTGTGCCTTTTTATAGGAAAAGGCATGAGGAAAGTGGATTTTTAGAGAGTTCCTTTCTTCATTTAAACAGAAATAAACATGAGCAAATTGCCTGGTTGCATATTTATGCAGTAAGGCAGACAATTGTCCAATGAACATTGCAAAAACAAATTGAAAAATTTTAAATATTTATTCAATGAAGGGAAATGTGAATAAACAGCATTGTGGCTGCACAGGTGTATGATGAAACTATTTAAGAAAACAGTTCATTGCTCTCTACCAGATTTCACTGTGGTAAACAGTGGCTGTGCAAAGTGACTTCAAATTTTCTCTTGGAAAAGAGGGATGGTTCATGAGCTTCTTAGATCTAATGACTGCTGATACCCTGAGTGGTTCTGACTCCTAGACTGTAATCCATAAAGGAAGGGAATATTTCTCTGTCAGGACTTGTTTCCTGCTGGTTGTTCTTCCAGGCATTTGCCACAATAGCTTAAATCATCATTGCAAAAAGGACTGAATGATGGTCTCTTGATTTTAAAGGTAGTATTGTTCATTGTGATCAACAGTCCTTTCTGTGGAATACAAAGCAGGATGGGCAAACGACTATTCCAAGAGGGGAATATGTCAAAAGTATTTGGTGCTCTGTTTTTCTCAAAAGAAAAATATATCCTTTTTATTATACATTCTTGAGATATAGTCAAGGAAGAACTGAATTTATTTGTCCTAGACTTTGAAATTCTTAATTTACATAAAAATATTAGAAGACAGACAAATTTTCATGCAGTTAAAGCTGAGTTGTATGGGTTCCAATAGAATTTTGGGCATTTCCCCACTTACTCAATATACAGTTACATAAGTAGGTTTACAGAAAGTTGTGAAAGATGTGAAGTCCCGTTGTGGCCATCAGTATGTGGGAAGAACGATTTAGTCACTAAAGCACCACGATGGAAGATCAGACTGGTTGTGTTTCTGATTCTGTATCTCACAGATTTCTTGACTGATTTTGAGCTAGTCAGACTGAATTACAGTGACTGAGTTTCTGGGGGACCCAGTGCTTTCACACTGAGTTACAGTGGTGAGCACATATGGAAATCAGCCCATCCCCATCCCTAACCTGTAAGGGGGGAATAAGATTTACATACTGCACTGGTTTAAAAATTGTAATGTTGTGGTTTTCCCTGGTAATATGCAACTGACATACCCATGGAATACTGGGGTCTGCATAGAAGTGCAGGATGGTTACTATTAATTTCAGTTGTGCTTGTCTCATAATCTCCTGAGATATCTGAAAACAATCACAGACCACTAGAGACTACTCAGAAAAAAACAAACAACCCCACACCCAAATAAAACCATAAAATAGTTCCAGAACTAAAATAATTCTATTTGTATATTGCATAGAAACTCAGTTGTCAACCTTTAACTTTTCAAAGATTTTTTTTTTCCTTTTCTCCTTTTTTTTTTTTTTTGGTATCAATTTTGTCATGCTTTTTAAAAAATTTCTATATCCCAAAATGTAATGGAAAAGATCGTGGAACTTCTCAGTATTGTAATCCCCTTAAAATGGCCCTGAGCTCATGCAATTGAAGAATCCCTTCATCATGGGAATCAATCAGTGATGGGATGGTGCATTCCCTCGGCTCCTCCCTCACCCAACACAGGCAGGGTTACAAGGTTATTTTCTCCCTCCCCTCCCATGGATTTTGCTGCATTACATAGGCCGGGGAATACTAGCAGTCTTTCTCCTCCTGATTAGAAGACCTTTGCAAGTAGGGAAAGATTTTTTCTGTCTCTTCCGCTGTCACTGTTGCTGTATTTCCTATTCTTCACTTGAATAACAACAGTAAAGGGCATGATAGAATTTGATATCTAGATAAAAATGAAGCAGATTAGTATTAATCCAGTCTTTTATGATATCCATAAATTAACATCAAACAAATTGACAAGTATGTTGTACAAAGATACCTCACACTGTATAAAACTACTTTTGTGCCAACAACTTCTCTGTCTTATGGAGGAAGAGAGGCTGTTTGCTTTCCCAGGGAAAGAGGAGCTCAGCACGGCCAGCTGTGGTTCTGCTGCTTTCTCATCTCCTGAGGCTTCATCATCAGTGTTTTGAGAATAATCTGTTTGAAGGTGCCAAGACACTTTTCACAATTGGTGTGTGAGCTTAATGCAATACCTGTTTCCCCCAGAAAACAGGATGAAAATGTGAATGTTACAAAGAGTCTTTTTACTCTGGAAAGTGGTGTCTCTAAATTAACAATTAGAGTCTATTGTTTAGATAATTTTGAGCAAGTCAGGTTGAGTGATGCCTATAAACTCAATAGCTAGATGGTTACAGATTCTGCTGCTGGGAATATCAGTTTCACTGCCTTTTGAGACTACTATACATACTAAAATAGTTTGCTTTATCAAAACCTTAATTTAGAACTTTTTCCCAACCATTTTTCACTAAGATATACAAAGCCAGTTCATAATATGATGTTTAGATATCAGTGTATCTCACTGGCATAGGACAATTTCAAGAAATAGAGGGTAGCAGTGTGAGAAATACTTATGTTTACTGTAATGCTCTGCATATCTGAGAGATAAATTTCTGCAAGGTAGAATGGATGTTTATTACTGAAACTTTATATTTTCTTTTAGAATGTTTAACCTTGTAAAAGTATTTTGATATTAATATTTCCACTATAAATGTGAAATATTCTTAGTGCTATATAACACATGTATATCTATGAGACAAATTATACTTAAAGTTACAGATATTTTGTACAAAGAACATTCATATCTAACATCAATCAAATGTTGGGATGAATCAGAAAAGACTGAATTAGCTGAAATTCACTTTTATAAAAATAAATTAAAAATTACTCTAACATCCTTAAAGATTTCAAGTAGATTGAGAATATATTAAGCAAGACTGGTCTTCACATCTGATAAATACCACCTTGCTTTCTATCACAATTAATTATTATGCCAGTACAGAGTTACACACAATTACAGTTGAGAGTCACCATTTTCTTGGAATGCATTCGAACGCTGCAGCTCTAGGGAGGAATTTTTGGGCTGAGATGCCAGCTCCAAGACCAGGGACCAGTCCTGCATAAACCCGTGTTGACAGGGGGAAGGCTCTCAAGGATTTACTTAATAGCTTTCATATCACACTGTAGATCAGTACAGAATTGGGTTCAATTTGTTTTTAAGACAATAAACAGAGTGTTCTTTGTCGTGATAGTATCTATCTGAAGGAAATTACAGGCATTTTAAGTAAGATTTTCTGTTTGTTCTTGGCTTCGCTAGTACTATTTTGCCCTGAAGTTATTCTAAGCAAAAATCCATCTGTCTCTTTCTGTCCATCTATACTGTGTATATACTGTGTTCATGGTTATTTTATTGCAGACTTTGCCATATGCAAAAGGCATTAGATTTTCCTGTTTTCTGTCATTTTTGGCCACATTTAATGACTTGTGGCAGCTGTCAGTCTTACTTGCAATATTGACTGCTACGTTAAGAGGTGGCCCTCTTCCGCTGTGTCTCTGTGTCAGCAAGCAGGAGTGAGTTGAGTGTTAATCAGTACTAATCCCAGTAGCAGAGCAGAAAAATATCAACACCTGACTAGAAGTAAAAATAAGGGATTATCGAAACCAGTTTTTCTTGGGGGGGATTCATAAGATAGTACAGTTATGGCTTCTATGAGGCTAAAACTGCAGCAGCAAGAAATGACGCTCCAAGCTTTTGACAGAGCCTGTCCATGGGAATTGTTCAAATTCCAATGGATTTAACAAGTTGAACAAAACACCTTGACTGCAAACACCTTCAGCTTGATTTAATGTTGTGTAGAGGGGTTTCTACCAGGGAGTGTCTCTCAGTGATAGTTGGGGGGGGATGTTATGGTAGTCTAAAGAGAACTGTAGCTCTTATGAGAAACGTGGGTTGCAGGGTGGCATACCCTGACCAACCAGGTCAAAGTTAGGGTTACGGATCCAATAAGTGGCATTTTTAGATCACACTGATCCTATAAGACTTATGGGTAGTTAAAATTAGTCTATGAGGGAATATGTCAAGAAGCAACCTCCCAGGAATCACTGTCCCACTTCCAAACCAGTCCCAAAGTTGTTCTCTCTAGGTCTGATACCATGTGACTTTTGGGCTTCTAAAGATGAGTATATGGCTCAGTGATGCTGAAGCCTCCACATTCCTCTCCAAAACCACCTGTTAGAGTAGAAGATTCTGAAGGCAGCAAAGTACCAATGCAGGGTGGAGATCGTCTTTGATATTTGGCCTTGCAGGGAGGCAAGAAGAAAACATTGAGAAAACATAGATTTCTAAAAACATGCAGATTTTAGAGAAGCTTTGAAAACCTGACCACTCTTCAAAGGTTGGCTTTGTTTATACACCCCGCCAGGAAAGTATCTTGAAACTTTGCAAAGCGATGCTCAACAAATGAGCTTTTCAAAGATATCTATTTCTGCTGCAGCCATATGCTATTTTCTCTCCCGTGAAATAAGAGAGAAAATTTGGGATCCTGTGTCCTGTACATAACCTCTGAAATGTTCTGGCTCTTTAGGCAAACATTCTGGTGGTGTTTCATGTGTAGTTTCAGGCAAATGTCTTTGGCGATTTGGGAATATTGGAGAACAAATGCATACTTAAAGATAAAGCACTGCACAGCTAAACAAACAAAATCTAGCCATAATGTCAAGACAGATTCCAGATTTGTTGATCGAAAATTAAGTTTAGTTTCTTTTAAACCTCATGAAAGAAGATTATATGAAATCCACTGAGGTTCAAAACTGAAAACGAAATGATGAAACCAATGCCCCTCACCAGTCCCCCCCACTGAAGTTCAGAATATGCCAACATATATTTTGTATTTAAGTTAATAACCACCCCACAAATTTAGATCAGTGCTACCAGTCTTTAAAGAAAGAAACTTCATGGACAACCAGGTTCCATGAGACTGAACCATTTAAAATAGTTGCTGGTCAATGTCATAACCATACTGCCAAACACAGATGCTAAAATAGATGTATTTTAAGAGTTGTACAAATTAAAAAAAAAAAAAAAATCACACCCCGCTAATGACAGTTGATTCACAACAACAATACCTCTTAAAAATCAGCCAGGTACAGAAACTTAATGTAACTAACAGCCTTAAAGATCTAAGTTTCTGCCTTTAGTAGCTGCTGTACCAGTCCAGCACAATGTCAACCCCTGCGCTCCCCCCCTAGTTGCGTTTAGAGCCTCCTCTAGCGATTCAGGGGAAGCAGCTGTTTTTCACCCAGGTCTTGTCTCAGTCTCTAATCTCTGGTGTTGCATGTCCTGGGCAGGCAAGCGTGGGCGACGCAGCAGTGCAGGATCGCTAGACAGCAATATGGAAGTAAGTAGGAAGTTCCTGATGTCTAGCTGGATGTGATGATGTGCATTTCAAACCTTTCTTTTATATACATATTTTTTTGCTCTTTTTTCTTCTAACATATAACCTGCCTGCCTCGAATAAAAATGCATGCTTAGGCTACTCACTCCGTATTCTTCCAGCTTAAAAAGCACTGACAGCTTGTTTTAGACCAATGCCATTTTTGGTTTGAGCTAACCTTGTTCCCTTTGTTCCTGCAAGCATGGTTAAATGAATATGATGTGTCCTTTTGCCACCATTTCAGTCTGGTCCCAGCTTAAAAGCCCACTCGCTCTTTGTCACGAAGTACACTGTCCTTGCTGTTTGGTATCTAGCTACAACTATCAACTTTCATGCTCAACCATTCCCATTGCTTATTTTCGAGTTAAATTGCTAAATGTATGCAGTCATGACACCATGGAATTGCACAGATAGGGCATGGAAGGAAAAAACTATTGAGACAGGTGAATTCAATGTGGATTTCATGAGATTTCATTCATCTTCAAGCCATTTATATATACTGTTCATGTCTCTGAATTCAGCTTGCAGATTTTTTTCCTTTTTTTTTTCCTTTTTTTTTTTCAGTTATTTTTTTTTTTTTTTTCTTTTTGTTTTGTGTTTGCTTTAGGTAGATTGCAGTTTAAATCTAGCACACTTTGCCTAAGTACTGTTGTGTCCCATAACTCTTTTTTAAAAAAATACAAACCCCTAAACTTCCAGAAACTAAATACACCATTCCAGGCTAACTAATAAGAGAACATTGGACCACAGGTCAGAAGAACACAATCACATAGCAATCTCAGTGGCAAAACTGGTGTGGTTCCATTTAACACACAGTTCAGAGGTAGGCTCAAGAAGCAGCACTGTGGCTTGTAGTAGTGGAAAACTACTATTAAAAAAAAAAAAGTTTAAAATATTGTTTTGAAATCTGAATTGTAACTGTAATATTTGCTGCTGTATGTTTAACTATTTAGGTTGAATTTAATGTAGCTTTATTTTTTGTTGTAAAAAAGCGAGTATGGTATTTTTTTGCAGTATTTTAATATGTATTTTTCCTTTCAAAACACACTCCTAGGTCTTAGGTCATGTTACTTCTCTGTGACATTTTTCAGAGCTTTTAATATTAAAGTACTGAGAGGAAAACATTTAATGCTTAAAATACCCCAAGAAGGGTACAAATGCCTTATTGGCAACTTAGAGAAGGTGGAAGTCAAATTTTTCCTAGAGCTCTTAACATAGTCCACCCATGTGAACACTGAAGGAGGAGTTTGTGGGTCAGTGTGAACTTTTTCTTTTAAACATTTTAAGATTTTTTTAATTTTTATTTCTATTAATTTCTTTTTAGGGGTCCATCATTAGCAGTCCTCACATGCGCCGAAGAGCTACATCAACCCGAGAGTGTCCATCTCGCCCTCACCAGACTATGCCTAACTCCTCCTCACTCCTAGGTTCCTTATTTGGTAGTAAAAGGGGAAAGCCACCTTCCCAAGGCCATCCACCATCTGGCTCATCACAGCAACCTCCACACCCTCCAGTAATCCCACATCAGCAGCACTCACAGCATCCTTCTGCC
This sequence comes from Todiramphus chloris collaris, assembly GCA_025345505.1. Classification (NCBI taxonomy): domain Eukaryota; kingdom Metazoa; phylum Chordata; class Aves; order Coraciiformes; family Alcedinidae; genus Todiramphus; species Todiramphus chloris. The sequence goes on along the minus strand of JANVCC010000057.1, from coordinate 4,164,064 downwards.
ATGCATCACGCAGGGCCAGCTGAGGGGCAGACGCAGGCACAAGTGCACTCTCACCATTCCCAGTACTGCCACATGCAGCAGAACCCCCCACCCTACCACCACCACCACCACTATCACCCTCCCCAGCACATCCAGCACCCCCACCAGTATCACCAACACGTGCCCCACTCCCAGCACGCGGCGCACTCGCAGCACCCCCCGTACATGCAGCACCCCCACGCGCAGCACGCCCACCCCCCTCATCCGCCGCTGCCCCCGCCGCACCCTGGGCACTCGGCTCACCCCCAGCACGCCCAGCATCACCACGGACCGCCACCACCTCCCTCCACTTCAGCCAGCACCAAGCCCAAACACAGTGGCATCAGCACAATAGTCTAGAACTTACTGGCCCTCCTAATTACTGTAGTTTTAAACAAAGTTACAAAGGCACTTACAGGAAGCAACAGTTAATATTGTCAGTTTTTACCTAGACAATTTAATTGAGTTGTGTGAGCTTAAAGGCTTGCTGTTACTAAATAAAATAATTCAAGTTAGCGCAATCGATACTGGTTTTACTTATCTGCTCGATAGGCCTGTACCACCCCGGTTAGTTCTTACTTCCAGACTGCCTTGAAAACATGCTGCTTGCTGAATACGAGCAAAGCCGTACCTTTTACACCAAATCCCTTGACAATTTTACATGTGTAAGAAAAACTTAGGCTATGAAAAAAAAAAAAAAAGGAAAAAAAGTGATACAGAACCAAGTGTTGCATTCTTGCTCTTTTATTGTCAATGGGCAAAAAAAATAAGTAGACCTGATATGGTTGATGAAAGTACGTAAGTAAACTTTATATAATATAAATATATACATATAAATATATATATACTGTATAGTTAACATTTGTGCTTGGAAAGAAATTTTTTCAGTCCACAGAACTAGCAATATAGACTTTACAAGGAATTCCACTTACTTGATAGGACAGTATAATAGATGAATAGCATATGAAAGAGTAGACCAAAAACATTTAAAGGTTAGAAACAAATTTCAGACATTTCAGTATTTTCATTAACAGTCCTCTGGACCTGCTAAGATTTCGAAGCAATCATTACTAAATGTGCCAAGTAACATAGCATTTAAATCTTGTAGTCAAATACTGCTTTGTATGAATCCTTATTTTATTAACACAATAATCTCATACGTAATCCGTATTATAACCGCTCCGCTATTTCAGGTAAGCAAACTCGTTAAGATGCAGTAATTATACCGTAGCAACGTGGGATGGCCCTGTACCATCGGTCATCTTCGAGCATCGGTCACACAAATTCTTAGACACTTTAAAGGCTGTGATAACTGTGAATTTACATGATCCACATTTCTTTCGTCTGCATATGATTTCTCGAGCACACGTGAAGAGTTACGACAGGTGCATGTACACACTGCAAAAACATTCATCTCAGACATGAAAATGGCAACTTCCATCCGTCTCAGCTACTTTGTTTCCTGTTTACCATAATTTCTCATTTTTACCCCCAACAAAGCTGAATTCTAGTCAGAGTGTTTCCAGGTGGAAGTGCTCTAACACTTGAAGGTTTGTTTTAGAATTTAGTATAGGGTTTATATATATATATATATTTTGAAAAAAACCCCACGTAATTCCATGTAGCCATGTGCTAGCAACAAAAGTGGCTTCACCATTTTGACTCATCACATTTGTTAGTTTGAAAGTACCCAGCACTCAGCAGGCTGAGTCTACGCTCAAACCCTCACTTCCATAGTCCAGTTAGTTGCAAGACATCACATAAAAACAGGCTGTGCTGTTGTTGCTTATGTGTTGTAATCAAACCATTTGCAAATTTATATACAATTTTTATCCCCAAATTCCTGTACAAAGTTATACATGGCGCCTACTTTGTAGTTTCAGCATTTTGAGCCACTGCAAGGACTTTACACCTAAACAGTAGAGACAAAGGAATCACAACTGCAAAACTGTACCTGCCTAAAAGCAAACCTTGAAGAGGATGAGCAAACAGCTCCCGTGTGGGATGGGTAAAAGTAACAATGACAACCAGTTGGTTTTCTGTTTAACAGTCATAAAATTGTCAGGAATAATGAGGACACAAAACCAAGAGAGTAACTTTTCCTATTGGCTCACTCATGGCATCTCTGGTAGTTGGGGGGAGGTGGGAAAGGTTGAGTGATTTGTCTTTTTTTTTTTTTTTTTTCCCCTTTCATACCATCGATATCACAATACCAGCAAAACTGCAAACTGAGCACTTTGTTAACCTCCACAGAGAGCAAATACAGCAATCTAGAGTTTAGCCTTTTGTTTAGAGCTGTCCACGTTTGGTTCACACACGTGCAATACGTTTTCCCCTTCTGCTCCTTCTCTAAATTATCTTCACAGAAAGAAAATGAGTCACGATGTTATTATTTTCAAGTATCACTCATACTACCCTAAATTCTGCGGCTTACCCTAAGAGGGCTCTTATGGGTCCCCTGAGGCTCTGTTCCTTGCAGTTTTAAAAAATATATACTGTTCTTATAAGGGAAAGTAGAACTGTCTGCATGTCATCTGATGTTATTAGTGTGAGGCTACACTCTACATATTGTATATTTGCAAAATATATCAGTGTTACTGTTGATATTAGTTGAAGTAAAGTGATAACATATTTCAATATGTAGACTTTTCTTCATACATCTGTACCAATAGTAGAGTCTAACTGTAATTTATAGGTTGTTCCAGAAAAGATAAAGAACCATTCAGGTACAAACATCTTTCAGAAACTGCATCTTTTAATTAAAACAGAGGTAAGAATGCTCCTCTTCACTGAGTGACGGAGTCTGTGCCTGTGTCAGACGCAGAGTTGTCGTGTAAGTAAAATGGCCCATGTACGGAATAAATGCAGAATCTGAAGTAGCAGTGGAGAGGAAAATCTGACTCGAGCTGTATTAATTAACAATGAAGATGCTAAAACTCCCCAATCTGCCTTTGCTTGATGTTTAAAAACCCCTTTCGTTCGTTTAAATTAGAGTTACACATATTCTATTATATTACACTGTAAGCCACATTTTAATGCTTGACCCCTGATTTTCTATGTGCAACCTATTAAATATTCCAGAGCTGTCACAAATGTGCATGTGAGAACCCATTTACACATGATTTCACATACACGTGGGGAAAGAGTGTGTGCCTACCCTCCAGGTGCGTTATGTTGCATGTGTAAAATCACAAAGCATTTTGAGGCTAATTTAAAAAATAAAACTGGTCATACAAGAGCACAGTATTTGTAAATTCTTAGAATTTCAAGTCAATGAAGAGAAACAGTGGACTATTTCTTTTTTTTTTTTTTTTAATTTAGACTGTGTGTTTGTATGTACTTTAAACAAGGAAACAAACAAGTGTGTCTTGGTGTCAGCACAAGTCTTAAGAACTTTGCTGCTTGTTTAGGGTTGTAGTATAACCTCTCTGACTCTGTCCTCTATTTACCATTGCTTAGGGCAGTGTGGATCATGCCTAGAGTAGGGAAATGATAGTACTTCAACACTGCGTGTGGTTAAGCAAATGATTTTTTTTTTTTCAGCCTGCAGGCAGGAGTAGAATCGAGAGGTTTTTTTCTCAGATGTTATTGCCCACTAAGAACTGGTACAGAACTGCACAGAGTGACTGTGTTTCTCTTTCCCCATAACCGATGTGGCCAAGCAGTAATGCTGATTTGAAAAAATGAAAGGGAAACGTTAAAGAATGAAGGTGTGGCAACAAAAATCTTTTCTGGGACAACAATCAAATATATATTTGGGGTTTTTATTTTTTTAAGTTAAGAATGAAATGTAAAACAATGTAAAAACAAAGAACAAAGTTCATCCTAATATAACGTGCGTCTTGTACTGCTAAAAAAAGCCAAGTCTAACATACAGTGTAGAATGATTTTCCCATCATGTACTGCATGCAGCAGAAGCCTCTTGTTTCTTGATAAAATGAGCTGAAAGACAGTCAGCAGATATTTAAACAATGAATCTCTAGATGTTGACTTGCTGTTCCATATGAAGCTGTGTGTTTTCTGCAGTTAAGCATGCATTTTGCTGTTCCGCTGTAAAATACCATCGCACTTCTTGCCTGCAAAATGGATTACTGTGTATATATTTAAAAGTGGAACCAATAACAAGATTAAATTTGGAAAGGAGAAAAGGGGGTGGTGAAAATGGGACCAGTAGAGGGAATAGATAATTCTCTAAACTGTACATAGTGTGTAAATTAGCATTACTATCAGTCTGCAGTCACTTTGAGGTTGCCTATCTCCTGCTAGGAACTTAAATCAGCTTTGAGTTGTATTAAACTGTTAGAATTAGGTCTTGAACGCAGACTGTTAAAAGACTTCAAAAAACATAATGCTTACAAGAAGCTTCTGTTCTGGGGAGGCTTGAGACCCCTTTTGTAACTCTGGGGAAGAAAGGAGTGCTTTCATTTTAATATGCATTCTGTTTGTAAGTAGTAACAGACCCTATTGATGTAAAACTATAACTGTGATCATGTGGAGAAATCAAATAAATCATTTAAAACTCCTTGTTTCTCATTTTGTGTAATCCAAGAACTTAAAATCTCCAGACTTTCAGTGAAGGAAATCCCTTCCAGTGGTATCTTGGCCCTGCTGAGTCAATGGGATTTCTGCTGCTCACTTCAAAAGGGCCAAGATTCGGTCTTCATCCTAAATTAACGATAAGCTGGTGGAAATGGTGGTCAGTGCTGTGGAGACTGTGAGCCCTTCTCTCCTGGTTTTGATTTCTTCGGTGGTGCTAAGTTCCAAAGTACGATAAAGAGCAATAAATACAATGCTTAGATCTGCAGCCAATGTGAGGTAACACTGAGGAGGCTTTTTGCTATACTATTTACCAAAACACTCTAATGCTAAAAAACAGGAACCAGATTTTGAATCTTCTTAGCTGCCCAGCATGTTCAACTGACCCCATTCATATTTTGGCTGCCATGCTGTCTTAGGAGCTCACGTTCAGGTGCCTGGCTGCCCTTGAGTCATGAGTGTTGATAGCTTGTCCCTCCCAGGGACATGATCCTGCATTCCCCAGGCGTCACCTACACCCGTTGGATCGGGCTTGGAGAGCGTCCGTGGCTTCTGCACACCCACTGTCAGGAGTGATCATCATATTTCAGTAAGTGATGTAACTGTGTAAGATTATCCTGTTACTACTTGTTTGTTTGTTGTGTGTCTTAATTTATACCCCAGAAGGATCACTACACAGGGATATTTTCCGCACGTGGCCCTCACGATATTTGATGTCATACTCCTGCAACTATTTTGATAACAACCTGTGGCACACTCAGTTGTGATCTTATTTTTGTGTGTGTCCTAGATTTCAAGGGGATCACAGTGTCTCTGTAAACCCTGTTAAAGTTAATGCTCAGCTGTCAATTTAAATATTGTGTTTGCTCGCTTTTTTTCTGTGAATTTTCGGAGACTCTTGAATTATTTTGTGGGAATAGTTGACTATGACCTATTTCTGAGTGGCTGTAATTCAGGATGTACACCTTGATCAGTGATTTTTTTGATAGGTTAAGTACCCATTTATTAGTAGGTACTTCCCTTGTGCCATCCCTCTGAGCTGTGTGACCCATTAGAAGATAACAGATGCCTCCCAGAAACATTCCATTAGTGGACACAGAAGAGACTGCAGTTATGTTCTTTACTGGTACTTCTATTCCTGCTTTAGAAGCCATGATTTGAAGAATTTTGATACATCCATGTTTTGAGAGGCAGAGTCTGTCTTCTCTAATTTAACTCAAAGAGTCTGGGAGTGTTTTAAGTCTGAGGTTTTTTCCTAATCCGTTTTTAAAGTAGGGCCTCAATACGAAGGCTGAAAGTATTTATGATCTGGCACTACTGAAGAAAAATAGACAGCCCAAGGAACCTCCACAGTGTGATAGGTTTGCACTGGCTGCAGCAATGACAAGTAACTTGATTAAAAAATGTAGGTTACGCGTGTGATAGTCGAATAGCTGACAGTTGTTGATGGGGTTTTTTAAATTTCAATATCCTTATTTGTTTGAGATGCTCATCTTAATGGAGTTGTGTCCCGTAAGTCTCTGATAAAGCTTGTACGTATGGACCTGGTGAAAAATGCCCTCGTGTACAAAGCTATACCACCACCTTACTTGAGAACAGGCAATCTTACCCTAATAAGAAAATCACATATTTTGCAAATCTGAAGCTGAATGTTTGAAAACTTTTCCTAAACTCTGTCCTATGTTTGTGCACTGTAGGCGTTCGTGTGCATGTGTCAGTACACAGAGCAATTGCACAAATGAGTCATCATGCAATGAGGAGTTACTCCAAGCTCTTCTAGATAGCATCTTTTTAAGAGGGGATTATTTTCAGGGTATTTTCTGTATTCTTTTGGTTAAAATACATAAATGGAATACTGAAATGACAGGAAAATAAACTAGAGAACTTCCTATGTTTGATTTCTGAAATAAGTTTTATCTGTTGACTTAATCTCATTAAATCTATTTAACTTTTTTTTTTTTCCCCCCCCAGTTGAATTTAATGGTCGATTTTCCTCCAGGAGCTTCATACAATCAGGTGTAGTAGCATTTTGACACATATTTATGTGGAGTATACATCATAGCTGTGTGATGTTTTCTTCCTCAGCTACAGCCTGTGTCCAGGTGAGGTTTGGGAGCCCCAAATATTTTAAAATTTCTTGCACAGTATTACAGGCCCTGGTCACACCGAGTCCAAAACATCATTCCTCTGATTCAACTCTGAACAAGTTCTCCATGGAGCAGCAATGTGCCCTTGTGGCCTGGAAGGCCAATGATATCCTGGGGTGTATCAAGAGGAGCGTGTCCAGCAGATCAAGGGAGGTTCTCCTCCCGCTCTACTCTGCACTGGTGAGACCTCACCTGGAGTATTGTGTCCAGTTCTGGGCTCCCCAGTTCAAGAGAGACAGGGATCTGTTTGAGAG